>JXTB01000013.1:456789-473667 GCA_002914805.1 Parasponia andersonii
GCAAACTAGATATAGCATCTAGCCACTAGAAGGAATAATTGAGCAAGCTAAATACGATGTCTAGCCACTCGAACTCGAAGTCTAGTAGAATTTTAAAATTCAGAAGAGTTGATAAACATGGTGTCTAACCACTCAAAGGCACAATCAAGCAAGCTAGACATGTTGTCTAGCCACTCGACATCGAAGTCTAGTAGAATTTTAAAATTCAGCACAGTAGCTAGATATGTCATTTAGTGACTCGAATGAACTATCAAGTAAGTGTCTAGCTTCTCGACCTCAAAGTCTAGTAGAATTTTAAAATTCAGTAGAACTACTAGACATAATATCTAGTAACTCGAAGAAAGGGTTGAGCAAGCTACGTATGGCATCTAGCCACTAGAAAGAACAATCGAGTAAGCAAAATATGATGTCTAGCCATTCGACCTCAAAGTCTGTTAGAATTTTGAAATTCAGCAGAGCTGCTAGATATGGTATCTAGCGACTCGAAGGCACAATCAAGCAAGCTAGACATGTCAACAGAATTTTAAAATTCAGCAGAGTAGCTAGACATGTCATTTAGTGACTAGAAGGAACAGTCGAGCAAGCTAGACATGATGTCTAGCTACTCAACCTCGAAGTCTAGTAGAATTTTAAAATTCAGCAGAGCAGTTAGACATGTCATTTAATGACTCGAAAAAACGATCGAGTGAGCTAAACATGATGTTTACCTACTCGACCTCGAAGTCTAGTAGAACTTTAAAATTCAACAGAGCTACTATACATAGTGTCTAGCTACTTGAAAGCACAATCAAGCAAGCTAGATATGTCATTTAATCAATTGACATCGAAGTCTAATAGAATTTTAAAATTCAACAAAGCAACTAGACATATCATTTAGTGATTCGAAGGAATGGTCAAGCAAGCAAGACATGATGTCTAGTTACTCAACTTCAAAGTCTAATAGAATTTTAAAATTCAGCAGAGTAGCTAGACATATCATTTAGTGACTCGAAAGAACAATCGAGCAAGCTAGATATACTCGACCTCGAAATCTAATAGAACTTTAAAATTCAGCAGAGCTGCTAAACATGGTGTCTAGCTACTCGAAGGCATAATCAAGCAAGCTAGATATGTCATTTACCCACTTAACATCAAAGTCTAATAGAATTTTAAAATTCAGTAGAGCAGCTAGACATGTCGTTTAGTGACTCGAAGGAATGGTCAAGCAAGCTCGACATGATATCTAGTTACTCGATCTCGAAGTCTAGTAGAATTTTAAAATTCACCAGAGTAGCTAGACATATCATTTAGTGACTTAAAGGAATGATCGAGCAAGCTATACATAATGTCTAGCTACTCGACCTCGAAGTCTAGTAGACATGTCGTTTAGTGACTCGAAGGAACGGTCGAGTAAGCTAGACATGATGTCTAGCTACTCGACCTCGAAGTCTAGTAAAAATTTAAAATTCAGCAGAGCTACTAGACATAGTGTCTAGCCACTCGATGGCACAATCAAGCAAGCTAGACATATCGTTTAACCATTTGACATCGAAATCTAGTAGAATTTTAAAATTTAGTAGAGCAGTTAGACATGTTATTTAGTGACTCGAAGGAATAGTCAAGCATGCTAGACATGATGTCTAGTTACTCGACCTCGAAGTCTAGTAGAATTTTAAAATTCAGCAGAACTACTAGACATAGTGTCTAATAACTTGAAGAAAGGATCGAGCAAGCTAGATATAGCGTCTGACCACTAGAAGGAATAATCGAGCAAGATAAATACAATGTCTAGTCAATCGATCTCGCAATTTAGTAGAATTTTAAAATTTAACAGAGCTGCTTAACATGGTGTCTAGCCACTCGAAGATACAATCAAGCAAGCTAGACATGTCGTCTAGCCACTCGACATTAAAGTCTAGTAGAATTTTAAAATTTAGCAGAGTAGCTAGACATGATATCTAGCTACTCGACCTCGTAGTCTAGTAGAATTTTAAAATTCAGTAGAGCTGGTAAACATTGTGTCTAGCCAGTCGAAGGCACAATCAAGCAAGCTAGACATGGTGTCTAGCCACTCGACCTCGAAGTCTAGTAGAATTTTAAAAATTAGCAAAGTCGCTAGACATGGTATCTGGTGTCTCGAGGTATAGTCGATCAAGCTAGATACATTGTCTAGCCCCTCGACACTGAAGTCTAGTAGCATTTTAAATTTCAGCAGTGCTACTAGACATGGCATCTAAATTCTCGACAAAACTATCCTGTAAATACTTAATTCAATATAATTTGAAAAACACATAACACATTATATATCAATATAATTCAAGTCTAACATTAATATAAAGATAAAAGAGACAATGATACTTAGGACATAATAGGACAATTTGTTGAGGATGTAATTTTGGTAGAGTTTTACACAAAAATCGTTGACTATTTGATGTGAAATTGGACCTACTTTAAAGCCGTTGCATTTTTCTTTTAGATGATCTCCAATTATAGTATTAGTTAACTAGGTAGTGATGATTCTTGTGCATTTCCAAAGAATAAGTATACTCATTTAAATACTTGCGAATAACAAAGAAACTAGTGATAGATGACTTTATTGCACGAATTTGCCATTTGCAATTTGGGCTGACACAAATCAACACCATTAGCATCTTTGTCATTTTTACAATTATTGGAGCAATGTTTATAGTTGTTTTTAGCTTATAACTCAATTCTACATCAAAGCTGTTGTGATCAATTTATGTGCTTCTATATATCTCATCTAACAGCTCGTTAAAAGTTATGTTTGGTTTAACCACAATACATTTTAATCTTTGCATCTTTTCATTATAATTCCAAGAATCTTTATTTTTTTCCCACACGCCATCATACAATATGATTATGAGCGTTAATGCTATGCTAAAAAAAATACAAAATAAATAAGTAAATCTATATATAAGCAACAAAAAATATCAATATTAATTACATAATTTTTTTTTCAAGTGTCTAAAAAAATATACATATATTTTTAATGACTATACATTTGTCTTTATTGCCTAAAAAAAATTGTTGAGTAAAAATTGTATATTATTGAAAATGGCTCGATAATAGAGTCTAGTATGCTAGACGAGTGTGTCTAGAACACCCGATAGATTTGTCTAGCATAGTTGAGTGCCTAATTTGATAGTGTTGATATAATACTCAATAAAGATGTCTAGCGTAGTCGAGGTGTTATCGAGCGACTAGGTCGACATTGATTGTGTCATTGCTCGATAACGGTTTCAAGTATTGTCTAGAAAGTATGGCATGTTAAGTGCTCGAGAAGTGTCTAGCAACTTGACAAAGTGTCTAGCAACTCAACACCCTTATCTAGCTAGATTTGAGTTCTTTTTCCACCCAAATCGTCGTATTCTATAATTCTGAATACTAAAAATGAGTTTTCTAAGTTCAAAAATTACTCACAAACTTCTTATTTTTCACTATAGTTTTAATTTCTACTCAAAAGTATATTTGACTCTATTAATCATACAAAATCTTTAGAGACAAGGAGATTTATGAATGTTTTTTTTTTTTTTTTTTAATTTACTTGATTTGAAGCTAAAAACTGAAAGGATATTTGAGGAAGGAAGTATGATCAGAAAATTGACCATGTTCTTCGTTGTTAACGGGAAGAAAGAAAAAAAAAAAGCATGATAAGAAGAGACGTGTGACAAAAAAGATGAAAAGGAAAAAGAAAAAGGTGAATTCTAATATTATCTCTAAAATTATAGTTGTCTTCTCAATAATATTTTAAATTAAGAGGAATAGAATCTAAAAAACTATTAAGATGAGTTTATTTTTGCGAAATAACCTTGTAAAAAGTCTATTCTTGCGATCACCCGTAACAGCACCCTCGAATGGCTGCCACATTCCCACCCAGAGGGGTTATTTCAGTATTCCACTGTTCTCTTTTGCTAGACTGAGCCTCCATATAATTTGATACATGTTTTGGTTAGTATAGCGTAGTAGTGAGCACATATGTTGGCCCGAAGGCTTTGTTCCCGCCTTTCCCTCCTACCCATTTTTGGCAGACTCCCAAACCCTTCTCCAAGGTCAGAATTGTTGCTACAAAATCATTTCTTCTTCTTCTTGTTATTAATATTTGTCATACAGTTTTGTGTGCTATTACTTACAGGTTTGAAAATAGCTTGGGTTCAACTGCAATCAGTTCAACAAGTCAAACTAATTGTGGGCTCCGTTTAAATTTCCATGGTTAGCCAGCTTCCCCTTATTCAATTTTAATTGACCCTTTAGTGTGTTATCATCAGTGAAACTGTGATATGCTGTCAGCTGCTGTTTTTTTTAAAACAGTATGCAATGTCATCTAAGTGTTTGTAAAAAGTCCTTGTAGAAAAACCATAGTTGATTGCTTGAAACTGATTCATTTCCTTTTGTACTTCTGGCTAAGTTTAGAGATATAGCACGCAAAGAGGAAAAAAAGAATAGTATAGTTATAACTACCGGGTTTCAGGTTTGAATTATTGACGGGGCTTCCAAGTGTTCTCAGAGAAGACGGTGTTTCGCAGATTTTTCTTGTTCTTGGGTTCTCAAAAGGATTCATAACCTACCCATGAGGGTTAGGTTGGGCGGGAGGTATGGGATTCGATTCCTCTTGTGAACTTACCTAGCAATATGCTAGAGTTTCTTGCCTCCAAATATTGTGGGGTTTAACGGGAGGACAAGTATCAAAAAATAAAAAAAAGCTTCAAAGTCTGAGCACTTATTGGATTGCTAAGTTTGAAAAGAACGGAACCTGGTTTCTAGTTGTACGGAGTAATGGAGTCTTACTTGTCTAGTCTTCTTTCACATCTAGTAATTCTAGTTTATGTAGCTTTTCCAGTAATATCAAACGCACGTGTGTTTAAATGCTGATAACCATATGAAAAGAGACTCTCTTCTATTTTCTTGAAATTCAGTTCCGCATCAGGGTTTTAAGTCCTCTTTCATATGATTTTTCTACTTCCCATGAATGCATCGCCTGTTTGCAGTATCACGATCATATGCTCGTGGTGGCCGTAAACATTATGATCTCTTTGGCAAGGGCAGACCGGGTGATGAGGATTTCAGAAAAGCTTGGAACAAGGAGATGGATGAAGAGACTTCTCTATGGACAGGAAGTGAGGACGAAAGTGATGAGGAAGGTGGAAAAGATAATCTAGAAGAAGAGATCAGGAAAGTAAGACAACAGGCAAAGGAGCACTCTGAATTAATTGATGGTGATGATAGTGATGAGTTAAGAAGTGTATGGTCCGAAAGTGACGAGGAGAAGACTCTGTGGACTGGCAGTGAAGGAGATGATGATGACGATATTCCTACTGAAGCATACCCAAATGAAGCTAGTGATAAACATATTGATAAACTGTTTGAGTTTGAGGAAACATCAAAGTATCGAACAATCTCAGAGTTATTGAAGGCTGAGCAGGAACCAGAGGAGCTGTCACCTGGAAAGCAAGCAAGGAAACTTGCAGTAGAGAATGCCTTGAAAAAGTTGAAGAAAGGGCCGGATGGACGTTACACTAATGTGTGGGAGGTCATGAGTGATTTAGACATTCTAATAGGTGCATTTGAAAATATAGTCTCTGGACCAGAATATGCAGAGCTTAGACAGGGTGGGCCGAAGAGATTGAATATCCAGTTTTTCAAGGATATTCAAGCACGCATGAGAGATCCGAATTATAAGTTCTCACCTGAGTTGAAGTTGAAACCAAAGAGCAAACTTGTTTCCAGAAAGAAATGGCAGAAAGCGGAGTCTAGACGTAGAAAAGCACGAAAGAGATGAGTAACTGATTATTTATTTATTTTTTAATTTTTCTTCTCAAAGTCAAACAGTTCGTTTTTAAATATTTTACACTGTTTCAGATTCTCGCATGTAAGCATAGGCATATGTAACTAAGGACTTGAGGGCTTTCATTACCCTTTGTTTTTATGTCTCATATAGTGATTCAGAGTCAATTTTTATTTTCCCTTTCCGCTTTTATTTTTTGATTTTTCTTGATGTTTGCAAACGTCAACCAGTTCCCCTTTGGTATGGTTGTGTCTTTCTAACAAGCAATGATTCTCTTTGACCATGGAAGAGTTTCCTAGTTGACTTCGTGCAGTTTTACCTACAATATTTGCATTTGGCATGACTTAACAATGTGCATTTTTTCACCCATATGTTGATCTTCTATCGAACTTCATTGAATGGACGAGCATGGTTGGCGAAGTAAGTTTTTGATCTCTCAGTCTCAATCTTGTTTCTTGATGTTGTCTTTTTTGATCAAGAAACGGAGAAAAATTTAAAATCCGATCAGACTTTTGAAAGCAAATGAAGAAAGAGGAAGAGTAGCCGTCGTATTGTCCCTCAATGTGTCCTGCAGATTATTGTAAGAATTTATAGTTCTCTTCATCTTTACTCTCTTTTCCTTCCCATGCTTTTATTTTAATTTTTTTCACATGACAGAGTTATTTACAATCAACTTAATAGTAGTTATTTACAATCAACTTAACAATTATGAGGATAATAACAAGGGGGTGCTACAGATCCAAACATAACATGCGAGTCAATGTTAGAAGCAATCTGGGAAGATAAAGTTACTTATTATCTGGGGTTGAATTGTGTAAATCTTGCCGTTCTTGTTCGTTGTCATGTTGAGGTTATTGCTCCTATCTTACATATTGGCATTCGTGGTCTGATTTAGTGAGTTGTCATTAGAGTATGCCTGCATGTAAGTGTTTATCAGTGGTGGTAGATGATTGTACTTATATACCAAAGGCCCTGCTGTGTGGTCTTGAAATGTTCCAAATTCATGGCTTCCTAAACCAACAAAACCACCACCATGGCCACCCATGTGCATGTTTTCCAACTCTGTTGCTGAAATGAAACTCTGGCCAAATTGATCTGTCATTTGTTCCGTTCCCATTTCCCAGCTGAAACACATCTCAGATCCCCATCAATGATCCTCCTCACCTCCAAATGATGTTGGGAAGACATGCTGAGTTTCAGAGGCGTTGAGGCCATTATTTAGGTCATGTGTTTGGTTGTTTTCCATGTGATCTCTATTCATTTTGACTTCTAGTTGGATGGGAGTTAGAGAAATAAGGTCTGCACGTTTACCAGATCTTGCCAACTTATCGGTCAAAGTAGCAGAATCCACACTGCCTATGACCAAGACCTGCTGTTGTTCGGCATCAATGTTTACTTTGTATACACCTGAATTCAAAGCTTATTGTTCATGATGCTACTAATAATACATAACTAAAATTCATAGCTGGTACGTAGTTCATGATGCTACTAATAACACATAAGTACCGATGAATGGAAGCAAGATAATTCTGTTCTTATTTGATTTCAGCTATACATCATTTTTGACCATGTCTCAAGTATTTTACTTGGTAGTTGAAGCAGTGAACGACTATTCTAAATCTTAAAGAGGGGGGGAAAAAGCCTCTACATGTGAATAGTGAACTTCGACTCGATATGCAAGGAATGGAGCCTCTGGCCCAAACAATCACAATCACAAGTAAACATACTTTCAAAATAAAAGGAGTGGGCAAGTGAATACTCCATAGACATTACCCGAGTTAGGAAAGGTACCAGAAAAAGAGAAAAAAAAGGGCCCATTTAACTGAAGTGGTAAAACTCTCAGGTTAATATACGAACATATAGAGATCGCAGTAAAGAATTACAAGGTTAGGTTAAGTTAGCACCTTCAATTTTCCGGAGTAGTTTTCTGACTTTTTGCACGCATCCTGGGCAGTGCACGTGTACTTTAAGAACGTATCTCTGTGACAAGAAGAAAGTATTAAGGCAAATCAAAACATAAAAGGAATGAGTCAATTAATATGAAGCAAATACTAAAACTTAGAAGAGCAAAAGAAGACCTTTATCTTTAAGAACTCAAATTCAGTTCTCATTTTCTCACTAGTGCTTTCTGCTCCTTGGAATGAAGCTCCTCTGTTTCTGCTGCTCCTATTGGCCTTCCTTTCTCTTTATGGAGCATATCGCATACTTGAGAGAGAGAGAGAGAGACTGGAGTGAAAGGTGTGATTTGACCAAGTTCAGAGATGTGACAAAGTTTGTCAGGCTTCTCGTGGTTTGATCATGTGAGGAGGACTATAAGACTCCTGCCATTTTCAGGATGTATGACACTATTTTCTAACCAAGTGTTACCTAATTCACAGTACAAATTCATTTCCATATTTTTTTTTATAATCATTTCCATATTTAGTATAATGTATACGTATTTATATTTTTAAGTGTTTGGTTGGATAAATATACGCTTCTACACTTCTACTTCCCTTCCCTCCCCATTTTTCAGACACATGGTATATATCTTTAAGCCTTTAAATAAACAATTTTTCTACTCTCCCCCATTTCTAATTCAATATCCCTTCTTTTGGTTTAGTAATAGTTGCCTTTATTAGCTTTTTATGAGTTTGGGGTGAAATAAAAGATGAAACACCATCAAGAAAAATAAGCTGGTTGTAGTGTCTCCGTGAATAAGCTGGTTGTATTTGTCACGGGGATATGTAGTTAACTAAATGAGGTGTTCCTCCGAAAAAATAATAGTATGCAACAATCAACAGCGTCCTATAGTCTATCCTTAATATGATGTATGAAGTTGTTGGATAATATAGCGATGAACTTCTTTCTGAATGTGTTATTCAATCCATTAAATAATATTAATGTTCCTAGCAAGTAACATCTTGAGGTTAATTTCCAGCAGAGTTTTCTTTTCTGTAAAAATTACAAATAAAAAATAAAATCAAGTTCACCTTTTTCTTCTTATACTGTTTAGAGTTTTATTGTTTTATTTATTTGCTATAAAATTGTTGTTGCAACTCAATCAACCTCTCATTTCATTGTGATCACTGAGTTAACATGGTATAATCTTATTGATTTTAAATGGTGAAAAATTCATAGTTTAGAGCTCCTATATTTTAACCCAAAATATAAATTTCATTTCACAGACTAAAAATAAGATTTGAAATCTAGGCTATTTTATTTATTTATATTTTTGAGAATTAGGTCAAATCCGAACTCCTGGACTGGAAAGAAATTTTAACCCATACTGGCCACAACATTGGAATATGCACATAAACACATACCATGTCTGAAATGTTTTGGAGTTCATTTTGTCAAACTCGAAAAGGATGGAGGGCAATGAAAGGGTACTTGGAATAATATATTTTCCATGCTTATTTGAAGTCTTAGCTTGGTAAGATCTTCCGAAACTATCTGTGCAAAAATAAGACGGGGGTGACGATGGGGAGCAAGGGAGCAGTGAGCCAGCGAAGATTTCGGAAAACAAAAATTCCCCAAACAACATGGATTGTCCCTGAGCCCCAAGCATGCAAAGTTTTTTAAAGCTCCTTCTCCAAGGAAATTATGCAACCCATCATCGCCCAGATTGATGAGAAAGAGTAATGGTGCTGAGCCGCTGTCTGGTGGGCCGGAGAGGAAAATTTTAGAAGAGTCAGAGAATGAGAAAAATTCAGAGAAGAACTGAAGTTTTTAAACTGTTCAACGAATCAACCTCACCAAATTGCCGCAATAGAAACAGTCAAAAAAAGACGGCCGTAATATAAATAGTAAAAAAAATAGCCGCATAGTAATAATAAAAGATGATGTATAAATACAGAGAGTTTTATTATTTGTTTTGCATCCCATTAAAAATTATCTTCCTTTCTAAG
This sequence comes from Parasponia andersonii, assembly GCA_002914805.1. Classification (NCBI taxonomy): domain Eukaryota; kingdom Viridiplantae; phylum Streptophyta; class Magnoliopsida; order Rosales; family Cannabaceae; genus Trema; species Trema andersonii. Next base: position 466,462 of record JXTB01000013.1, read on the forward strand.
AGAGAATTCAAGCCTAAGAATTCTTCTTAGTGTCCTACTTGTTTTCTCCTAATTTATTTAGAGAGAATGCTTTTTCATATTTCAAGAGAGAGAAAGGTTCATTTGTTCTCTTCTTGTATTTAGATAGAAGTGAGTTGTAATCTCTTTTTCATAGTGAAATTCTTCACAGTCTTATCCGTGGACGTAGCTTAAATTTGGTGAATCACGTTAATTCTTTTATATGCCTTATTTTTTTTTTATTTTACCCAAATTTTCTCAACTCGTATTTTAGCTGTGTGTTAACGTTTCTACAAAACCGATCTTCTAACAGTGATATCAGAGCCATTGGTTGGAGTGTCCATATATACGACTATTTACGTATACGGTAATGTTCACGTATAAGGTACTATTCACGTATATGGTACTGTTCACATACAGTGAAATGGTGGTAACTAAATAAATCATGATGAACAAAAATGGTGGCAAAATTCGATATTGAGAGGTTTAATGAGAGCAATTTCTATTTTTGGAAAATGAGGATAAAACCAATCTTGAGAAAAGAAAATTGCCTAGCAGCAATTGGGGAAAGGCTTGCTGAAATTACTGATGATAAAAGGTGGGACAAGATGGATAGCAATGTTGTCGCTAACTTACATTTGGTACTAACAGATAGAGTCCTGTCAAGCATTGAGGAGAAGAAGTCAGCCAAAGAGATATGGGATACACTGACAAAGTTGTATCAGGCCAAGTCGCTTCACAATAAAATTTTCTTAAAAAGAAGACTTTATACCCTTTGAATGGCGGAATTAACAACGGTGACCGACCACATCAACACCCTCAATACTCTATTTTCACAGCTCACAACAATGGAGTATAAAATAGAGGATAATAAACGTACAAAAATCTTACTTCAGAGTCTACCTGATTCGTATGATCAACTCATCATAAATGTGACCAGTAATGCTACAACTCTAGTTTTCAATGATTTTACAGCTGTTGTTATCGAAGAAGAAAATTGGTGTAAGAACAAGGAAGACAGATTAGCAAGTTCACAGCAAGTAGAGGCTTTGAAAATGAGAGCGAGATCAACGAAATGTGGCCCCAGTGGGAGTTAGAGTCATGGTAGATCAAAGTCAAGAAGTAAGAAGAATGTCAAGTGTTATTATTATGGCAAGAAAGGGCATATCAAAAGGGAGTGTTGACAACTCAAGAAGAATGGAGATTCCAGAGGGAAGGACCCCGAGTCATCAAATACTCAGGGGAATATTGCAAATACTTTAGATGATGGAGAAATCTTGTATAGTGAAGCAGCAACAATTTTTAAGGACAGACGGCAGCTCACTGATATTTAGTTAGTGGATTCCGGAGCAACATGGCACATGACTTCTCACAGAGAAGGGTTTCACACATATGAACCTATCTCTGGAGGATGTATTCATGGGTAACGATCATGCTTTAAAGATCACTGGGATTAGTACTATCAAGATAAAGATGTACGATGACACTATTCGTACTATTCAAGAAGTGCGACATGTGAAGGGCCTAAAAAAAAATCTATTGTCTTTGGGACAATTAGATAATCTTGGTTGCAAAACTCGTGTCGAAAATGGGATCATGAAGATTATAAAAGGCACGCTTGTAGTAATGAAGGCGGAGAAAATCGCAGTGAATCTATACATGCTTAAAGGAGATACACTGATAGAAACAGAGACAGAGGTATCAGTTGCTTCAACAAATTCTGGAGAAGAATCAATGATGATGTGGCATCGTAAGCTTGGCCATATATTAGAACGAGGCTTGAAGATTCTCTCTGAATGGAGGTTGCTTCTTGGTTTCACAAAGGTATCTTTACCCTTTTGTGAGCATTGTGTCACAAGTAAGCAGCATAGATTAAAGTTTAGTACATCCAGTTCTAGAAGTTAAAAAAGTTAGACTTTGTTCACTCTAATGTTTGGCAAGCACCGGTAATGTCCCTAGGAGGAGCTAGATACTTTGTATCTTTTATTGATGATCACTCCAGGAGATGTTGGGTGTATCCTATCAAGAGGAAGACAGATGTATTTTTAGTCTTCAAAATATTCAAAGCACGGATAGAGCTTGAATCTGGAGAAAAGGTCAAGTATTTAAGGATAGACAATGGAGGAGAATATACAAGCGATGAATTTGATAACTTCTATCAACAAGAAGGTATCAAGAGGTAGTTCATAATGGCGTATACTCCCCAACAAAATAGAGTAGTAGAGCTGATGAGCAGAACCTTGTTAGAAAGAATAAGAGCAATGTTAAAAACTGCAGCTCTACCCAAGACATTTTAGGTAAAAGTAGTCAAAAATGCTTGTTATGTGATCAATCGATCTCCATCAACAGCGATTGATCTGAAGACACCGATGGAGATGTGGACTGGTAAGCCAGCTGATTATTCTCGCTTACATATATTTGGATATCATGTGTACGTGATGTACAACACTCAAGAAATCACAAAACTAGATTCAAAGTCTAGAAGGTGTGTACTCTTGGGATATGCTGATGGAGTCAAGGGATATCGCTTATGGGATCCTACTGCCCATAAGATTGTCATCAGTAGAGATGTGATATTTGTAGAGAATAAACTGCAAGAGAAGGGAGACGATAGCAGACTAGAAACTACTACAGTTCAGGTAAAAAAGAATACTGAAGATTCAGATTTTTCTGAAGTAGCACCAGAGCACAAAGTAGAAGAACCAGCCGAGGAAGAGACTTCTGAAATTCGTCGGTAAACTCGTGAGAGAAAAACACCGGCATAACACTCAGATTATATCACTGAGAGCAGTATTGCATACTGTCTTCTAACAGAGGATGAAGAGCCAACAACTTTCCATGAGGCTATCAAAAGCCCAGATGTATCCCTATGGATGACAGCAATGCAAGAAGAGATTGAAGTCCTTCACAAGAACAAAACATGGGATCTTGTTTCGCTACCACAAAAAAGGAAGGCTATTAGCAACAAATGGGTCTACAAGATCAAGCGTGATAGCAATGATCAAGTGGAGCGATATCGTGTGAGATTAGTGGTAAAAGGATATGCTCAGAAAGAAGGTATTAACTTCAATGAGATATTTTCACCTGTAGTTCGACTGACAACTGTTAAAGTGGTTCTGGCGATATGTGCTACGTTTGACCTATATCTAGAGCAGCTAGATGTGAAAACTGCTTTTCTTCATAGAGAACTTAAAGAAGAGATTTATATGCTCTAACTAGAAGGTTTTGCTGAAACAAGCAAGGAGAACTTGGTTTGTAGGTTGAACAAATCTCTATACGGTTTCAAATAGGGACCGAGGTGTTGGTATAAGAGATTTGATTCCTTCATCATAAGTCTTGGGTACAACAAACTCAGTTTAGACTACTGCACATACTTCATGAGGTTTGATGAATGTAGTGACTTCATTATCTTATTATTGTACGTGGATGATATGTTAGTAGCGGGCCCCAACAAAGGCAGAATCCAAGAATTGAAGGCACAATTAGCTAGAAAATTTGATATGAAGGACTTGGGACTAGCAAACAAGATTCTAGGGATACAAATTCATTGAGACAGAGGTAACAGGAAGATTCGGCTTTCTCAGAAGAATTATTTGAAGAAAATCTTACGCCGCTTCAATATGTAAGATTGTAAGTCGATTTCTACCCCACTTCCTGTTAACTTCAAGTTATTCTCCGGGATGTGTCCTAACAATGAAGCAGAGAGGATAGAGATGTCTCGAGTACCGTATGCATCAGTAGTAGGAATCCTAATGTTCACTGTGATATGTAAAAGATTAGACATTGCACAAGCAGTGAGAACAGTTAGTCGATATATGGCGAATCCTAGTAGAGAGCATTGGAATACTGTGAAGAGAATTCTGAGATGCATCAAAAGAACCTCAGATGCTGCATTATGTTACGGAGGATCAGAATTTACTATCAGAGGATATGTTGATTCAGATTTTGCGGGTGATCTTGACAAACGAAAATCTACTACAGGATATGTGTTTACTCTTACAGAAAGAGCTGTAAACTGGGTTTCGAAACTACAAACTATTGTGGCTTTATCTACAATAGAAGCAGAATACATAGCGGCTACAAAAGCTTGTAAAGAGGCTATTTAGATTCAAAGGTTATTGGAGTAGCTTGGGCACAAATAAGAAAAGATTCCTCTATTTTGTGACAGTCAGAGTGCCTTGCACATTGCAAGGAATCCAGCCTTTCATTCTAGGATAAAGCACATTGGTATTCAATATTACTTTGTTCGAGAAGTAGTAGAAGATAGAAGTGTGGACATGAAGAAGATTCGCACAAAAGAAAACCTAGCGGATGCTTTAACCAAACCAGTCAACACTAACAAGTTCCAATGGTCTAGATTCTTATATGACCTAGCAGAAATATAAGCAGCATAAAGAATTGACAAGGGAAGAAAAGAGAGATTTATCAAGTGTGAAGACATGATTAAAATCAAATCTTCAAGTGGGAGAATGTTGAACAAATCAATAATTGCAGCTCACCAACCAGCCGCAAAAGGAACAGTGAAAAAAGACAGCCGCAATAGGAATAGTAAAAAGGGCAGCCGCAATAGGAATAGTAAAAAGGGCAGCCGCAATAGCAATAGTGAAAAGAGTAGCCATAATAGCAATAGTATAAGATGGTGTTCACACCATCTTTCAAGTTCTATAAATACGGAGGGCTTCATCACTTATTTTGTATCCCATTAAAAATCCTCTTCTTTTCTAAGAAGGAATTCAATCCTAGGAATTCTTCTTAGTATCCCACTTGTTTTCTCCTAAATTGTTTATAGAGAGTATTTTCTCCTATTTCAAGAGAGGGAGAAGTTTATTTGTTCTCTCCTTGTATTTAGAGAGAAGTGAGTTGTAATATCCTTTTCATAGTGCAATTTTTCATAGCCTTATATGTGGACGTAGCCTAAATCGGGTGAATCACGTTAATTCTTTTGTGTGCTTTTTTTTTTTTTCATTTTACCCAAATTTTTTCAACTCGTATTTAGCTGTGTGTTATCGCTTCCGCAAAGCCGATCTCCTAATATAAACTCGACTAATGAATTGGCGGTTTCTGCTCAGCAGAACTGCCAAGTCCAATGAGTTGCATTTGTTGGAGCATACAAGGACCAGGGAATCCTTGTACAGTCACGGCTTTACGCAATCTTTTGCGCAAATTCTTCCCAAGTTTAGTCTTTCTGTCTGAGACAAAGCTCTTCCATATTTGGGCAGCTAAATTGAAATACCAGGTGGGTTTTTAGAATTATTTTGTAATTGATTGTGTTGGACGCAGTGGTGGTTTAATTCTCCTCTAGCGAGATGATTGGAATGTCTCTATTCAATCTTTCTCCAAAGGACACATTGATGCTGTTGTTACCACGTTCGATGGATCTTAATGGCATTTTATATGTTTTTATGGGCTTCCTCTTCTATCCCATTGCAAAATTTCATGGGAATAATTGAGGAAACTTAAAAACATAAAATCATCTTCCTTGGGTCTGTGGTGGGGATTTCAACGAGGTGGTCTCTCTAGGGGAGAAAATAGGAGGGAACGATCTCTTCATTGTAGTTATCCTTTCTTTTTGTATGGCTCTAGTAGATTGCGATTTATCAGACTTGGGCTTTTCAGGACCTTTAATTACTTGGAACAATAAGTGGGGGTGATGTGGCCATCATTTAAGAGCGCATTGTAATGAAAGTTGGCGGACTCTTTTCCCGTTGCTAGCAGTTGAAAACTTGGAATTCTACAAGTTCGACCACTGTCTAATTCTCCTCACACTAACGGAACAATTAGAGAACCAAGGTGGTAGATGTGACAGATCGTTATGATTTGAACCTTTTTGGGTAAATGAGAATGATTGCATGGAGATTGTTAATTTCCACTGGGGTAGTTTTGGGGACGATACGGAAAATGACTCCTTCAGAGATATTAGTGTTCAACTTTGCTGGTTGTGGACATAAACTGATGCAGTGGAGCAAAATTCATTTTGGCAATTGGCGCAAAGAATTGAGATGATTGCAGAAAACTCTAGCATGACTTTATAATAGTTATCAATTTACTGAGGTCCTGAACATGATAAGAAAGACTGAGAAAAAAGTGGAAATACTATTGTATCGGGAAGAACTCTACTGGAAACAGCAGTCTAGGGCAGAGTGGTTATCATCGAGGGATCGTAATACTAAATATTTCCATTCTAAGGCCTCTAATTGCAAAAGGAAGAATGCCATTCATAAGCTCAAGAATTGATTTGGGGTTTGGAAAGAAAAAAAAATTGAGATAATGACGATCTTAGAAGATTACTTTAGCGACATTTTTTATAGTTCTAATCTGAGTAAGGAAATATTGGAGATTGCTACTGATCATATTCAGACTCGGCTATCGACAAAACATGTATCCACACTCTTGACTTCCTTTATTGTTGATGAGGTCAAGCGAGCCCTATTCTCTGTGAGGCCTATCAAAGCACCTGGGCCAGATGGATTTCATATGCTCTTCTTCCAGAAGCATTGGGACACAATTGGTAGAAAGGTAACTCGTGCTTGCTTAGGTGTCCTTATCCAGGGTTGTTCGATCAAAGAGGTAAACCAAACTAATATTATACTTATTCCGAAGAAAAATTCCCCAGAGATAGTAGCAGGCTACAGACTCATCAGCCTATGTAATGTGGCCTATAAACTTGTTACCAAAACAATAGGGAATCGGCTAAAGCTTGTTCTCCATAGTTTAATCTCTCATACTCAAAGTACTTTTGTACCAGGTTGGTTCATTACTGATAATGTCATTGTTGCTTTCGAATTACTACATTCTATGTCTGAGAAGAATAATAGAAATCGTGGATTTATGGCTCTGAAGCTGGACATGACCAAGGCTTATGATATAGTGGAATGATGCTTCTTGGAGATGGTCATGAGAAAAATGGGTTTTTCAGAAAGCTAGATCTCATTGATGTTGAATTGTATATCGATATCGACCTTTTCTTTTTGTGTCAATGGCTTTCCAAGAGGCAATGTTACTCCTATGTATGGTTTTTACCAAGTCTGCTTTCTCTCGCCCTATCTTTTTCTTCTATGTGCGGAAAACTTTTCCTTACTCTTAACCTAGGCTAAAGTTGATAATAAACTTGTGTAAAATCCTAAATTTTGTAAGGGTAATTAAGTAATTTTACTTCAAGGGTATTTTGGTAATTTTATATTTTTGGATTAATTAAATAAAAATTAGAAA
>JXTB01000013.1:473978-587011 GCA_002914805.1 Parasponia andersonii
CTTTTATAATTTTCGGATTTTGGAGCCCATTTAGTGTTCGGAACCTCGAAACTGAGTTCTGACTTCAAATTTGGACTCAGTGAAGTCGGGACATGAAGTTTGATATAAAATACCACTATTTTCCGAAGTGGCACGAAAATCGAGAAAATAGCTCGTGATTTGCACCGTTTTGCGTGCCACGGGCCGGTTCCGTACCGGGACCCGTTTTCGACGAACTTTATATCTAAACCAACGTTTTTGGGTGTCCTGAATTCATCGGTGACCTCTGTTTCTCGATCCGAGACTCTGTTCGAAAAGTCAACTTTTCAAGTGAACGTGACGAGAATCGAAAACAACTGTCCAAACAACCTGGTGATCAATTGAGGATATTTCTGGCACCGTTAGCTCAACATAATCACTATTTCAAGGTAGGGGATTCAATTTCCTTGTTTTCTATTATTTTCATTTAAATTGGAATTTGTCTTGAAAAACGAAATTTTGTGGTTTTTTTAAATTGAATTATTTGAATAGTTATTTTGATAAACTATGAATTTGTAAAACATTGTAGACTGCTCTAGATATTTTTAAATATGGTTTTGTACAAGTTTTTATACTTGGAATTTGGTAAAGCCATGGAAAATGTACTTTGGATTTTTAAAGTACAAAATGGATTTTAACTAAAAATCAGAGCATGTCTAGGATGTCAAAACATTGCATGGTTATTTGAGATTTTGTATATATGTTGCATATTTCATACGATCAGGCATGAGAGTCGTCTTAGGCATCACGATATTGTAGTTGGCGGACTATTACACCCGCCTTCGGTGAGAGCCCGTAAACCCGCGCGGGGTTTGTTTTCTGACTATCTCTATTCGGTAGGCGTAGGCATTCGGTGCCCCTTCGGTTTGGTAGGATTTGACACATGGGTGTCCCTCCGATTTTTCAGAGATAGATGTCAGGCAGAGAGCACTCAATACATGTAGTATAAGTTGCTCTAGTTGTGATGAGAGGATGAAGACTCATGTGATGTGTTGATTATGTGATGTGCATTATACTTATTTAAATTGAGACTTTTATATGTTTTGACCTGGATATTTGGTTTGATTTTAGTATGGTTTTCTATAAATGGTTTAAATCCTTAATATTTATAGAAATATTTTTCTGGTAGTACTAACCATACAGCTATTCTGAGATTTATAAAAGATTTTCCCAAAAAGGGAAATTGGGTAACCTACTGGGCAATTTATGCTCACCCTCCCTACTTTCTTTACAGGCGGAGTCCAGTGTGACATTGACGGACAACAAGCAGAATAAGAAGTTATCTTTTAATTGTAGTTTAAGACTTGGAAATGCTAGAAGTGTGAATACAAGACTCGAGTTTAAGTCTTGTAAAATATTTGGATATTACTAGCATTCTTATTAAGTATGTTAATTTGAGAATGTTTGTAATTATATATGCCATTCTAGTATGATATAGATGTATGAAAAATGATGCTCATGTAAATATCTGAGAATTTGATTTTCTTAAAGTTTTTCAGTCTGTGTTTATTGGTGACTATGAACTGTGGAATAGGTCCACTGGTTGGAGTAAAAAAAAAAAAAAATTTAATTTAAATTTCCCTTTCTGCCACTACCCTGGGGTTTGGGTCGTGACAGAAATTGTGGTATCAGAGTTTTGAGTTTTTAATACCTCGGACATAGCACCATTAAACTAGATTGAAATTATTTTTATGATTATATGTATCATTACCTCACTAATAGTTGGTATATAATTTCAGACTTTCAAAAAATGCCTCCTAGGAGAGCCTCGAGGCGCTAACCTGGTGCCGAGCCCGCTCTAGTTCCACAAGGCTTCAACCAATTTTTCGAAGCTATGCGTCATGTTTTCTATGAGATGCAAGGTCCTAACCTTCAGCCTCAACTTTAACCACAGCAAGAGCATCAACCCGATCAGGCTGATCATCTTCAGAAATTTATGCGTCTTCAGCCTAGACTGTATGATGGAACCCCGGACCCACTAATGGCCAACGCATGGTTGCGTGAGATGATACGACATTTTAGGACTCTGGGTACTCCTAGGGAGTTCTGGGCTGTATTTGCTATCTCTCACTTGATGGGAAATGCTATCCATTGGTGGGAGACAATTGAGGTTATGCAAAATGTAGAAGGTGTAACTTGGGAAGAATTTGAGAGACTTTTCAAAGCGCATTATGCAAATGATGATCAACAAGCTGAAGTGGTTGGCCATTTTGAGAGACTTACACAGGGGAATAGAACTGTAAACCAATACGTGATGGAATTCACAGAATTGGCAAGCCTTGCCCTTAGTCCAGTGGTGAGTGCTACTTACCGAATTGCGAAGTTTAAGAATGGACTAAATCGAAACATCCACAACCGTATTGCTATCCACTCATTTGCCACTCTTTCTGAAGTAGTGCTAGTTGCCCAACGAGCTGAAGCAGTAGAGAATGAGTAGGGTGCAAGGAAGAATAAAAGTAATGAGAGAAAAATGAACAAGAGGAACCAAGGACAGTGGTCTGCTCAAGGTTCACCTCACAGCGGAAGCTATACTAGTAGTGGCTCAGCCAGTAGTAAAAGGTTCAGCCCCTATATGTGTTACCACTGTGGTCAGCAGGGCCATAAGAGGAATGAGTGCACAAAATGTCTGCAAAAATCCCCTCTTTCTCATGGAGGACCACTTGGGAGTTATTCTGGTTCAGCACCTCCTCAGAACACTCAAGCTAGGCCGCCGTAGTCTCAAGGTGTTTCCCAAGCTTTTTCATCTCCACCACCTTACCAGCACCAGTACCGCCCCCAGGGTTATACTCAGAATCTCCAGACTCCTCAGGCTTCAGGGAGTCAAGGAGGGCGTGGATATGGTAGCAGTGGTCCGGGATCTAGCAGCAGTCGTCCTGGACAAGGAAGAGGCAATAAGGGAAAGGGAAAAGTTATTGGCCAAGCTTATGCAGTTTCTGGAACCGATGGTACCAATGAACACACTGGCCGAGGTATTGTTGACGGTATGGTTCTTACTTCAGATTCTTGGGCACGTGTTTTGTTTGACACTGGTGCATCTCATTCATTCATATCCTTATTGTTTGTTCAACTTTTGGGGTTAGAATCTTATTAGTTGGATTATGCCTTGACTTTAGAAACACCTTTGGGTAGTAAATCCAATGTGTCTAGTGTGTGTAGATTGTGTTGTGTGGTGATTGATGGTAAAGAATTATTTACTGATTTAATTGTATTACCAATGAAACAATACGATGTAATACTCGGTATGGACTGGTTATCCAAATATCGAGCTATTGTCGATTGTTATGATAAGCAAGTGACTCTTTTTCTGGATGATGGACAACCCATAATATATCAAGCCCGAATGAATTCTTTGAAACCAAGTCCTATTCTAAAAGCCTGTTTAGGTGCTAGGAAGAAACTTGAGTGTTATGGGAACTTGTTTACCATTGATGGTGAAGTGAGAACTTATGATCAAAACCTATGGATTCCGGTGGTGAGTGAATATCCAGAGGTATTTCCTGAGGATTTACCAGGGCTACCACCAGATAGGGAGATCGAGTTCTGTATTGACCTTGTTCCTGGAGCTCAACCAGTTTTCATTCCAGCCTACCGCATGGCTCCTACAGAGATGAATGAATTGAGGGAACAATTGGATGATTTGATATCCAAGGGTTTCATTCGAAGTAGTACTTCTCCTTGGGATGCTCCTGTTTTGTTTACCAAGAAAACTGACAGTACTTTAAGGCTATGTATAGACTACAGAAAGTTAAACAAGCTGACGATAAAGAACAAGTATCCTTCACAAAGGATTGACGAGCTGTTAAATCAACTTGGTGGATCAAGATTTTTCTCTAAGATTGACTTGAGGTCAGGATACCACCAGTTGAAGATAAGAGAGGAAGATGTACCGAAAACAGCATTCAGAACTCGTTATGGTCACTTTGAGTTTCTGGTAATGCCTTTTGGTTTGACGAATGCGCCTGCAGCTTTTATGGACCTCATGAATCGAATTTTTAGGCCATACCTAGATCGTTTTGTAGTTGTTTTTATTGATGACATCCTGGTGTATTCCAAGACTCAGGAAGATCACGCCGAACATCTGAGGATAGTGCTTGAAGTTTTGAGAAGTCAACAATTATATGCCAAAAGATCAAAATGTGACTTCTGGATGTCAGAAATTAAATTCTTGGGGCAAGTAATTTCTCAAAAGGGTATCTCAGTCGATCCTACTAAGGTAGAAGTTGTTTTAAAATGGAAAAGACCAAAGAATGTAACAGAGATACGAAGTTTCCTCGGTTTAGCAGGTTATTACCGTCATTTTATCCAGAAGTTCTCAAGGGTTGCATTACCATTGACAAGACTGACCAGGGAGGATGTCAAGTTTATTTGGGATAATGTTTGTGAAGAAGCTTTCAGGGAATTAAAGCACAGTTTGACAACTGCACCTGTTCTTACAGTTCCTGAGAGTAATGAATCTTATGTGGTGTATACCGATGCTTCTAAGATGGGATTGGGATGTGTTCTGATACAAAATAGACGAGTTGTAGCGTATGCTTCTCGTCAGTTAAAACCACATGAGAAGAACTATCCTACACATGACCTGAAACTTGCAGCAATAATTTTCGCACTCAAAATATGGAGGTGTTATCTGTATGGTGTGAAATTTGAGATATTCTCTGACCATAAGAGTTTGAAATATCTTTTCACTCAACGAGATCTGAATCTGAGGTAGCGAAGATGGATTGAGTATATGGAAGATTATGACTTCGAACTGCAATACCATCCCGGCAAGGCCAACGTTGTAGCTGATGCCTTGAGTAGAAAACCACTTAACTCCTTAGCGACACTTATACTTCAAGATTGTAAGAACTCATTGGAACTGGGTGAATATAATTTGCAGTACTTCAAGTCTAGAAACATTGCTTACCTCAGTAATGTTGTTGCCATACCTGCACTTCTCCAAACTGTGCAACAAAGTCAATGGCAAGACCAAGAGTTGAGGACGATATGGAATCAACTCGAAAGTGGTGAACAATTAGAAGGTTGGAGTATGAATAGAGGAGGATTTGTGCTTTTCAAAGGCAAGCTAGCAATAGCTAACGATCCTCATCTTAGAGAGACCATTCTCATTGAAGCTCATAAGTCCAAGTTTGCAGTACATCCTGGTAGCACCAAGATGTATCATGATTTGAAAAGACAGTATTGGTGGAAAGGAATGAAACGTGATGTAGCTACTTTTGTGGCTAAGTGTATGACATGTCAGCAAGTTAAAGCTGAACACCAGAGGCCATCTGGACTACTACAGCCTTTACCCATACCAGAATGGAAGTGGGATAAGATCACCATGGACTTTGTAATGGGTTTGCCTATGACCCGAAGAAAGAACGATGCAGTTTGGGTGATTGTTGATTGTATGACAAAAACTGCTCATTTCATACCGATCAGATCTGATTTTTCACTCAACAAGCTTAGTTATCTCTATATTGACAATATTGTTCGATTGCATGGAGTGCCATCAAGTATAGTTTCGGACAGAGACCCAAGATTTACTTCTAAGTTCTGGAGAGCTTTGCAGAGAGCTTTGGGAACAGAACTAAATCTCAGTACTGCTCACTATCCTCAAACAGATGGCCAATCTGAGAGGACTATTCAGATTCTAGAAGACATGCTTCGCTCTTGTGTACTGGATTTTGGTGGAAGTTGGGATGATCACCTGTCATTGGTGGAGTTTTCTTATAACAACAGCTACCAAACTAGTCTTGGCATGGTTCCATATGAGGTATTATATGGAAGACCATGTAGATCACCCTTGTGTTGGGCTGATGCTGAGGAACGTGTCATTCTAGGGCCAGAACTGATACAAGAGACTACTGAGAAAATTTACAAGATCCGACAAAGGCTCAAAGTCACGCAGAGTCGACAGAAAAGTTATGCGGACCCGAAGAGACGTGAAGTAGAGTTCGAAGTTGGTGATAAAGTATTCTTGAAAGTGAAGCCAAGGCGTGGGATCACTAGATTTGGGCTTAAATGCAAATTGACTCCAAGATATATTAGACCATTTGAGATTACTTCTAGAATTGGGCCCGTAGCCTATCGCTTGGAATTACCACCACATTTGGGCCGAGTACATAATATTTTTCATGTCTCAATGCTCAGGAAGTATGTACCTGATCCATCTCATGTTATCCAGTATGTGGACGTGCCAATAGAAGAGGACATAACATATGAGGAACAACCAATTCGAATACTGGGAAGAGAATTCAAAGTACTTCGAAATAGGGAGATACCACTGGTTAAGGTTCTTTGGCAACACCATAAGGAAGACGAAGCCACTTGGGAGCTAGAAGCAGAAATGTATGAAAAATATCCTAATCTATTTAATTTCCAACTTGAAGTTGTACTTTGACTCTTGTGTCTGAATTTCGGGACGAAATTCTTTTAAGGGGGAGAGGATGTAAAATCCTAAATTTTGTAAGGGTAATTAAGTAATTTTACTTCAAGGGTATTTTGATAATTTTGTATTTTTGGATTAATTAAATAAAAATTAGAAATAAATTTGGTGTTGAATCTAGACAAGATTATGTCTAGGTACAGTTGGGGCAAAAGTGAAAAAGAAATTTCAAATTGGGGACAAGAGTGTAATTAAGGAGAGACTAAAATGAAAAAAATCTTTTAAAAATTGTGGCCAAAGTAGAATTTCAGAAACTTATTTTTCGGTCGAATCAGATTGTGTCACGTCTGACGTCGGATCACCGCACCGCCGCCACCGTTGGAATCGTCTCGACGCCAGCTTTCATTTCCGACCGGTCTCGTCCTTCAACTCAGCTCCGGTAAGAAGTTGGCTACTGTAGTAATATTCTAATATTTAAATTTTGTGATATTTTCGTAATTATTCCGGAATTGAGTTATTTTTTTCGAGAGAATTATACCACGTGATAGAGGAGTTTGAAACCTGAAATCTCATGATTTTTAAGTGTTAAAACGATAACCGGAAGGTAGTTGATTATTGGGACAAAATGGTGGTATTTTTCTAAATATTTTCAAAATGTGGTACTTTTATAATTTTCGGATTTTGGAGCCCATTTAGTGTTCGGAACCTCGAAACTGAGTTCTGACTTCAAATTTGGACTCAGTGAAGTCGGGACATGAAGTTTGATATAAAATACCACTATTTTCCGAAGTGGCACGAAAATCGAGAAAATAGCTCGTGATTTGCACCGTTTTGCGTGCCACGGGCCGGTTCCGTACCGGGACCCGTTTTCGACGAACTTTATATCTAAACCAACGTTTTTGGGTGTCCTGAATTCAGCGGTGACCTCTGTTTCTCGATCCGAGACTCTGTTCGAAAAGTCAACTTTTCAAGTGAACGTGACGAGAATCGAAAACAACTGTCCAAACAACCTGGTGATCAATTGAGGATATTTCTGGCACCGTTAGCTCAACATAATCACTATTTCAAGGTAGGGGATTCAATTTCCTTGTTTTCTATTATTTTCATTTAAATTGGAATTTGTCTTGAAAAACGAAATTTTGTAGTTTTATTAAATTGAATTATTTGAATAGTTATTTTGATAAACTATGAATTTGTAAAACATTGTAGACTGCTCTAGATATTTTTAAATATGGTTTTGTACAAGTTTTTATACTTGGAATTTGGTAAAGCCATGGAAAATGTACTTTGGATTTTTAAAGTACAAAATGGATTTTAACTAAAAATCAGAGCATGTCTAGGATGTCAAAACATTGCATGGTTATTTGAGATTTTGTATATATGTTGCATATTTCATACGATCAGGCATGAGAGTCGTCTTAGGCATCACGGTATTGTAGTAGGCGGACTAGTACACCCGCCTTCGGTGAGAGCCCGTAAACCCGCGCGGGGTTTCTTTTCTGGCTATTTCCATTCGGTAGGCGTAGGCATTCGGTGCCCCTTCGGTTCGGTAGGATTTGACACATGGGTGTCCCTCCGGTTTTTCAGAGATAGATGTCAGGCAGAGAGCACTCAATACATGTAGTATAAATTGTTCTAGTTGTGATGAGAGGATGAAGACTCATGTGATATGTTGATTTATGTGATGTGCATTATACTTATTTAAATTGAGACTTTTATATATTTTGACCTGGATATTTGGTTTGATTTTAGTATGGTTTTCTATAAATGGTTTAAATCCTTAATATTTATAGAAATATTTTTCTGGTAGTACTAACCATGCAGCTATTCTGAGATTTATAAAAGATTTTCCCAAAAAGGGAAATTGGGTAACCTACTGGGCAATTTATGTTCACTCTCCCTACTTTCTTTACAGGCGGAGTCCAGTGTGACATTGACGGACAACAAGCAGAATAAGAAGTTATCTTTTAATTGTAGTTTAAGACTTGGTAATGCTAGGAGTGTGAATACAAGACTCGAGTTTAAGTCTTGTAAAATATTTAGATATTACTAGCATTCTTATTAAGTATGTTAACTTGAGAATGTCTGTAATTATATATGCCATTCTAGTGTGATATGGAGGTATGAATAATGATGCTCATGTAAATATCTGAGAATTAAATTTTCTTAAAGTTTTTCGGTCTGTGTTTATTAGTGACTATGAACTGTGGAATAGGTCCACTGGTTGGAGTAAAAAAAAAAATAAAATAAAAAAATAAAAAAATAAAATTTAATTTAAATTTCCCCTTCTGCCACTACCCTGGGGTTTGGGTCGTGACAACTTGTGGGTATGAAATGTTCTCACTCGGGTCTTAAAGTTAGCCACTTATTTTTTATAGGTGACTCACTAATTTTGCTCGAGCCAGAGAGGATGATTGTCGTCAAATTTTGAAGATATTGGATGTCTTTGAGTCAACCTCTAGCTAATCAATCAATTTGCATAAATTTTCTGTCAATTTTTAGTCCAAATATTAGTGAGGATACTAGAGGTTACATCCAAAGCACTTTAGGCCTTTCAAGAGCTTTCGTTCATGATAT
The DNA here is from genome assembly GCA_002914805.1 of Parasponia andersonii. Taxonomy (NCBI): domain Eukaryota; kingdom Viridiplantae; phylum Streptophyta; class Magnoliopsida; order Rosales; family Cannabaceae; genus Trema; species Trema andersonii. Next base: position 482,944 of record JXTB01000013.1, read on the forward strand.
TTATTTGGGATTACCTACTATTGTTGGTCAGAACAAACTGAAAACATTGGCCTCCATTGAGGATCGAGTTTAGAAGCAAACTCAGAATTAGAGATGAGGACTTTTTTCTGTTGGTGGTAGAGAAATTTTGGTTAAATCGGTTCTAAAAGCCATTCTGAGCTATGCTATGAGTTTATTTAAAGTCTCATCTATGTTATGTAAGGAACTTCGATCTACTATTCATCAGTTTTGGTGGGGCTCAGTCAATGGTGAGCAAAAGATTGCTTGGGTGAAGTGGGATTGTATCTGTCTACCTAAGGGTGTAGGCGGTCTTGGCTTTAGAGATCTCCAGATATTCAATCAAGCTTTAGTGGCTAATCAATCTTGGCATCTCATCTGTAATCCTCACTCATTCTTTTGCAAGGTGAATATTTTCCTAACTCAGAATTTCTTTCAACATTGGATAAATAAGAGTCATCTTATCTTTGGAAGAGTTTCTTATGAGGAAGATAGCTAATTGTCACGACTTTAGCCTCAAACTAGACAATTGTTTAGCATTTAGCACAGTCATCGTACTAAGTTAGCCTACCAACACTCAAAAAAGTGACTTAGAGTAAGCTGTGAGACAAAGTGGCAAATAATAAGAGAATTTGAGTGAAATAATGCTTAGTATTACTTTTAGAATGCTTACAACTCTCACAAATGGGACCTGTATACAAATGAACCCAAGGGGTCCTTTATATAGGTAAATCCTAAACTAACCAAGGGTTATGATCGTGCCAAGTGGCATGATCTTACAAATATGCTAGAATATTCTCAAATAAAATAGTAATATCTACAAAGATATTTACATAGAGAAATCTAGAACAAGTATGACCTAGATCTTTCTAAGAGATTCACCCACCATCTTAGCTTTTCCAAGTCATTCTAGGAGCTTCTAAGACCGTCCAATCCATCTAGCACCTTCCAGTCTTATCTAGAGCCTTCTAGGACTTAATAGTACCATGTAGAGTCTTCTAGCACGGCCAAGACTTCTCTTGATCATTTTAGAAGTGTCTACCACATTCTAGGACCTTCTTCTATGTTTTTGGGTGACTAGTATATATAGACGACCTTAGAGCCATGAACAACAATATTTGGATTTTGAAGAGCTAAATGAGTGGGGCGTAACACCCTTCCTCACTCAAGTTCACGATGTCTCTGTCGCGCCATCGACTTTGAACTGCTCGATATGGTTTTTGAATTGCCACAAGGCATCTTCATGCTCCCAGCTAGCCTTGACCTTGGGCAAATTCTTCCATTTCACTAGATATTCTTGATAATTAGGAACACCACATCAGCAGATCAAGCGATCAACCAAAATACACTCCATCTCTTTATCAAAAGAGGTTACCACCGTAGTAGGAGCCTTTTGGACTCGCCCCTTGAAGGATCTCCCTCATCTCTATGGTCGGGTTTTAGCATGCTAACATGGAAGATAAGGAAAATATTTAATGTGGCAGGGAGTTGAAGCTTATAGGAGACCTTACTCATGCACTTGAGTACCAAAAATGGATCATTGTATTTGCGCACTAACCCTTTATGTACTTTCCTTAAGGTTTTGAATTGTTGGAGCAACAACTTGATAAGGACTAAATCCCCCTCTTGGTACTCAATGTGCCTCTTATTTTTGTCGACCCACTTCTTCATTCTTTTAGAAGCTTTGTTCAAGTAGGCCCTAGCCAACTCTACTTGCTCATGCCATGTCTTAGTAAACTTGAATGCCGCAGGACTCTTTCTAGTGCAACTTGTCACTAAGGCAAGTGGGGTCATAGGTTGTTGACCCATGACTATATCGAACGGACTCTTGCCTGTAAACTCGCTCTTCTAGAGGTTAAAAAAGAATTTTGCTACATCAATTAATTTTGCCCAATTTTTTTGGTTGGCACTCACAAAGTGCCTCGAGTATAGCTCCAACAAGGCATTCACCCTTTTCATCTGGCCATCACTTTGGGGGTGAAAGCTAGTAAAAAAATTCAATTATGAATATATTAACTTGAACAATTCTGTCCAAAATCTTCTAGTGAATCGGGGATCACGATCACTTATGATGTTTGACATGACTCTCCAAAGCTTCACAACATGCTTCAAAAAGAGCTGTGTGGTCTTATTGGTGGGACAATCAGGTGAGGTAGGTAGGCATACTTGCTGAAGCGATCCACCACCACTATAATGCTACCAAAGCCCTCTGACTTAGGTAGACTAATGATAAAATCCATGGAAACACTCTTTCACCTCCTTTCAAGAATGGGGAGAGGTTCCAACAATTCGTCTGGTGATTGTTGTTCCACCTTGTCTTATTAACACACAAGATAAGTTCATACGTAGGCTTCAACATCATCCCTCAGTTGAGGCCAATCGTAGATAGCTTTGATAAGAGCGAGAATGCATTTTTGACCTGGGTGACCAGCTCACAAGGAATCGTGGCACTATTTGATAAGCTCTTTTCTTAAGTTCCCTTACTTAGGCACATAGAGTCGATTACCTTTAGCATAGAGAAGTCCATTGCTTAGCCAAAAATATCTCGTCTTTCCTTCCATCACTAGGGGTAGTAGGCTCTTTGCAAGAATATCGTGTTCTAGTCCTTCCTTGATTTTCTCTATCAAGGTGCTATCAGGTCTACTTAAAGTGGCCAGGTTCGCCTTTCTGCCAAGAAGTCTTCCCACCAAGCTTGCTTGGGACTCAACTTTAACTGAGTTTGAAAATAGCTTATGGCTATGTTGTCAGTCATGATCATGAAGTGAGTACCCAACAAGTAGTGTCGCCATACCCTTAGGCAATGGATAATGACAATCATCTCTTTTTTGTGTATTGTGTAGAGTCTCTTAGTATCATTGAGTTTGCGGCTTTCATAAGCAATTAGATGCCTTTCTTGCATTAGTACTCCGCTACTAGCAAAGGTAGAGGTATTTGTGTGAAGTTCATATGCCTTAGAGTGGACTGGTTAGCTAAGAATTGGCCCTTTGCTTACCGCCCTCTTCAAGTCTTCGAATAAAACTTGACACTCAGGTGTCCACTCCTAAGACTTGTTCTTCTTGAGTAGGTTAGTAAGTGGTGCTACTCTTGCTGAGTAAGACTTGATGAACCATCGAAAGACCTCAATTCTGGCACCTTAGTAGGAGGTTCCCACTCTTAGATGGCTTGCACCCTGACTTCATCCATCATAAGTTTCCCATCCTTTATCTTATGCCCTAGGAACATTACTTGTACTTGGGCGAAAGAGCATTTCTCCTTCTTGATGAATAGTTGGTTTTCCCTATAGACCTTGAACACCTTCCTCAAATATTCTAGGTACTCTTCCATGGTCTTACTATATATGACTATATCATCAAGATAGACTACCACGAACTGATCGAGGTTGGGATGGAATAACTTATTCATGAGGATACAAAAGATAGCAGGTGCATTGGTAAGACCAAATGGCATGATTAAGAACTCATGAGCACTATACCTTGTCATGCACGTGGTCTTGGGCTCATCTCCCTCCGCTATGTACACTTAGTAGAATCCTGAGTACAGATCAAGCTTTGAGAAGTATCTAGTATTCCCAAGTTGATCAAACAAGTTGGCAATAAGCGGGATAGGGTATTTGTTCTTTACCGTCACCTTATTATGAGCTTGGTAATCAATGCACATCCATAGTGAGCCATCTTTCTTCTTTTGGAACAATATTGGGGCACCAAAAGAAGCTTTGGAGAGCCTGATGAAATCTATCTCAAGCAACTCTTTTAGTTATTTCTGGACTTCTGCTAACTCTGAAGGGGCCATTCGATAGGGACTCATCATGGGTGGCCTTGTAGCTGGCTCAAGCTCGATTTCATGATCCACCTCCCTCCTAGATGAAAGTTTTTTGGACAGAGCGTCCGACATCATATCTTGGAATTTATCCAAGACTGCTTGCACCTTTATAAGCAGGTTACCTTGAAGTTCCAACTCTTCATCATCGTGGTTTTTTAGGATGGCCAAGTAATTCTCCTCCTCCCTTCTCAAGCTCTTCTTGAATTGAAATGCAGAGAGTACTTTATTTTCCACTTTCGTGGACCACTTCATTGGTACTACAGAAATATTTTCACCATCCATAATGCACATAGAATTGGCAAAAGGAACGGGGAATGCCTGCAGTGCATCAAGGAACTCCAAACCAAGTACCACCACAAAATCATCCATTAGCACCACTGATAAGTTAAGTTGGCTAACCTACGCACCTAGGCTAGCCTTAACACTATGAGCAATCCCATGGATGAGGCATGTTGCTGAGTTTATTGCCTTGAGGCAGCCTTCTCAATTGGACACTGACAAGCCTAACTGCCTAGCTTCCTCAATAGAGAGGAAGTTATGGGATGTATCCGTGTCAACCAAGGTTTTAGTGGCTTTGCCATTGATTGTTGCATCCACAAAGAGTAGGCTTTTAGCTTGTAACTTAGGGGCCGACTGCATGGCATTAAGGAGTTGCAAGGAACTAATACATGCACTGCCATCTTCCCTATCACTTCTTTCTTAGCATGGCTCGGAGGCAATTAAGGTATTGAGAGCTTTCTTCTTAGGACACTCATGTGCCCAATGTGGCCCATCACAAAGGAAGCACTTGACTCTTGGCTTGGAGAAGTCACAGTCTTCCTTCTCTTTACCCTTATCTTTGTGCCTGTAGGAGGAATTATCTTTGTTTCATTTTCCTCCTCTTGTTTGCTCTCCCCCATTTTTTGCTCTACCACCCTTCTTGTCTTTGGCTTTAGAAAGGTCCTTGTTGGTAGAGTAATCAACAAGTCTTTCGACTACCATAATATCATCGGCTAAGTCCTGGATACCATAATGCTTGAGCTCAAACTTGGCTTAATTTTAAAGACCATCCATGAACAAGAACATGGCATCTTTATCTGAAGTGTTAGGGATTTCGAGTAAGAGAGTGGTAAACTCTTTCACATAGTCTCTAATACTACTAGATTGTTTAAGGTGGCGAAAACGGTCTCTCGCCTCTTTTTCAGCATTCTCAGGGAAGAATTGTCTCTTAAGCTCTCTCTTGAAATCATCAAAGGTGGCTATGGTGCACACCCCTTGTTGCATCTTTCTATGTCTCCACCTACACCATAGTATGGTAGTATCAGTTAGATACAAGACAACATTACAAATTTTACTGACATTATCCGTAATACCGGCAGCCTCGAAGTATTGCTCGAGTCCCTATAGTAAGTTCTGAACTTTCCTAGCATTGCAAGTACCATTGAAGGTCTTTGGTTTAGGCACCTTGACTTTTCTTGCCTCAATGGTTGTTATGGTGGTCACTTCTATGGCCATCGCATACTTGCACAAAGCAAGATCACTACCTATCTCATCTACTCTAAGTAAAATATTAGTGAGTTCTCTTTGGAAGAGATCTCGTTCCTTGGCAATCTCCGAATGAAGGGACTCGATACTCGCGACTTAAGTCGGCCTCTAGCCCACCAAGCACATCTTTAATACTGTTGTGGATCTTCGTATCCCCGGTCTCCAAACCGTCGCAACGGCCATCTAGATCGTCTATACGCCCGCCCAACATACCCAAGTTGGACTCTAATTAGGATACTTTAGCATCTAAGCTAGTCACCACATCCTTTGACTTGCTACAGGTAGCACCCTTTTTCCCTTCATCACTCCCATGTTCAGAAGCACCAACTTTGATGGAGTCTGGAGTTGTAGCCATGGTCTTCATTTAGACAATGAAGCCACCAGGATGTAACGAACAACCAAAGCTCTGATACCACGCTGTCATGACCTTAGCCTTAAACTAGACAATCAGACGACACTTAGCACAATCTGTCGCATTAAGTCAGCCTACCAACACTTAAGAAAGGGACTTAGAGTAAGCTGTAAGACAAAGTGGCAAATGATAAGAGAGTTTAAGTTAAAGAATGCTTTGTATTACTCTTAGAATACTTACAACTCATACAAATGAGACTTGTATATAAATGAACCTAAGGGGTCCTTTATATAGGTAAAGCCTAAACCAACCAAAGGTTATGATCATGCCAAGTGGCATAATCTTACAAAGAGTCTAGAATATTTTCAAATAAAATGGTAATATCTACAATGATATTTATATATAGAAATCTAGAACAAGTATAACCTAGATCTTTCTAAGAGATTCACCCACTATCTTGCTCTTCCAAGTCATTCTAGGAGCTTTTACGACCGTCCAACCCATCTAGCACTATTCAGCCTTGTCTAGAGTCATCTAGAAGTTAGTAGCACCATCTAGAGTCTTCTAGTATGACCAAGACTTCTCTTGATCATTCTAGAAGTGTCCATCACGTTCTAGGACCTTCCTCTATACTTTTGGGTGAGGAGAATATATAGAAGACCTTAGAGCCATGAACAACAATATTTGGATTTTGGAGAGTCAAATGAGTGGGACATAACATAATGCTCAAAGGAATTAGATAGAGAGTTAGATCGGGCGAGAAGATTAGGATGTTCACTGACCCTTGGCTCCCTAGACCAACTTCTTTTAGGATTCTCTCGACACCTGTGGTATCTATATCTTTGGTAAAAGATCTTCTGTTAGCGTCAAGAATTTGGAATGACATCATGAAAATAAGTAACTTACTCCCTAATTGACGGTGACCTCATTCACTCAATCACTTTGAGTTTAGTGGAGAGAGAAGACGATCTTATTTGGCATTATGATCCATCAAGAGCTTATACTGTCAAGTCCAGATACAAGGCCCTTCTAAATGAATGGATCAATAGCTTAATGTGTCGCTCTTTCTTGCTCTTTCAGTGGTGGAAAGCTCTTTGGAAACTAAACATCCCCCTAAAGCTCCATATTTTCTTGTGGCGAGTCTTTCATAATGTGCCGCCATCTCTTGATATTCTGGGTAAGAGAAGAATAGGAAAAGATACTTTGTGCCCGTGCTGCATATATTCGGTTAAATCCTTTGCCCATGCTCTTTCCTTTTGCGACTTCAATAAATGGATTTGGAAAAAATCTGGCTTGTAGGTCTTTATTAAACCATTGAAACAGGATACCTTGGGGGATATATTGTTAGGAATGTTTTCTACTTTACCAATAGAGGAGTTCAAATGGTTTGGGGTCTTACTTTGTTGCATTTGGATTGATAGTAATTGTTTAGTTCATAGAGGCACCAACTGTTCTCCTAACCTTCTGATCGAATTTGCAAATTCTTTTATCAGTGAATATCGTGACTCTCCAAAGATGAGCAAGTTGTCTTCTCCTATTAGCCTTAATTCATCAGTCTCACTCCCTCGTTGGAAATCGCCTTCTTTTGGGTGCATAAAATTCAACTCGGATGCTTCGATATATAGTAGGGCAAACTCAGTCAATTTAGGTGGAGTTTTCAGAGATGAGTATAGTATGGTTATTGCAGCTTTTGCTCGGAATCTTTTAGGTAACTCCTTAGTGGATAAAAGCGAGCTTCCCACTATTCGGGAGGGTCTTCTTTTCGTAGACCAAGAGAATATCAAAGTTTCTTCCATCGAGTGTGATGCGTTTAGAATCATCAATGGTCTTCATTCAAGTACCCTTTTATGATTTAGTGCTTGAATTTTTGAAGATGTTAAATCTCTGTTATTATCTGCTAATTGTAGTACTTGCCTCTTTATCCCCCATCTTGGGAATAGAGTGGCCCACGCGCTAGCCAAATTCGTTTTTTTTTTTTTTTTCTCTCAGAGACATTTTTTGGGTTTTGATCTTGTTCTCATTTTATTTCTTCAGTGATTACTGCAGATTTATTTTTATAATTTCTGTACTTGAATTCAGGGAAAAAAAGAACCCGCAAAATGTGCAAATAGAATGATCACCTAAATTAAGATGGTTTCGAAAGACATAAAGTGAAGGATGATTAGAAGGGAACGGTTCTGTCTCCGGTTTTTTTATTTTTTTTATTTATTTTTGAAACAAAGGAGTCAATAATAAGGCTTTCTAGATGTATACACATTAGCTAGATCTTGGATGTAGCAATAATATATTGGGTATTATTTTATATACAATACTACTTTTTTTTTTTATATTACAAATTAGGGGGGAGAGGGAGGAGGGTAAAGTTTTGAACCCACTTCTTGCTCTAATAAGAGAGTCTTGGCCATACGAGCTATTACTCGTGGGTTATATAATACCACCTTTTGAATCACGGAGAGAACCCAATTATAGTCGGCTTGCGTGACTATACATCGGCACTTTTATTGGGACCAAAATGGTAAATAGAAACGATAAAGTCCAATAGGGCAAATGGAAAAGAAGCAGTGGACTAAAGCTTTTGGGTGCTGGCTATCTTGAGAAGTTGAGACTTCGAAAATGGAATTGAGAAAATATTGGTTTATGGCTTGAAATTTTAAGTCATTAATTTAATAAAAAATAGCTTTGATCACGGCCAAAAGTTCAGTTTCATGTGCATAACCCAAGGGTAAGAGAGCCGTAAAACACCCCTTGACAAAATTCCCTGCAATTTTGAAAGACAACCAAAATCCTATTAAACGACTCAAACAAACTGAAAAATTACCATCTCTATTAAGCTTGATCCATCCTAAAGAAAGAGGTCGCAACTAGACCTCTGTTACCATGATAATTTTCTTGGTTTAGCAACCATGCCAAGGCGAAGTATAGTTAGGAGATTAGAAATTATTCCTGCATGGCAAATGGGCTAGATACAAAACAACGTGTAAATTTGTCACCAGAACTAGGACTTATTCGTTCATATATAGGTTGAATAAGGAAGATAAAACGTACCAGGCCAGACAACTTCAAGACCAACCCCATCAGGAATGTCTAGTTCCGAGGAAACTAGTGATCAGATAACAACCAGCCAACGAGGTCAGCATCACCGATAACAATTGGTCAGTCGTGCCAAGCATGAACATTTCGACCACGAGAGGACAAATACAGGACAATCCGATCACATAGAATATTCCTTGAGGAGATTCTGCAGCTATAACTTAAGCATCACATGCCCAGAGAATGATATCTACTTATATAAATTTAAAAAATAAATGAGACATATTCGACTATTCTAGAGGACACGTAGTTACTAATCCTAAAGATTTTAGAACCATAAGGCATTATAAATAGTACATTTTTTCACCATAAGAGGTAAACTGCGGCAGTTTTCTAAAATCTTACTTATAGATCTAAATTTCTCCTTCTTTTTCTCTTTCGTTTATTCCCAAAAAGTATAGTACCCTACTCATTTTTGTCTATTAGGTACCATACCAATGCCCCAACAAGATGTTCGTAAAAAATTTATCATAGTTGTTTCAAAATCAATATGGGTCACATCTACGATTTTAGATGAACCATTTGGATGCGTATGGCACGTGTTGATCGAAAACTAAAACCCACACCAACACAACCTATATCAATATCACCAACCTTTCTCACCGTATCAATAACACCAACCTGCACTGAAAATGGCTTTTCTTTTTTCCAAAAAAAGAAAAAACAAATGGTATTGGTCTAAGGACAAGGCAAGGAAGAGAACGGCTACACTCCAACAATATTGGTACCTGACCAAACACTCCCAAAAATCTTGTAACAAATATATTAAGAAACGAAAAGAAAGTAGTATATAAAAAGCGTCTGAATACAATTGAGAAAACAGATTAGCAACAGAAAAGATGAAAAACCTAAAATCAGCTTGATATGCATGTCTCATTTAAACCCATCTAAATTGGGAAAAAAACTAAAAAAAAGATTACATACCCAGTACCAACTAAAACGGTAATCAGACCTCCTTGATATATTACCAATCCAAAAAGGACTACAAAAATATTAATAAGGAGTAAAATGCCTTAATGCGAACTGTAACTTTTGGCAGCGATCAAAGCTATTTTCTTAGTCTGGGGAAAAGAGAACACAGTGGCACAAACTCCGGATTGAGTTTGATCAAACTCTTCTCGATCGCACAATGTTAAATTAACTTTTAAGATAATTTTAAACTGTCTTTGTTGCATCTATATAACTGGCAGAGTTATTACCAGTTACATACCCTTAACTAGGTAAAAAATATTTTCCAATCCTTGATCAACTGGCCCCATGAAAAGCAGTGCCAGACCACTTTGTTAGCTACTTCTGGTAGAAATGGAAAGCAGCTTAATTTTGGCTTGCCTATCTTTGTTATCTCCTACCATATTATCAGATATTTCGGAACGAATTCATGCATTTTCAGTCAAAGAGAAAAGAAGGAAAAAAAAAGGAGTCCTTTTCCCATCCAAGAAAAAAGAAATCATATCATTGGTTATTGAACTGCTAAATTATACTTCCAGATTTAAAAAAAAAAAACATTAGGATATATATGGGCTATCAGGATTTGAACTTGAACTACTAATCGATTAATATAAAATTTTGGATTCATTTCATAGGACTTGGAGTGCTCTTCGTAATCAGCTTATTGAGTACTTGTGGTACAAGAGTCCAATTATTTGACTTGTTGTCAAAGAACATTCATCCTCATTGAAGTAGCTAGTACTACTCATTCGGAGCTCATCATGTTCAAATCATGAGCTAAAATAAAATTTAACCCATAAATTTGGATTCAAAATGTCAAGCTCCTAAAGTTTCTGTTAGAACGACAACAATTTGTGTCTAATCTTTAACTGATATGCTAATGTTCTTTTTCATTTAATATCATTAAGAATTTGGTTAGTGGGTTCATTATTTGCCATTAGTTTAATCGGGCAAAGCTAGCTTTAAATGTTGAAAAGACCTAAAAAGATAAGTACTCCTCCTAACAGATGCTTCCTTTGTCATAGCCAAAGGGGTACGTTATTCTAAAAGTAATAAAAAGATGGTGCTCCCACCGTAATAATTCTCCTTTTTGGCATAAAGTAATAATTTTAATTGATACTTCCATTATCATCATCATATGTTGTAAGTAGCGGCGACAAGCGGCAAAGATCTATCGGCCAATTTGATCATTAAATAATTGACATATATTTATGTGTGTATATATATATATATACATTATAAATATTGGAATTGATTGTATATATATTCGTCAAATCTTCGTGATATTTAATTTATTGTATGTTAGCAAAAGTAACCTACCGTTAATTGACAAGAAAAAAAAGAAGTAACTGTTCCAATAGAAGATTAAAAGGTTTGATTAAAATACATATATTTTTTCAAAATGATACGACGGCATGCATTGACTATTGTATTTGCACGTATTATTACTACTTTATCATGATATCTACCTCATTACTCCACTCCAATAGTAATATATGATTGTATATATAAAAGTGAGGGATCATATGTCATTGAAAATTATCACAGGTATGTGCACGCGGCAGATAATTTAGGGCATAACAAAATGCTTGTAATATTGCTCGATTGTAAACATGCATTGATGCTACTTGAATAATGGGTTCGGGGTTGAGCTGATCATATGCATGGAACATTTCTTTATTTTTCTTCGACATAAATATATAAAGTGGTCTTAATTATAGAAAAATATTAAATATAATGACAATCTTGTTTAATGGACATTTTGTCACGGCCTAAAACTCGGGCCAATAGCAGAAGAAGAATTTCACCAAGATAAAAAATTCTTCGATTAATTTTAAAAAGGCGTTAAAAGATTCAATTTTTTTAAACAGTCTATTTAAATAAAATTTTTGAAATTTCATCGTGTGAACCTCTCCTATATTTTGTATACACCATTAAACATAGATTGAATAACAATTAAAAAACATAATTCAGATTAAAATTTAAGCACCTTCATCATCCACAATAAATATCAAATATCAGAATGACATGCATAAGTTCACAGATTTAATTGAAAATAGTAATCTTGATTCAATGCTAATACAAAATCCAAACAATCCAAACACCACAACAACAAGCTTCTAGCATTATAAAGACAACAAACTATAGTCAGAGATAGCCTCTTACTCCTCTTGATCACCTAAGTCGCACTGAACACCACTTGAGAAAGAAAAGTAGGGAGTGAGCATAGAATGCCCAATAGGAAAACAATTACCTCGATAGAAAAGATTTTAATGATAGAAAGTTCTTGCATGATTAGTTTAAATCCAAAACATACATACATACATATATATATATATATATAATCTAAATCGGTAATTCATATATATATATATAGATATATATATAAAACAGTATAATCAAAACTATTCAATTCATATAGACATGATACAAATCAACCCATACCCATGAGCTCACATATTCTCATCCGTGGAAATCCAGGATGATGGCACTAAGTGTACGCAACAACTTGCCTGACACCTAAGCCCATACTTGAAGGGGATACCCATGTGTCATCTATTAAATCTGGAGGGGCATTCGAATTGCTTACGCTTTCTAAATAGAGAGGTAATCAGACAAAACAAAACTTGTATAGGTTTATGGATTCTACACTGACGGCGGGATATACAACACCATACTATAAACTCACGATACTAACACGTTGCTCATTATGATCCTATGATATGTGTAATATAGAGCTGAAGTGTGAAAACTATCATGCTCCGGTTTTTTAATAAAATAAGTATATTAGGTTTTATAGAAAAATCAGCAACATAATGGCTTTATTTTTGATACACCCAAAATAACCTACACTTATAAAACTCTCAAAGTAATACAATATATATAAATAATGTAATCATATTCCATCATAGATATTCAAATAGTTCAAAAATCACATCTATCATCATATGTTATAGAAATTAAGTTTTATTTAAAAACGATATAAAACAGAGGTAATCGAATCTCTATCTCACTAAAATAGCGATACTATGCTATTAGTTCTTCAAGGTGTCGTTGGACGATCACTCAGAGGGTCAGGATCCAATTCCAAGCTCTCGATCTTTCTCTTGTGAAAAACCAACTTCTCAATGAGATTCAAATCCTCAAACGAGCCTCTTCATTGAATTCCTAGGATCCAAAATAGCTAGATTAGACATATAATTCATCGAATTCAGGTTCAGGTCAAAACTGGACTAGTAGCATATAAAGTGAGGCAAATCTTAACTATACAATTTTATTTTTTGTGCCAGTCACTAAGCATCGTCAATATATATATATATATATATATATATTAATTTTCTCCATTTTCTGATTACATTTCAAAAATGATATCAAAAACACAATCCAATGGCCGGATGAAAAAGTCAAACTTAAGCTCAGATCACTCAAAAATAGCAACTTTCAAATCGGGTAAAATAGGATCATGAAATTGATACATAGAGATTTCTCTCGACGATACGGACCCAACGAGCCCAAGAACACATGTTGAAACGGTCTAAAACGGCATCGAAAAATCAAAACGGCATTTTTTGGCAACTGCAGCACTCCAATGACTCGGGACTAGTAGCGCGGGTGTCGTGGAGCTGCACTGGTGGTATGTCGGGGGTTGGGCTGACCGGATGACAAGCGATGGCTGCTCGGCAATCCTTTGGTCTCCTTCAGCTGTGAGCGAGTGATAGAACAGAGAGGGAGAGATTTCGAGTGAGGAAGAGAGAAAAGGTGAGTAGGAAAAAGAGAAACCCACATGACTCAAGTAGGGCACTGAGCAATTTTTTGAAAATTACGCTTTGACCTCTAACTTTTCAAAATTCTTGCAATCCATTCCCCAAAGTATTTGCATTTTAGTCTATCCTTTTTAAAACTTTTTCAAATATACCCCTCAATTATTTAATCTAAAAATGAAGAAAATGACCACTTTGCCCTTTGAAAATATGGGATTTTACACATTTGCTCAAATTTACAAATGAATGTTGGTATATAATTGAGAATTAATGTAAATGATCACCTTGTATGGTTAATAAGCTATATTTATAGCTTATAACATCTAATATTAATAAACAATACTCATCTATTAACTTAAGCTTGATTTTAGTCCAATTACATCATGTAACATAGAACTCATATATTTATATATATATATATGCATGGATTAATATTGGTTAAAATTAAAGGGAAATTGCACCCTGTGTTATAAATCTAAAATGATTGAAAAATACAGATTGTTGAAATATTTGTTTGTTTTCTAGTGTATTTTATACTACCATGCTCAAGTAACTTCCTCCTCACTTAATAGTAACACAATGCAATATGTCCTGAATATTCAAAGGGTCTTAGCAATGGCAGTTACCATCTTTCCTAGTATTGGCATGGACACTGGCCCAAAACATCATGAAAATCCTCGTGAAGCTCCAAGAATTTTCAACCATTACCTAAGCGACAGAATTCATCTTGATGTCGAAATTAAAAAGGTGCATGACAATAATCGTATGCGCTATCCTCACCAAGAACTCCAACAATTTATACCATCAAGAATCATCTCTTAATTTAAGAAGAGAAAGAGATGGGAGGAAAGAAAATTTTCTTGCATAAGGACACTTAAGGCAGACAAGAATTAGGGTTATAAATTGGGATATTTCTTAGAAAAAGAGAACTATTTTTTGTTATGGTCACTTGGTGGGTGACTTTTATGAGCATATGTGTGACAATATCGCCTACCAAATGACTATAGGTGGCCTCATAGTTAGTTGGTGGGTGACTTGTATTAGAAGTTTAACCATGTCACCCAATGGGTGACCGACCCTCATAGGCACCTTGTGGCGACTTGATGTTACGTGTATGGTGTCGTCATTTCTATAGTTACTTGGCATGTGACTTTTTAATTACTGGTATGTTGTGGACCAACCAAATTGATTATCCTTCCTATCTCTATCTAGTAAAGTTTAGGATAATCCTAATAATTACCTAGTATAGTGACAAATAGAGTCGATTCTATGAGGAATTAATAGACTAACTAGTTTACTACTAATTCTAAGATACAAAAGATTGAGAATTAAGTATATAGATTAAAAGTTCATTCATCATTACTAAAAAATCATACCAATTAACTACCAGATTTCAATAGTTATAAACCAAAGCAACCAACTGTAAATAGTTTACAAAAGTGTAACTACTTCTATTTTTTCTTAGATTGTAGGTTAACTAGACAAACACTATAGATAATTTATTTTTTATCAACTAACCTAAGCAAATGCTTTAAAATTAATCAACAAAAATAGTACCATAGAGAAAGATGTTAGACTGGTCTAGATTATATTCTCATAAATACAAAATCTAACTTAGGTTATGTTACTCACTATAAATAATTCATCGAACAACAAAACCAACTATAATTTTACTACCGATGTATTGAAATATAGAAAATTCCTTTAATAAACTCTAGCATTAGAATTCTATCATAATAGTCTAATAGTACAAGTAAGATATAATTCATAAATCAATATGCATAGAAGAATAGAAACAACTTTAATTATATAAAATCCGAAAAATCAATGAACAATCATATTTAGGGTTTTAAAATTACTCTTAACCTAATCTAGGGTCCAATCTTGCATATACATAAGAATAAAGAATAAGAACATCATGCAAAGGACAAATGAAAACTAAAAGAAATATAGAAAAACTATGACGTATAGCAGCTAAGATAGAGACTCTAAGCTCTTATTCTATCTTTCTAAGTCTTCAATAATGTGTTTTTAGTGGCTTCTAGGTATCTAAAACTTGTCCTCAATTGGTCTAGAGAGCTTATTTTTAAGAAAATAAGTTTGGAAGGCGTCTAGGTCAAGTCCCATTCGAAATAGAAAACTTGGGCTGTCAAAAATTGATTGAATCATCTGAAGACCTGCCTCTAGTATCGTGACACTTAGGTTCTAGCACCAGGGTGCTTAGCTTCTAGAGTGTTATTATTTTTCTCCAAAATCAGCCTGGCACTCAAAGGCTAGCACTACGACACTAATGCTTTTTTTTTTGTCTCCTCTTTTCTAGCTCATCCGACTTCGCTCGTTTCAGCCTATTTATGGCCCCTCCCATCTCCTTGCATTTTAACTTTCAAAATGCCTAAAAACGAATAAATAGCACTATTAGTCTTAGAATGATTTAAAAACTAACAAAGTAGTATGGAAAATAACTATCATATAGGTGTGAAATTGACTCATATCAAATACAAAAATCAAAATATCTAGATTTTTCAATATTGGTCCATTATATATTTTTTATATCGAACTCCCCTCAATTCCTTTATAATTACCATTTTGGACGCAACATAAAACTTTATAGTCTATTCTGATTTTTCTTTTCCAAATTGGCTATTTACCATGATTAGACTAAAACTTCAATCATATTAGATATTTAGACATAGTTATCAATTACTAATTATTATTTTTACTAATTAATATTGTTGGGTCTATATATATTTGCTCACTTTTTCCTACTATCACCCCGAAATATGGACGTAAATTATATATTTTCCATAATTGGAACGAAGTTCTTTTTCCTCATGAAAGTGTTAGTATGATAAATAATTTTTTTTAATATTAATCAACCTGCTTCATAGAGCGTTCAATTATTTATTGTATGATAAGAGAAACAAGGTAAAAAGAATGGTCCTAATTGAATTTATTATTAGATTTATTCATTAAATCACAATTGGAATTGTACTGTCCTCACCAACTAAATAACATAGAGTGTGGCTTCTATATTTTGCGAATCATGAGAGAAATAATTATAGATGAGAATCTATATAAGTATATTACTATTTTGGTATAACTTTCTAACTTAACACTTGTATCTTTATTTATATTTATTAATTATCAATAAATGATTATTATCTAAGACATGCATATATCCGTTTAAATTTTTAGTATCATGGTAGAAAAGTTTATACCATGGATGAGATAAATGAAATTTAGGAGAAATAGGCTGATAAGCTTGTGACTTCTAAGTTAAATTAGGTAACTATGTGTAGGATTTGAATCAGTTTAGGAGGTAAATTTAGAACTTATGTATTTATCTTAGTAGAAAAATGTATTTTATGTATTGGATTGCTAGAATTTGTAAGCCAGATTGGTAGATAATGTATTTGCATTTTTTTGGTAATTAAGTCATGGGGTTTTATGCCCTTTAGTAGAGCCACAAAAAAATGACCATTTTTGATGGCCTTATTACATCATTTTTCGGGGAAGCGATGTAGCTATTAACCCCAACTATATCGCTTTCTATGGGAGTGGCGCGGTTGGCCCCCCTAAAAATGACATAGTTGGGGTTGTTGGAAATAAAAAAACTTTATTATTCACTCAAATATTATTACAAGAGAAAATTCTTACTTGATGCTTAGAACTCAAATAGGGAGGGGTATTTATACTACATGAGAAACAATGAGAACCACACAAATAAATAATTACAAAAATCCTTAAGCCAAGCATATTTTCTTCTATACACTTCTAATAGTAATCTAAGTAATCAAATGATTCACATGCAAAAAACTAATATCTAGCTAATACTAGAAGATTCTTGGTCGAAGGTTTTTTCAATTTAGATTTGGACTTCTTCTTTTATGAGCTTTGTACTTGGGCTAACTCAAATTTATTAGGTCTCATGTTGATGGACCTAGAATACTTCTTATAGGCTTAAATAAGTTTATTTTTAATACCTCCTCTTAAACTTGTTTTATAATACTAAGCAAGTTTCTTAATCTTGCAAAGTCTTCAAACTTAAGTGGCTTGGTGAAAATATCAGCAATCTAATCATGTGATCTCACATATTCCAATTGTGCTTCTTTATTTTTAACACATTCTCTTATGTAATGATAGCGAGTGTCGATATGCTTGCTTTGATCATGAAAGACTAGATTTTAGCCAAAGCTATTGCTGACTTATTGTCGATACAGTTCTCTATTGGCTTCTTTTGAGGTATATTTAACTCTTTCAATAACTTTCTTTGCCAGATTGCATGACTAACACATGATGTAGTAGTTACGTACTCAATTTCACATATTGAAAGAGTGACAATCGGTTGTTTCTTAGATACCTAGGTGAAGGCAGTTTCTTCTATGAAAAGTACAAAACCAGTTGTGCTTTTTTGATCAACGAGATCTCTGACCTAATCACTATCACTATAACCAACGAGTTTGTAATCAATAGAAATTGAATAGAACAAGTCAAGATTGATCTTACCTTTTAGGTAACAGAAAATTCTCTTTGCAGCTTTGAAGTGATTAGTTATTGGAGTTTCTATGTAACGACTCACAAGTTCAGTTGCATAGAGAATATCAGGCCTTATACATGTCAAGTACAGAAGGCATCCAACAAGGCTCTTGAAGAGTGTTGGATCTACTTTTTCTGCTTCACCATCTTTGAATAATTTTATTCCGCACTCCACTAGTATACTTATCAGCTTGCAATCATCCATATTGAACTTCTTCAAGATCTCCTTTCTATAGTATTCTTGAGAGATAAAGATGCCTTCTTCCTTTTACTTGACTTCTATATTGAGGCAGTATATCATAAGTCCAATGTCTGTCATTTCAAACTCATGTGTCATTACTCTCTTGAATTCATTGAACATCGTTGGATTACTTCTAGTGAATATGAAATCAACCACGTATAAGCATATGGCTAGAATGTCTACATTTTTAGTTTTATCATAGAGAGCATGTTCATAAGGACACTTAATGAATCCATTCTCATGGAAATATTTATCAATTCAGCTGTTCTATACTCTTGGTGCTTGCTTTAGATCGTAAAGAGCCTTCTTTAGCTTCAAAACCTTATTTCATGCTCTTTCACATCATAACACAATGGTAGTTTGATATAAAATTTTTCTTTAAGAACTCTATTTAGAAATGTAGACTTTACATCCATCTGTTGAATTTTTCATTTATTCTAAGTAGCAAGAGAAATAATTAGTCGTACAGTTTCCAATCATGCAACAAGAGTGAATACCTCGTCGTAGTCAATACCGACTCTTTGACTATAGCCTTTCGCAACTAGCTTTGCTTTGTATCTTTCTATTTTTTTATTAGCATTATTCTTCACCTTATACACCCATTTTATACTGATAGCTTTATGACCTTTGGAAAGAGTGGATATTTCCTAAGTGTCATTCTTCTCTATGGCTTTGACTTCTTCATCCATCGCATCCCTCAACTTTTCATCTTGTATAGCCTATTGGAAGTTTACTGGTTCACAATCAATAAATACGCAAAATAGTATGAGGTTTTCGAGTCTATCTGTCACCTTATACAAATCTTCAAAACTTCTTATACATTGTTTATGCCTCTCAGTTAAGATAGATGGAGGTGAATCTTCATGAGTGGATAATGTTGGTGACGATGGTGGAGTAATAGCCTCTTGATAAACTTCTCTTGCTTGCTCTACTATTGTTTCTGTATCTTCAAATTGTGAAAAAAAATTGTAGATTTATTTGAGAACCAAAGTCCTATTCACCTTCTTCATCGAATATTACATCTCGGCTGATGATTACTTTTCCATTGTTAGGATTGTATAACTTATATTCTTTAGAGTTGGTGTCGTAGTTGATGAAAATGAACTTCTCGCTTTTATCATCAAGCTTGGTTCTATGTTCGTCTGGCATATGCATATGGACTATGCTTCCAAAGACTCTTAAGTGGGAGATCCCAGGCTTTCTTCCACTCCATGCTTCTTGTGGTGTCTTTCCTCATACACTTCTTATTGGAGATCGATTGGACAAGTAACTGCACATGCAACAATTTCTGTCCAGAACTCTTTGGGTAATCTCTTAATTTTCAGCATGCTTCAAGCCATGTTGAGGATGGACTAGTTCTTCCTTTCTGCCATACCATTCTGTTGAGAGGATCTTAGAACAGTTAAAGGCCGTCCAATTCCATTTGCTTTGTAGAATTCTTGGAACCTTTTTGAAGCGAATTCTCCTTCTCTGTTAGATCTCATGGCTTTGATCTGAAGACCGCTTTCTTTCTCTACAGTAGCCTTGAACTTCTTGAAAGCTTCAAAGACTTCTAATTTTTGTTTCAAGAAGTAAACCTAAGTCTTTCTTGAGAAATAGTCAATAAAGAATAGGAAGTAATTGCTCTTACCGAAAGAACTTGGTTTGATAGGACCGCGCACATTTGTATGCATGAGCTCTAGTAGTTTCTAGGCTCTTGAATTCGACTCTTTTAGAAAGCTTTTCCTGAATTACTTTCCAAGTATGCATCCTTCACAAAGCTAATCAGGATGATTGATGCATAGCAAGCCTCTCACCATCTCTTTCTTGGATAGTAGCTCTAGTCCTTTAAAGTTGAGATGTCTGAATCTCAAATGCCATAACCATGATGAATCAGTGTAACATGCTTCGAGACATTTTGCCATATTATTTTAAATGTTCAATATGAACATTCTATTTCTTGACATAAGCACCTTGGCAATCAAGTTCATGTGGTTATATCTTATAGAAAGACTATAATCTTTCAAGTGAATATCATAGCCTTTCTCTAAGAGTTGTCCCAAACTCAAAATATCTGTTTTCACTGTGGGTACATAATAAATATTTGAAATAAATTGATGTCCTCTATTTTTCAAGCAACTAAGAATTTTACCTTTTTCTTTTACTACTATTTTTGAATCATTACCGAAAGAAACACTTCCACTAATTGATTCATCAAGCTCCACGAACATTGATCGATGCCCACATATATAATTGCTAGCACTGGTGTCAAGATGCTATATGTTGTCTTGTTCTCCATTATTGTCATTATATGCTAGTAGTATGGTGATATTTTCTTCTCTTTCTCTTCAACGTAATTGACTTTTTCTTTAATTCTGCTATTGGGTGCTCTACATTCTCTAGTATAATGGCCAAAATTGTGACAATTGAAATATTCAACTTGAGATTTCTCATGCCTCGAGTTCATTCGACCTCTACCACGATCTTTTGTAGAACTTTTTCCTTTTTTAAAATTGCTGATATGATAATTGTGATTGTTGTTGGAATTTTAACCTCATCCATGACCTCAACTTGTACCATATCCTTGTCCTCTACCATGACCATGTTGACTTCTTTCACTACGTTGGCTATCTTCTCTCTCTGTGAGTTATGTCTTGAGAAGTTGCTCTTTGAAATTTGGTTTTTTCTTTTTCTTTTCCTTGTGAGCTTGTAAAGAACCCAAGAGTTATTTTGTCATCATGACTTCCAAATCTTTAGTTTCTTTGATGACAGTAATAATATTCTCAAACTTTTTTTCTAACGATTGAAGAATCTTTTCCATGATTATATCATTTTCAAATTTCTCACAATTTCTCTTCATTTGATTCGAAATGGCTAAAACTCTTGAAAAGTAGTCAGAAACTAACTTAGTCTTCGTCATGTGTAGTAAATCAAACTCTCCTCTTAGAGTTTGAAGACTAACCTTTTTAACCATTTCTTCTCCCTTATATGAAATTTGAAGTTTCTCTCATGCTTCCTTAGCAAATATTACACTTGAGATTTTCCCAAACTCGTCATCATCTAAGGCCTGGTAAATGAGGAAGAGAGCTTTTTTTTTTTTATCTCTCTTTCGTTAATCTTTTAAACTATCCTTCTGTGTTGAGGATAGTGTTGCCTCATCCCTTGGCTCTTCGTAGCCTTTCTCCACTACTTCCCAAACATCATGTGCTCCAAGGAAGACTTTCATTTTGATAGTCTAATTATCAATGTTGCTGTCTTTAAGTGGCAGAACTTAAAGAGATGCTAAAATGCCAGTAGTCATAACTCTTAATAGAGTGAGTTTTTGGAAATTTCGACTACATTGATGGATCTGGAACATCAAAAAACCTTAAGATTGACTAGTATATTGACTTGGTCAAAGTCAAGACTTGCTCAATGGTCAATGCTGGTTAATAGTCTAGTCAACAACACGGTCAATGGCTCTTACGGCTTGGTTAACAGCTCTAACGGCTTTAATGGCTCGGTCAAACGACTCTAACTCAGTTTAACTCGGTGAGTTGGCTCAATTGTGGCAGCAAACTTCCGATGACTCGTTCAGACTCTGATATGCCTGATTTTTTTGGCAGCGTCTTCGTCTCGTCGGGCTCTTCGATTTGATATATAATAGTAGTATCTTTGGAATAAATAGATAATACTCTCAATCTCAATAATTTTTTTCCTAATGTGGAAGATCAGTCAAAGCTGCAACTACAAAGCATACTTAGAATATCAAGAGAATTCACAATCTCGCTCTGATACCACTTTATTAGAAATAAAACAAGTTTTATTACTCACTCAAATGTTATTACAAGAAAAAGTTCTGAACTTCATTTTTCAAACTCACTCACTCACTAGAATCTATTCTTCTTTCTCTCTTTTCTTCACTCTTAGAAGCTTTACTTCTTATGTGATGCTTAGAACTCAAATGGGAAGGGCTATTTATACTACATGAGAAACAATGAGAACCACACAAATAAACAATTATAAAAATCCTTAAGCCATATATATTTTCTTCTACACACTTCTAATAATAATCTAAATAATCAAATGATTTACATGCAAAAAACTAATATTTAGCTAACACTAGAAGATTCTAGATGGAAGGCTTCTTCAATTTGGATTTGGACTTTTTCTTTTATGAGCTTTACACTTGTGCTAACTCAAACTTATTGGGTCTCATGTTGATGGGTTTAGAACACTTCTTATGGCTTAAATAAGTTTATTTTCAACAGGGGTGGCGCAACTGACAATATGTCAATTATTTTAGCCAATACATCATATCATATTATAAAGCGATATGGTATTATGTAGTCCTACCACATCACTTGTTTACACATTGTTTACGGAGCTATATGATATTTCTACCATGTCACTATATAAGTGACGTAAAAAATATTCTGTTGTAATATTGTTCATAAATTTGATAGCTAAAAATTAAAATATAAGCTGTAAGCATGACTTCTTTCTTATGATTAGGCTTTACCCATTTTTTTATCAATAATGTTCATCATGATTACATAAAATATAAAACCGTATTGATGCGAAAAATCTCTCACCCACCCTTAAATATCATTTTCACATTCCTAACCATATAACATCCTTTTCACACTCCTAGTTAACCATACAACATGTATTGTCATGACCCGAGGCCGGGGTCAATGATAGAATGAGTATTTCATAAATTAGAAATACCAAAAAGAACTAAATAAAAAGACTCAATTCATTCAAAATTTTGCCCCGGGGACTCTAACCTTTCAAAACTAGCCTCAACAAAATATTTAAATGAAAATAAAATCCCACAGTTTTGTGTCACTCATTTAACATAGACTGTATATTAAACAATTATTTTAATAGTCGTACATCACAAATCATCTCACACTCAAACTCAGACATAAGTAATACAATTCATGTCCAGATTTCCTATTCTAATTATAAAGTTTAATGAAATACAAATTCCGACTGAAATTTAAATATTTCACAAGTCTCGTAGGTATTTACCAAATTATAAATAACTAGTTATTCTGCAAATGCCTCGATTTATCTCTTCTGATCCAAATTACACTGAGTGCCACCTGAAGGGAGGAAAGGGGTGAGCTAATGCCCAGGAGAGAATCAATTACAAGTTCCTACATATATATAAAATATACTCATATTGAAGGTCCTGCATGGTCAGTATTCCATTCAAAATAATCCACCAAACTCAAGTAAAAATCATAGTCCAATGGCCAAACATTTCAAACCATTGTAACATCCATCAAAACCAGTACATATCCATTCAAACTAACATATATCCATGTATGCAATTATGATGTCCGAAGTGTCCTAATGGATCACTCGTAAGTCCAATCCACCTAAAGAGGCGCTGTAAGTCTGATCCCCCGATGTGGGACATCGTATGTCTGATCACCCAATGTAGGGCATCGTAAGTCTGATCACCCAATGTAGGGCATCGTAAGTCCGATCACCCGATGTAAGGCATCGTAAGTCCGATCACCCGATGTAGGACATCGTATGTCTGATCACCCAATGTAGGGCATCGTAAGTCTGATCACCCGATGTAAGGCCTCGTAAGTCTAATCACCCGATGTAGGGCATCGTAAGTCCGATCACCCAATGTAGGGTATCGTAAGTGTGTAAATGTATGCGAATGTTTCATAATTGACAAAATAAAGATATGCACCATTTCCACAAAATCTCAAAAGAACCACGCAGTATTCTGTAATCAAATCATTTCCAGTCCTTAAAACTGAGTTCTCAAACCATTTTGGATTTTCTAAAAATTTCGGCATCACAACAACTATTTTCTATCAAAACCCATAAACACAATTTTTATAAATTATTTCACGAAATTCTATATTTATTGAAAATATGTAAGATTCATAAATTAAATTGGTTTTTGAATCAAGTAATCGAATCCCTACCTCTATCGAGAGTCCAACTTGCATTATAAGACTATGAAGAAAGTTTGGCGTTGTTTGGGTATCGTTTGGAAGAGTGGACGTCATTTTCGAAACTTTGGTTCCTTGGTTTGAAAACTTGATTTTCAAACGGAGCTTCGAATCATGCAACGGACTTCACCACTGAATTCAGAGCACCCAAAAACCTTAGGTTAGACATATAATTTGTTATATTTGGATGCGGGCCCAGCGATACACAAATCGAGGGAAATCTAAGCTGTCCGATTTCGTTTTTCGGGCACATTTCAGAATATAGTCAATATATATCTTATTCACCATTGTCAATATAGATTCCAAAAATCATATCAGTTTTAAAATCTAATGGTCCGATCGTAAACTAAATTTCAAAACCAATTACGCACAAAACTATCCAACGAAATTAATATCAAATAGAGTAAAATCGAGACACGAGGTACCTACCATCAGATTACTGTGAGGAGACGAGTCCACGGCGACCAGTTTCGCGATGAACGATGGCCGGAATTGGCTCTGGCGAAGAAAAGAATCCGCGGAATTTTTTGTGTTTTTCCGGTGATCGGCAGCTCCGACGGGGTTGATTCTGGCGGCGGAAGCTTCATCCGGTAGCTGGCGTCGACACCAGGTAGTAGCACTGGGCAACGATGGCTAGAGGTAGCTCAATAGAGCTTCGCCGGAAATCGGTTTGTGATTTTGCTCTTGGGACTAAATCGAAAAAGAAAGGAAAAATGGAGGGATTTATGGGCAATTTTCGTAGCTGTAGTGCCAAGTGTCAACTTCTGGTTAATTGGGCACTATTTTGCTTATTTGCACTTGGACTCAGTTTTCTGAAAATATTCTCAAAAATAGCCTTGAATAATTACAATTTGACCCTAATTTTCAAACTTTTCTTACATTTTTGCCCAAATGAACCTAGACCCAAATCCGTCCAAATTCATTTTTTTTTGGGTCAAAAGACCAATTTGCCCTTACAATTATTATGGGATTTCACATGCTTCCCTCCTTAAATGAATCTCATCCCGAAATTCAAGTATAAGGCATACACTCAAAGTACAACTTCAAGTTGAAAATTAAATAAGTGAGGATATTTTTCATACATCTCTGTCTCGAGTTCCCAAGTGGCTTCCTCTTCCTTATAGTGATTCCAAAGAATTTTGACAAATGGAATTTCTCTATTGCGAAGTACTTTGAGTTCTCTTCCCATTATTCGAATTGGTTGCTCTTCATAAGTAACATCCTCTTGAATTGGTATCTCCACGTATTGAATTACATGAGATGGGTCAGGAACATATTTCCTCAGCATTAAAACATGAAAGACGTTGTGCATATGGCCCAATTGTGGTGATAAGTCCAATCGATATGCTACTGGCCCAATTCTTGCAGTAATCATAAATGGCCCAATATATCTTGGAGCTAACTTTCCTTTGACTCCAAATCTAGTAACTCTGCATTCGATGTAACCTTTAGAAACACTTGGTCACCAACGTCAAACTCTACTTCTCATCTCAAGGGATCTGCATAACTCTTTTGATGACTCTGAATAACCTTAAGTCAGTCTCTTATTATGTTGATCTTATCAGTAGTCTCTTGTATCAATTCTGGCCCAAGAGCAACTCGCTCCTCTGCGTCAGCCCAACACAAGGGCGACCTACATGGTCTATCATATAATACCTCATAGGGAGCCATACCCAAACTGGTTTGGTAGCTGTTATTGTATGCAAACTCCACTAACGACAAATGATCGTCCTAGCTTCCACCAAGGTCCAGTATATATGAGCGAAGCATATCCTCTAGAGTTTGAATTGTTCTCTCAGATTGGCCATCTGTCTGTGGGTGATGAGCTGTACTAAGATTTAGTTCTGTTCCTAAAGCTTTCTGTAAAATTCTCCAGAACTTGGATGTAAATCTTGGATCTCTATCAGAAACTATGCTGGAAGGCACTCCATGTAAACGAACAATGTGATCCACATAAAGACGACTAAGTCTGTTGAGAGAAAAATCAATTCGAATCGGTATAAAATAAGCAGTTTTAGTCATTCGATCAACAACTACCCAAATTGCATCATTTTTCCTTTGAGTTCTCGACAATCCTATTACAAATTCCATAATGATCTTATCCCATTTCCATTTTGGAATAGGCAATGGTTGAAGTAATCCAGCTGGTCTTTGATATTCTGCTTTTACTTGCTGACAGATTATACAGTTAGCCACAAAAGTAGCTACGTCTCGTTTCATGCCTTTCCACCAATACTGTCTCTTTAAGTCATGGTACATTTTAGTACTACCAGAATGTACCACAAATTTAGATTTGTGAGCTTCAGTCAAGATAGTCTCTCGAAGGTGTGGATTATTAGCTACAGCTAAGCTTCCATTGAATAGTACAAATTCTTCTCTATTAGTACTCCAACTATCTAGTTGTTCACCATTCTGAAGTTGGCTCCAGATTTTCTTTAATTCTTGATCTTGCCATTGACTTTGTTAAGCTATCTGAAGAAGGGAAGGAGTAGCTACTATATTGCTAGCACAAGTAATATTGTTTCTCTTGGAATACTCCAAATTATAATCACCAATAGTGACTGAATTTTTCCACTCTTCAAGTATCAAAGAAGCAAGTATACCATGAGATTTACAGCTCAAGGCATCTGCTACCACATTTGTCTTTCCAAGATGATACTGAAGATTGAAATCATAATCCTCCATATATTCAATCCATCTTCTCTATCTCAAATTCAAGTCTCGTTGACTGAAGAGATATTTCAAACTCTTGTGATCGGAGTAAATATCAAACTTAACACCATAGAAGTAACATCTCTAGATCTTGAGAGCAAATATTACAGCTGTTCTAGATCATGAGTAGGATAGTTCTTTTTATGAGGTTTCAATTGATGAGAAGCATAAGCTACAACCCGGCCATTTTGCATTAAAACACATCCCAATCCTAAACCAAAAGCGTCAGTATACACCACATATGGTTCACTACTGTCAAGGACAATCAGAATAGGTGCGGTTGTCAGTTTTTCCTTCAATTTCATGAATGATGTCTCACACTCATCATTCCAAGCAAACTTGACATCTTTCCTTGTTAAGTTGGTTAAAGGCAAAGCAATACTCGAGAAGTTTTCTACAAAATGACGATAATAACCAACTAAACTAAGGAAACTCCGCATCTCAGTAACATTTCTTGGTCTTTCCCATCCTAGAATAGACTCTATCTTAGACGGATCAACTGAGATACCATTTTCAGAAATCACATGGCCCAAGAATTTAACTTTTATCTAGAAATCATATTTCGATCTCTTGGCATATAACTGATGATCTCTCATAGTCTGAAGCACGATCCTTAAATGTTCAGCATGTTCTTCCCGAGCCTTAGAATAAATCAAAATGTCATCAATAAACACAACCACGAATCTGTCTAGATAAGGACTGAAGATTCTGTTCATAAGGTCCATGAACGATGCAGGTGTATTCGTCAACCCGAAAGGCATAACTAGAAACTTGAAATGACCATATTAGGTCCTGAATGCAGTTTTCGGTATATCTTCTTTACAAATCTTTAGTTGGTGATACCCAGATCTTAGGTCTATCTTTGAAAAGAATTTGGATCCACCGAGTTGGTCAAACAACTCGTCAATTCTTGGCAAAGGATATTTGTTCTTTATTGTAAGCTGGTTTAGCTTTCTGTAGTCCATACAAAGTCTGAGTGTACCATCAGCTTTTTTGGCAAAGAGAACTGGAGCACCTGAAGGTGAGGTACTACTCCTGATGAACCCTTTTGACAATAGGTTATCTAGTTATTCCCTTAATTCAGTCATCTCTACTGGGGCCATTCGATAAGCAGGAATAGAAACTAGTTGAGTTCCAGAAACTAAGTCGATATAGAATTCAATCTCTCTGTCAGGTGGTAATCCAGGTAAATCCTCTGGAAAGATATCAGGAAATTCACTAACCACTGATATCTATAGGTATTTATCAGCATTTCCTATTTCTCTATCAATGGTGAATAGGCTTCCATAACATTCCAATTTCTTTTTCCCACCAATACTTGCTCTTAGGAGAGGACTGAGGCTTATTGGATTCAAACCAGCTTGATACACAACTAAATAACCATCTTCAGTATGAAGAGTAACCTTTCTTCTATGACAATCCACTATTGCTCTATATTTGGACAACTAGTCCATACCAAGAATCACATCAAATTGATTCATAGGTATCACAATCAAATTAACTAATAACTCACATCCATCAATGATGATAGAACAAGAGTTGCATATAGTAGACACACCATTGACATTTCCCAAAGGAGTATCAAGATTCAAAGCAAGATCAAAGATTTCAAATTTTAGACCCAACATATTAGCAAACGAAATAGATATAAAAGAATGTGATACACCGGTATCAAATAACACATGAGCCCAAGAGTGATAAAGTAAGATCATACCATCAACCACTCTAGTTCTAGGCTGATCATATCCCTCTGTCCCAGTGACTGCATAGGTTTGAGCTTTCCTTTTTCCTTTGTTTCCTCTGCCTCTACCTGGATGACTACTGGTAGACCCAGGAGTACTACTGTGGTACTGTCCATAACCTTCTTATGTTCCAGATACCTGAGGTGTCTGGCATCCTATGGTGAAGGTAGAACCCTGAGGACGATATTGGTGCTGAACAGGAGAGTTAAAAGTCAGAGCTGAGCTTTGGAAATGAGCAGGCCTAGTTTGCTGACTAGGGATAGGCATCGAAGTTGTTTGACTCCCCTGTGGTCTTTTGGTGGTCGGTGAAAGAGTCTGTAAAAACTGGGGGCAATTTCTTCTAAAATGGCCCTGTTGACCACAGTAGTGGTAGGAATACAGAGTAAAATGCTCACTTCTTATTGAAACAAAACTGCCACTGCGTCCACTGCTCTGTGAACCCTGTCTTTGTCATCGTCCCTTTTTCATTTTTCGGTCTGTACCTTTTCCCTTATATCCACCCATAGTTCCTCTATCACCAATCAACGTAGCTTCAATTCTCTGAGCTATACCATAAGCCTCAATAAGGGTAGTAATTGGAAATGGTTCTAGTCTGGTGCGAATCTCTAGCCTTAAGTTGATTCTGAAATGAACCACTTGTAGTCTCGAATGGTTTCCCAATGTATGAGCATACTGGGAGAGTTCCACAAACCTCGCATAGTATTCATCTATAGTCATACTACCTTGGCGCAAGATATTGTATTGTTTCAGCATCTCATTAACATGGGCATCATTGGCATACTGTCCTCTAAACAGTTCATCAAACTATTCCCAAGTCATAGTGGTAGTGTCATGAGTCAACTTAATAGTGTTCCACCAATGATCAGCAGCATCCTGAAGTAAATACATTGCAAAACCCACTCTAAACTCTGCTGGTACTGCCAAGATATCAAATTTCTTCTAAACTTCCCTAAGCCATCTCAGTGTAGTTGCGGGATCGTGTTCACCATAAAAGTTTGGTGGGTTCAGTTAGTAAAATCCCTGAAGCTTATAGATCGGTCATTTTCAGTAGTCGGCCTTGTCATAAGGCCAGGTATCCTCTGCATAGCTTGTTGAAGAGCATCAATAATATTAAAGGCAGGAGGGTCTTGCTATTGAGGAACATCTTGTTCTCTCTCAGGTTGAGACACTCTTCTTCTTGGAGGCATTTTCTTAATCTGTATTTCAATATTTCCAACGTATTAGTAAGATGATGATTTTGCACGACTTATGTAAAAGAAATGTCCAATCTAGTTTAATGAGTGACACACTCCGAGTATTTTAAATTTAAAACTGTGCTCTGATACCAAATTTTCTATCATGACCTGAGGCTAGAGTTAATGACAGAATGGGTATTTCATAAATTAGAAATACCAAAAAAAACTAAATAAAAAGACTCAATTCATTTAAAATTTTTCCCTGGAGACTCTAACCTTTCAAAACTGGCCTGAACAAAATATTTAAACAAAAATAAAATCCCATAGTTATGTGTAACTCATTTAACATAGACTGTATATTAAATAATTATTTTAATAGTCGTACATCACAAATCATCTCACACTCAAACTTAGACATAAGTAATACAAACCGTGTCCAGATTTCATATTCTAATTATAAAGTTTAATGAAATACAAATTCCTACTGAAATTTAAATATTTCACAAGTCTCGTAGGAATTTACTAAATTATAAATAACTGGTTGTTCTGAAAATACCTCGATTTATCTCTTCTGATCCAAATTATACTGAGTGCCACCTGAAGGGAGGAAAGGGGTGAGCTAATACCCAGTAGAGAATCAATTACAAGTTCCTACATATATATAAAACATACTTATGTTGAAGGTCTTGCATGGTCAGTATTCCATTCAAAATAGTCCACCAAACTCAAGTAAAAATCATAGTCCAATGGTCAAACATTTCAAACCATTGTAACATCCATCAAAACCAGTAAATATCCATTCAAACTAACATATATCCATGTATGCAATCATGATGTCCGAAGTGTCCTAATGGATCACTCGTAAGTCCGAGCCACCTAAAGAGGCGTCGTAAGTCCGATCACCCGATGTGGGGCATTGTATGTCCGATCACCCGATGTAGGGCATCGTAAGTCCGATCACCCAATGTAGGGCATCGTAAGTCCGATCACCCAATGTAGGGCATCGTAAGTCCGATCACCCGATGGAAGGCATCGTAAGTCCGATCACCTAATGTAGGGCATCGTAAGTGTGTGAATGTATGCGAATGTTTCATAATTGACAAAGTAAAGATATGCACCATTTCCACAAAATCTCAAAATAACCATGCAGTATTCTATAATCAAATCACTTCAGTCCTCAAAACTGAGTTCTCAAACCATTTTGGATTTTCTAAAAATTTCGGCATTATAATAGCTATTTTCTATCAAAACCTAAAAATCCAATTTCCTGCAGAAATCAATCCAAAATAGTATATATGACACGCCAACCAGTGTGACATGTCTCTCACGCAGTTTATATCTTAAATCAGGTCAAAAATAGATATAAACATAATTTCTATAAATTATTTCACGAAATTCTACATTTATTGAAAATATGTAAGATTCATAAATTAAATTAGTTTTTGAATCAAGTAATCGAATCCCTACCTCTATCGAGCGTCCAACTAGAGTTATAAGACTATGGAGAAAGTTTGGCGTTATTTGTGTGTCGTTTGAAAGAGCGGACGTCGTTTTCGAAACTTTGGTTCCTTGGTTTGAAAACTTGATTTTCAAACAGAGCTTCGAATTACGCAACGGACTTCACCACTGAATTTAGAACACCCAAAAACCTAGGTTAGACATATAATTTGTCAAATTTGGATACGGGCCCAACGACACGCAAATCGAGGCAAATCTGAGCCGTCCGATTTCATTTTTCAGGCCCGTTTCAGAATATTGTCAATAAATATCTCATTTTTTACCATTTTCAATGTGGATTCCAAAAATGATATCAGTTTTAAAATCTAACAGTCCGATCGAAAACTCAATTTCAAAACCAATTACACACAAAACTGTCCAACAAAATTAAAATCAAACGGAGCAAAATCGAGACACGAGGTACCTTTCATCAGATTGCACGTGAGGAGACGAGTCCACGGCGACCAGTTTCGCGGCGAACGGTGGCCGAAATCGGCTCCGGCGAAAAAAAGAAACCACAGTGTTTTCTGCGTTTTTCT
Organism: Parasponia andersonii; assembly: GCA_002914805.1. Taxonomy (NCBI): domain Eukaryota; kingdom Viridiplantae; phylum Streptophyta; class Magnoliopsida; order Rosales; family Cannabaceae; genus Trema; species Trema andersonii. The sequence goes on from JXTB01000013.1 coordinate 514,822, forward strand.
GGCGATCGACGGCTCCGACGGGGCTGATCCTAGTGGCGGAAGCTTCGTCCGACAGTTCGTCCGACAGCTAGACATCGACACCGGGCAGTAGTGCGGGGCAATGATGGCCGGAGGTGGTTCAACGAAGCTTTGTCGGAAATCGGTTTGTGATTTTGCTCTCGGGACTAAATCGAAAAAGAAAGGAAAAATAGAGGGATTTATGGGCAATTTTCGTAACTGTAGCGCCACGTGTCAACTTCTGGTTAATTGGGCACTGTTTTACTTATTTGCACTTGGACCCAGTTTTCTGAAAATCTTCTCAAAAATACCCTTGAATAATTACAATTTGATCCCAATTTTCAAACTTTTCTTACATTTTTGCCCAAATGAACCTAGACCCAAATCCGTCTAAATTCTTTTTTTTTGGGGGGTCAAAAGACCAATTTGCCCTTACAATTATTATGGGATTTCACATGCATGATATGGCCTTAATTCCATCCAAGTGGAGGTAACAACAACTAGTTAATTTACATTCTTTTTCCTAATGATCCCATCCTTTTATGGTGGGCTACAAGAATCTTATTCTTCACTCTATTCTTTAAAAGATCGTGTCTCTCATTTGATTACTTTCTCACCGACCGATCCATTATATAATTCATACAGTTCTCTCCCTCGTTCCAAACACAGTGCATATACATATACATGCTCAGTTCGTCGATATTGTGAAGTTCAAAACTCATCAAGCCAAAACTCTATTAGCAATAGATAAAGAGGAAGAGATTTGTACTCTTTAGGTACCCTTCACGTGTGATATTATTATGTGGTCATGAAATGATGATATGTATTGAGTAGCGATGAGATTAAATTGCATGCATTGATAGCTAGAATATTAATGAATGTATGGTGTCATCTTTAAATGTAACATGTAAAATAAAATAAAAACAAAATAAAAAGTCACATGTAAATCTCAATGAAATTTTATAATTTTTATAATACCCTAAACAAGTCAAATTTATGACAAAAATCAGGACGTTTGTAATATTCTAAGATTTCGAAAATCCTTCTTTGACCATGAGAACGTCATGTTAATAAAAACCAGGACGTTACACATTGATTCTCATTATATAAGCTCATTATCTCAATGACAATGTTATTCGTGATAAAAATGTGGTACCCGAATTAATGAAGGGGGAGTTCTACCTTAATAGAACATTTTCCACACATGACTAAAATTTATAAATCCTCACATAACAGAACAAGCATTCACGTTGTCGTCGCTAAATAGGGAGACCATATTGTCCTCGGCCGCATTGGAGGCCGGAAAAGCTTGCACGACGTTTCTAACATATCCGGCCGGAGCCCTTTTGTCGTAGGCTCCTGAGATGTAAGGATAGTACACTAGATGCTGAGGAATATATGGCCAAAATTCAGCTGGCTTGCCTGTTCTCTTTATCCTCTTCAACACTTTGATTGGCTCAACGTACCCACTAATCGTTACCCGGCTTTGCTTTCGGTTCACCTCCACAGATTTTACACCTATAAAAAATTCGAAAAGGAAATTTTACAAATTAATCATTTATTTGTTTTCTAACTAATTAAAAATATTTACGTACACTAATATATATATATATATAAAGCTCCAGATTATTCAAAAGAAAAAAGTGTGATGCTTTTATTAATGTTCTAATTTAATTAATATGTATACACACCCACAGACACTAAAATTGATAAAATTTAATGAAACTTTCTCCGGCCGCTTGAACAAGAGGAAATCAGTCCCTAACAGCTACCCTATTCTCTTTTAGGACAAAGACAGTACTAAAAGTTTTTTTTTTTTGTTTTTAAAAAAAATTATTTAGTGGCATGCAAGGTGATCAATCTTATAACTTGAAATATATTATTTTCTTCTCCATTTGTTATTTTTAAAAAAAAAAAAACGAAGAAGGGCTTCAAAATCTAACCAGACCATCTCAATAAAATTAGCACTCACTTGCTAGACAATCTTGCACCCAACCCTGAAAATTTATTAGTAAAAAAAACTAGTGAAATGCATATACAATCCAGCACACAAAAATAATAGTAGGATCATGATACGGGTATTATTTACTTTATGTATTTATCGTTTTCTTCTAATTTTACGCTTCAATAACATTTTTTTTTTTAGTCCACTTAAAGAAGGAAAAAGAGAGAACATTTTGTTTCAGTTAATATTATAAGCTGAATTTGACTTGTGATGTAAAATGCTTTCAACAGATTCGTTTAATTTGCTTCCTTATTCAATGTTTGGACAGTTCTTCCCAAAAGATGCTTTAGTTTTTTGTTGTATACGTATATATATATACAAACTGCAATATACTTTTTCCTTTAAGATTGCTTCTTTAGTATCTCAAACAGTTGCAAACCAAAACCAAAGAATGCTTTAAAGATGGAAATAAACGAAGAGAGACAGAAAGAAAGAGAGGTTTTAGAGAACCTTTCATGGTGGTTACAGCATTCTTGATTCTTCTTTCACAACCATCACAGTCCATTTTGACTTTGATCTCTACTGTCTGTGATTAAAAAGGACAATTAAAGAAAAACCTAATTTCGATAATTAACAATGCGACCATCGTAATAAAATATAGATGGTCTAATATAGCACTTTTAAGAAATTATCATTTTTCTTATTAGACCATCTATATTTTTGTAATATAGCAGACAGTAGAGATCGAAGTCAAGAAGAAGTATACACAAAAAATGTTCTTAGGTTTTTCTTTATTAATATTAGCACTCTTCATGATAATGATTACCTGCATTGGCTTGCGCTTGCTTCTTGTGCTGGTGACAATGCAAAAGTTTGAGAGGTAATCAAGAGCTCCCATTTTTTTCTCTTTTAGTAGAAAGCAAATTAAGAGAGAGAGAGAGAGAGAGAGAGATGTGCAACAAAAATAATGTGAAGTGGGAGTAGGTATTTATAATAAGAAGGAAGTTGCTCTTTGAATTATGAAGGGTATGTTTGCAAAAAGCAGTGACTAATAATAGAGTTAATTAATTACCGAAGGGAATATGAAAATTGGCAAGAAAGCCTACTGATTTGGTTTGAAATATCAAGTGGAATGCTGCTTTTGGGCCTACTTAATCATATATTCATATTCGTATTTCATTTTTCTTGTTTGTGAAATGATTTTATACTGTCGTAAAGTGCATTATTTGTTCGATCTCTTTCATTTTTGTTCAATGATTGTGGCTTTGCTTTTTCTTTTGTTTGCAAAAGACCATAATCTATTAGTTGATTCTCTCGATATTTCAAATAAACAAATTCTCCCTTTGATCATATTATGGAAACTTAAAATCTAATAATAAGACCATTTTTTATTCTCCCTTTGGTCATATTATGGAAACTTAAAATCTAATAATAAGACCATTTTTTTCCTCTTTGTTTACCAGTTTTTCTTTTTATTTATAGTGTATAGATATACGTCTAATTTCGAATTTTGCCTACCAAATAATGTGAAAACTTCATTAAATGATAGACAAATCATTTTATATAAACTAGTTAACTAAAATGATGACGAATTAGTAAAAAAGTTTTGGAATTAGACATAGTACCATTAGTACTATTCTTTTAGTTTTAATATTCCACAAACCTGACTTGAGATGATCAACTGAGTCGTTAGTATATCTACGACTCGTTTGGTAAGCAAGATTAGATTGGATTGGAGCAGACTAAACTAATAATTAAGATTGGATTGGACTAGATTGGATTGGACTATTACTATGTTTGGTGTAACACAAAATTAGAATATAAATATATGATAAAAATTTTATTAATGTAATTTTTATAATATTTTTTTATGAAATAAGAAGATAAATATTTCATCACTTGGCGAGAGAAAATTAAATACTAATTAAATAAAAAAATATATTTTTATTTTAGTTTTAATAATTATTATATATTTAAATTTTTTAAGACTCTTTTGTCTATCAAAAAGTCCAAAGAACTAGACAACAGAGTTCAGTCTCTTGCCATAATNAAGTGTTCTACAAACTTAACTTGGATATCAGCCGGTGAATGGGATCCTTGTCATTGTTTGGTGCCCATTTAGGATTAAGATAAGTAAGCCATTCCCTAAAATTACTAATTCCTTTCGAAAGTGGACTACTCACGTGAGATACTAGTCTCACACTAAAATGATATAGAAACACCTCACTAATTGTGTTTAAGACTTAAATAATAAAATACTTTGAAAAATGACTTTTTAGGGCTAAATTATAACTTTTCTAAGAGTTTTTGGTGAGAGAAATAAATGGATTTCCAAAGTTATCTTTCTGCAATGTGTATGGTGTTTTAGGTCAAAAAGTTAACTCCATTATCCGTCCCTTCTTTATTTTTCTCCTCCTGTTTTTTCTTCTGCCCAAAGAGAGCAATCCCTCTCTCTCAACATTGGAGGAGACCTTGAAGTTTTGCTTCGGGGAAGTCAAAACATCTCATTCTTAGCATTTTTTTCTCCATTTTGGGACAAACATTTGAGGTGTGTTTTTCTTTTCTTGAATGGTTCATTTTTTGTCGACATAGGCTGTGTAATCTTTGTAAGGGTCTACATTGGCCATTTGTCGATTTTGTGGCTGTAAGAGTTTCATTTTTCAGATGTAAAACATGGCGCATCAAAGTAGTCGCTATGTCAGTGACTTCTATCACAAGAATAGTGACTTGCTGTCACAATTTTGTTAGCAACTGGTCACTGAAACAGTGACTTGTAGTTATATATTTGTTTACTAATGTTTGGTCATACTATCTTATATTTGTAGAAACGGCCAGTGTTGTTTTTTGTGAAGTATACTGGTCCTTGGGACAATATAATAACGTATATATTGGGACTACGGGTGTTTTGGTACCTAGTGGAATAATGTATGATAGTTTGTTAGAGATATTGTTTGAGACATGTACACAAACCACCACTTGTCAACAGTTAATAGGCCAAAGAAAAAGGAAAAAGGGAAATTCTCAACTAGCGGGGAGCCTCATAGGCTGAAATGCTCATCTTGCGGTCAAGCTCGGTATAAAAGGCAGACTTGCATGAATCCAATCCCGTGCGTTACACCACTTTCTCAATCGAAAAATTATTCTAATGGGTAGTGACATTAAGATGAGCATCTATCTATCTAATTATATTTCCCTTTTCTTGACGTGTGGACAACCACCTATGTTTCTGTTTTTGCCAATATATTGTTGTTAGGACTTCAATTTTAATGGAGATTTTTGAAAAAGAAAAATTGTTTGTTAATAAATCACAAAAGTAGTGACCATAAAAATTAGTGACAATGAGACTCACATAATTAGATGACATAGTCTCAAAAGTGCGATGTTCCTACAGTCATAGCACTCAGGTGACTCAAATACAGACATGTCAAATCTAAAGGGCAAACCTCTATTTTGTAGGCTTTTATAATACCGAAATTCCTAAAAGCAACTATATATTAGTTGCATTTATTACCACTCTCCTGTCCACTCTTTTCATTCGTTATGTTAATAATTTTTGTATTATTAAAACAACCATAAATGAACTTACTTTTTAATAGATATAGTTTTAAAGATTTTTTTTTTCTTAATTTACACTCATCTCTCGTGACTCTATTTTATTAAAAAAGAAAAAGACTTTTTTCACCCTTTCTCAAATATAAACAGTACTGTTTGCATCTCTATTTTCTTTTTAATAATATAACGAATACTTTTTCATTTGAATATCTGTCTCAAAACGAAAGAGAAAAGTCCAAGTTTGTAGCAAGGAAGATAGATCACGAGTGATCACAGAGAAAGAAGAAAAAAACTGACTGAGGGAGTGGGTACGGGAGAAGAATAGGGGAGAGGGAAAGGGATAGATGTGGGTGGGAAGAGAAGAGATAAACATAAATTAAGGGGTAGTTTAGGAATAACGAGGGGGTATAGTAAGAAATAATTAAATTCTAAATTTTAATTTAGGGTGTAATTTTAGAAAAAATGTGGAGAGAGTAGAAAAAAAGTGTCAATAGAGCCCACCTTTATATAATTTATACCAAGAATAGCATAAATATACTCTCCTTTTATTAATAAAAAAATCAAATAGGATAAATATGGAAGAGAGGGAGAGAACTACCATACATGCACTCCTAAATGGCACATTTCTCCCTCCTATCCAAGTCTATCATGACAAAATATGCAATAGATCTTTAATTGGTTTTTCAAATTAAAACTGCAAAATCATTTCTTTATAATTATTTTCCCTCCTAGAAAGTCATTTTTAAAAAAAATTCTTAAAAAAAGTATATTAAGCCCCAAACACTTCTAGTGATGTTTCACTATTTATTTATTGTTATATTTTAAATATGCAATAGTTCTTTAATTGGTTTTTCAAGTTAAAATTGCAAGTTCTGAAATCATTTATTTATAATTAATTTTCCTTCTAAAAATCATTTTTAAAAAAAGATTCTTGAAAAAGTCTATTAAGCCCCAAACACTTCTAGTGAGGTTTTAGTATTTTGGAATTAATTTTCAATATTCATAGCTAAGTATACAATTCATTGTTTTTTCTTTCTTTTTGAAGAAAAAAAGAATCATTCGTGGAGATTCGAACCTGACCCGATAGAAGCAAAAGTTCCAAATAAATACCTTTGTCACTATACCACTATCATCATTGGTAAATATGCAATTATAATAAAGTATGGAGTGATTTATATTCATACTTTATCTCTAAATTTGTAATTGCAAACTTGTAGCTATGAATACCATCTTTTATTCGAAAAAAAATAATAATAATTTTGATCCATTCAAATTTTATATGCTAATTACATGATAATATTATAATCTACTTAATCCAATTCAAAGCACTAATCCTATCTGATTTTGTACACCAAATATACCATTCTTTTAGTTTCAAATATTCCACAATCCTGCTGAATGGGTTGGGATAATCGATTCTTAAGTAACTCAGTACTAATTGTTATGTTAGAATATAGAATAAGAGATACCAGGCATGCCTTCTCCGTTGCACGGTAATATTTGGAAAGAATAAAATTTTCTCCTTAAGTTTCGAAAAAACAAAAAATATAGTGTATATATATTATGATCCCTTGATCAAAGCTTGTCTTTATTTATAATTCCAAATACATATTTTTCTTTCTTTTCTTAAGTACTCCAAATGAACGTTCCGAGAAGGCAACCGTAAACTATGGTCAGCAGCAATTATATTCGAGGAAATAAAGATGCTGTTTAGTAATGCTTTTTTTGTTTTTATAAACACAAAAACAAAAATACTTTTTCTTATTTTATTTTTTGATTTTAAAAAACAAAAATGTATTTGATAACTAATATTTTTGCCTTTTCATTTTAAAATAAAAAATAAAAATATATTTAGTAACTAGTACTTTTTACTTTTAAAAGTAAAAATCAAAAGGGAGAGGAATGAGCAATAAAGGAAAAAAAGCAGAGACGAGGAGATAGAAAAAGTGGTATTTATCTAAATAAATTTTTAAAATGGTCTTTTACAAAATTAAATTTTAAAAAGTGATATTTTCTAAATAAATTGAGAAGTTTTCGGAAAAAAATTTAACATTTTTTATAGTTCTATTTTGAAAATACCATTTTTACCAGAGACAAGACTCTGAAGAGATAATAACAAGAGACGTAGTGATGAGAGAAAATATTGAGAGAAATAGTGATACGAGTCTAAATATATTTGAATTTTGATACCGGTCTTTCTAAATAATTGTTATAAAAAATTTTTGAAGTAAGAAATTTTTGTTTTCAAAATTTTAGAAATTTTGTTTTCAAATTAAAAAAAAAAAGAAATTTGAAAAGTATTTCCACTTTTTTATTAAAAAAGAAAAAGTTTAAATAAGTGTTATCAAGCAAACCCTTGGAGTGTTACTAAACAAGCTCAAAAGAATTTCATTAATTAATATCTTGTTTTCATGATCTACATTTGTCTGACAAGAATGACATATTCTAGAAATTGAGTCAAAATATTTCCGTGATTCTCCATCTAAAGAATTTGAAAAAACAGAACAAAAAGTGGGGAAAGAAATCCTACAGTGAGAATCTATAGACCAACCAATTAATTCCAACATTCAGACTTCCTTGTTCTGTATTTTTTTTTTTTATATATATAGCGTCGTCCAACCCTTGTTCACTGCACTCATCTTGATTAATTTTTGGGAGGAATCTGCCTCCATGTCGTTAATTGATTTTAACAAATCAATCTTCTTTATTGATTTTTCTTTTCATAAGGGATACTTATTTATTGAAATTTGACCACACATAGAGTTAGGAGTATTCATATTTGTTGTGCGGTCTAAAATCCTATGTCAGGTTACATGAATAAGATTAAGTGCGACCTTCACCGAATAGGTCATGTGCGACCTCCACCGCATAAGTTACGTGCGACCTCCTCCGAAGAGGTTATGTGCGACCCGAAAGAAAAGGAGACTAGTCTCTGCTTCGTCAAACAGGTAACTTACAAGAAAAGAGAAATAAAAGTTTCTCTTTCAAGTTCAACCAGTTACTCAATTTAAGTGATTACCCAATTATATCGTTACTCAGATTATATTACCCGATTGTATAGTTATCCATTCTCACAATTAGGAACATTGAGCTATCTTCATCTACATAAAGGGAGTTCAATGTTTCGGTGAGGGGGGATTTTTTGGAGGATAGAGGATTTTTTCTGATTTGAGAGGCTAAGGAATTCTTGAGAGTGTTTTCTTCTTCTTCTTTCCAGACAATACATTGTAATTTTGAGTTCTTGTAATTCTCTAGAAAATAGTGAAAAACAGTGGACGTAAGCTCATCTTTTTCGGGGCTGAACCACTATAAAATCTTTGCCTCTTTATTTACTTTGATTAATCACCATTTTCATACAAGCCACATCTCATAATTTTTTCTAAATTTATTATTGACAAAACCTCCGTCAATAATTGGCGCTAGAATGAGGCTATTCTGGCAAAACAGTTTGTCAAATTTCACTTTTTTAATAATAGCAAACACCAGAAACACTACCAGAGTCACCGGAACTAGCCAAAACCAACCCCAAAGCACTGCTGCTGCACAGGCAGACCCTTCTCAGGATCAGCTTATTATGACCGCATCAGAAAACCTTGCTCAGAGACATGATCGCATAGAGGAGACACTAGTGAACCTTTAGCAGATCACTAACCAGATCAATAATTCCCTACGATGACTTGCTGAAGGGCAGATGATGACCCCACCACAGCACGAACGTCCCAGAGAACGTCCTGCTCAACTACCTAAGGAAGGAATACAGATCCTAGAGATAAGGAAACGCGAACAACCAAGAATCCAGCAAGAGCGTCATGAAGATCGCATCTCCAAAGGAAAAGGCAAAGTCACAAACTTACCTCCAGAATCTGGTACAGAGAGTTCAAGTACTAACCGTGATCGTGGACAACCTTCTTGCAAACCCACTAGTAATCAAGATCGCTTAAACAGCAGCGAACGAAAACAACTATTGAGAAACGTCTTCGAAAGAATCAGTAGAAAGTTGAGACAAGATCCTGTAGATCTAAGACAATACTTGGAGCAGCGACGTAGCCATGAACAATCCGTTTCGCATCATGACGACCAAAGTCGATCTCGTCACACTATTTCACTGGATTCCTCTCACAGATCGTAGAAGACTCTACCTGACCAATCTACCATATATCGAGATAACGATCAAAGGCCGCCCTTGTCGCTAGTAAGAGATAATGCTCTCCCTCTGAACGTTGATATTCACAATTTAAGGATCGCATTAGATGCACTTGCTGGTTAGGACGATGAGCTCGCTGATGGGTATCGTCAATCACCATTCAGTGAGAAAGTTCGAGCTGCTACTCTACCTACTGGATTTAGACTTCCCACCATAAACACTTTTGATGGGAAAACTGATCCACAGGACCATATGGATCACTTCAGCGACTTAATGGAACTCCATCATGTCAATGATTATGCACGCTGCAGATGTTTTGCTGTAACTCTCTCATGAGCAGTAAAGAAGTGGTTTTGAGGACTCAAATCTGGCTCAATCTCGTCCTGGCAACAACATCAGATGGCGTTCTTGAGACAGTTCTAGGCTACAAAGAATTTCACTGTTCTACTTGTTAGCTTGTCTGTAATTCGACAAGGTCCAGAGAAAACTCTACGATCTTATCTCAATCGATTCATCTCAGAGTTAGCAAAGGTCAACAACCTACCTGAAAGGGGAGTTTTAACTCTCATGATGGCCGGGGTACGACCAAAAACTAAACTCTGGGAGAAATTACTTGAGCAAAAATGTAGAACTCTAGAAGACTTCTACCGAAGGGTTGGTCGGCATTCGAGGGTAAAATCTTCGCGCGAGAATTTTCGAAAGACAAAGAAAGAAGGAAGGAAAGATGCGATCACGACCAACAATAACGGTAATAAGAAAAACAAAAGGAGTAATGAACAGTTGGCAAAGAATCAGTCTAGACCTAAAAAGGAGGAGATTTCAAGAGCTCCCATGCGGTTCACCAATCACACTGAGTTAAATGCGCCCATAGATCATATCTATGCAGTCACAAACCAGAATAAGCGATACCATCAACCGGAACCAATGAAACAGGACAGGGCAAAGTGTGACCCCAATAAGTTCTGTCGGTATCATAATGATATTGGACATGATACCAATAATTGTTATGCCTTGAAGGATGAAATTGAAAGATTGATTAAAGAGGGGCGACTGCGGCAGTACACCAGGTAGAACGATGAAAGGTGAGAAGAAAACCAACAGCGACCTCCAGAAATTCAACGCGAAGTCCGAACTATCTTTGGAGGACTGCATGTTAGTAGAGATTCGAAAAGGGCTCAAGACAGGTATACACGTGAAGCTCGATAACAGCCATTAACTAACGTCATGCATCTTGAGCAGCGACCATGCAAGCTTCAATGAGTACCGGACATGGACATTACCTTCACAGAATAGGACGCAAGGGAAGTCCATTATCTGCATAATGATTGATTGGTCATAAAAATTAATTATGGAAGCACACAGTTGTGGCGAGTATTGGTTGATAACGGGAATACTGTGGACATCCTGTACTATAACGCCTTTAAGAAGATGGGGTTAAATGAGAGCAACTTAAAGCCTACCATCACTCCACTCTATGGTTTCACTGGTGACAGCCTGATGCCTATGGGCATGATTGAATTAATGGTCAACGTTGGAATCTATCCTAGGGTTTCAATGATAATGACCCAATTTTTCGTGGTAGATTGCCTTCTGCATTCAATGCTGTGCTGGAAAGACCGAAACTGAGGGAACTTCGAGTCATTACTTCAATCTACCATCTCACTATGAAATTCCTGACCCAACACGGGGTAGGCGAGGTGCGAGGAAACCAATATGATGCGAGGACTTGTTATAACAACTCGTTGAAACTCGTAGCAAAGGGTGCGGTGTCTCGCACAATGATGGTCCAGCTGCCAAAGGAAGCGTTAGTCGAAGCATCGAGCAAAGCGTCAGTCGAAGCTTCAGTTAAGTCATCAGACAAAGCGTCAGTCGAAGCTTCAGTTGAGTCATCAGACAAAGCGCCAGTCGAACCGTCAGTTAAAATGTCAATCGACACGACCAGGGAAGACTTTGATCCTCGAGGAATAGACGAAGAAGTCAGAACTGGACCTATTGAAGATCTGGAGGACTTATCATTCGACATGTCTTCCAAGACTTTAAAGATTGGAATGAAGATTCAAGAGTCTTTACCAGCATTGTTGGTCACTTTTCTAAAATCTAACTTGGATGTCTTCGTGTGGCGACATTCGGACATGGTAGGGATTGATTCGAGGATCATATGCCACCATCTTAACATAGATCCGACAAAGAAGCCTATACGACAGAAAAGAAGACCTATGAATCTAGAGCGCTACGTCGCGTTAAAAGAAGAAGTGGAGAAGCTGCTCGAAATTGGATTCATAAGAGAATCTTTTTAACCTGACTGGCTGGCAAACCCGATTTTGGTGAAGAAACCCAATGGGAAGTGGAGAACATGTATCAATTTCACCGAACTCAACAAAGCATGCCCGAAGGATAGCTTCCCTCTTTCGAGAATCGACCAGCTTGTAGATGTGACATCGGGGCATAAACTCTTAAGTTTCATGGACGCGTATTCTAGATACAATAAAATCCCCATGTATGAGCTAGATGAGGAGCATACCTCGTTCATCACTGATCGAGGACTATACTGCTATAAGAAGATGCCCTTCGGACTTGTCAACGCAGGAGCGACCTACCAGCGTCTTGTCAATGTGATGTTTGCAAAACAAATTGGCAAGACAATGGAGGTATATGTCGACGATATGTTGGTGAAGTCGGAGAAAGCCGAAGATCACATCAAGCACCTTGATGAGATGTTCAAAATTATCCGGAAATATCAAATGAAGCTGAATCCCCAGAAGTGTGCGTTCGGGGTAGGATCTAGAAAATTTTTGGGTTTTATGGTCAATCAGCGAGGTATTGAAGCGAACTCTCAGAAGATACAAGCGTTGATTGATATGCAATCTCCTCGTAAACCCAAGGATGTGTAGAGCCTAGCAGGAAGAGTAGCTGCACTGAGTCAGTTTGTATCCAGATCAACCGATAAATACCAACCTTTCTTTAAAGTATTGAAAGGATTAAAGAAGTTCGAATGGACGAAAGAATACGAGCAGGCATTTCAAGAGTTGAAAAAGTACTTGGGTTCTCCTCCACTCTTGTCGAAGCCAAACCCAGGAGAAGAATTATGCTTATATCTCTCTGTTTCCAAATATGAGACGAGTGCTGCATTAATTCGCGAGGAGGAAAATATACAGCGACCTGTCTATTACTTGATGCCGAAACGAGGTATCCAGAGATGGAGAAATTGGCACTAACGCTCGTCATCACATCAAGAAAGCTTCGACCTTACTTTCATGCTCACTCTATCAGGGTTTTCAAAAATTTCCCATTGAAATAGGTTCTACAGAAACCTGAGGCATCAGGACGGCTGCTTAAGTTGGCTGTTGAATGAGTCAATTTGACATCAATTTTTAACCTCGCACTGCCATAAAGGGTTAGGCCCTCGCAGATTTTATTGCAGAATTCACATATGGCGTCGAACTTCCAACAGGAGTACTCGAGAAACCTGCTTCAGATACATCAAGGCTGTGGAAACTTTATGTTGATGGGTCATCGAATGAAAATGGAGCACGTGCGGGCCTAGTTTTTATCAGTCCTGAAGGGCACAACATTCATTGTGCGCTTCGCTTCAAGTTCCTTGCGTCGAATAATGAGGCTGAATATGAAGCACTGATAGCTGGGCTAAAGCTTGCACAGGTCGAGATGATTGAAGTATACAGCGACTCCCAACTGGTCGTTTGTCAGGTTAAAGACGATTACCAAGCGAGAGGAGTAAGAATGATGGCCTATTTATAGGAGGTGCAACGATTATTCGTAACATTCACTGCTTATAACATTTAGCTTCTTCCTCGCAATGAAAATACCCGGGCGGATGCCCTTGCTAAGCTCGCTTCAACGAAAGATGCAGAGTTGTTGAAGGTAGTTCCTGTTGAATTTCTTATATCGCCAAGCATCGAGGTCGAACTCCAAGTAACTATGCCAGTTGACGAAAAACCGTCGTGGATGGATCCTATAATGCGATATATACAAAATGGCGATCTTCCTGAAAGCAAAGACGATGCAAAGCGACTCCGCATAAAGGCAGCCCACTATATCATCCATGATGAGAAGCTTTATCGAATGAGTTTTAGCTCGCCATTATTATTATGTGTCAATGATGAAAAAGCACACTATATTATGAGGGAAATTCATGAAAGAATATGTGGAAATCATTCTGAGGGGCAAGCACTTGCAAACAAGATTTTTCGACAAGGGTATTTTTGGCCAACTATGAAGAAGGATACAATGGAATTTGCTAGGAGGTGTGATAAATGTCAACGGTTTGCGACTATTCCTAGAAAACCACATGTTCCTTTAACTTGAATGACTAGTCCATGGCCATTTGCTGTTTGGGGAATTGATATTATCGGGATGCTTCCATTAGCACGGGGTAGTTTGAAGTATGTGGTGGTCGCAGTCAATTATTTCACAAAATGGGCGGAAGCTAAGGCCTTGAGTACCATTTCTGCAAAGAAGATGATAGATTTTGTTTACAAATCTATAATCTGCCGTTATGGTATACCACATACTATAATTTCTGATAATAGGAAATAATTCGACTGTGATGAGTTCCGTGACTTCTGCAACAACTTAGGCATCAAGAAGAGTTTCTTTGCTATTATTCATCCTTAAGCCAATAGGCAGGTCGAAGAGATAAACAAAATACTTAAACAGAATATAAAGATGAAGTTGGAGGAGTATAAAGTAGCTTGGCCAGAAGTATCGCACCACTCAACGAACCACTACTGGAGAGAGTCCATTCTCTTTAGCTTATGGATATGAAGCAATGATCCCAGTTGAAATTGGTGCGAGCTCTCTACGGCGATCTATTTATGAACAAAATCAGAATAATGTATTACTGAGAATTGAACTCGATTTTTTAGAAGAGAGACGTGAACAATCTCAACTTCGAACTGCATCATATCAGCAACATACTGCTCGACATTATAACTCCAAAGTTAAAAGTAGACATTTTGAAGTTGGTGATCTTGTCCTTCGAAGAGTTCTACCTAATAATAAAGAGCACGGTGCTAGTGTATTTGGACCTTCCTGGGAAGGGTCTTATATTATTGATGACGTCATTCGACCTGGAACATACAACCTAGCTTGCATCGGTGGACAAAAGATCGAACGTGCTTGGTATGTAGAAGAACTTCGTCGTTATTATCAATGAATCTTCATGTATCTTCAATGGCTTACTGTATCTTTGTTATTTCGTCATTCGACGTCGTTCGTCAATAATATTTCTTCGGCTATTACTTCAATTTAATTTGGTTCATCTCTTATAGTTTTATGATAGTTTTCGGACACCATAAAACTCGAGGGGCAGTGGGATCAGAATATTATCTCCTACTTATTTTCTAAGGAACTATGCAAAACGTCCATTTAGAGGAGTCGGAATTTTAGATCGCCGAAATATCTAAAATTCCTTAAAATCCTAGGATTTTCTCCTCGCTTCATGCCTTAGCATGTCGTATTACACAATTTCCCTTCTCGAACAACAAAGTAACTAAGCAAAATGTTCATTGTTCGATATAAAATATTGCTATATCATATTTTGCCATGGAACTTTTGAAAAATAGTATTGAGTTTGCATCACTCGTACTTGCTGTTTTCTTAAGCGACCTAACCTATCTTAACACTTAAAACTCATTTTAAGTTAGTTGGATTCAAATCGCAAAAAGTGTACCGATCAGTCACCTAGTGATTGACTACTTAGTTAAAATTACAATGTTGTGTTTTCATTATTTTGCAGGAATATCTGACAGGGAAAAAAATAATATTTATTAAAAGAATTTTGGCACCCGTACATAAGCAGAGAGGAAGGGGGACCAAGCCCGGATTGTTCTAAAAATAAAAAAAAATACAATTTTTACTACACGGAAGTGCTCGCACCGCCATCCCCAGTTTTGGCAGTATCCTCCCTCCAACTCTGGACAAGCTCGACCACGTCCTCGCCAAGGATGGAGAAGTCAAAGTCTGGATGCTCGTAGAAGATGTTAAAAATGATGGTCGACGAGGCGATGTCACTAGCTTTATCTTTGAGCTCTTTGACTTCAGTCGCCTTGAACTCTTCGATAGCTTTGTGAACCGCCTCTATTGTTGCCTCCCTCAAGCGATCTGGATGCTCAGAGATGGTTTTCTTGAGCTCTTTGACTTTCTCCTCGAGGTTCTCCTTCTCGAGCTTCTCCTTGGTTAGGCCTTCAAGCAACTGCTGCCTCTCCAAGTCAAAGGCTTTTTTCTCCTTCTCCCGAGCTTTCTCCGAGTTCTCGAATGCTTAGGTTATCTCTTCAACTTTTTTGGCCTTCTCCAAGCATTTGAGAACCGGGTCATGCATCAGGACAGCAACAGCTGCGGTCTGAAAATATAATCATTAATACCAAGAAATAATACATTTTGATGAGAGGATAAAACGGTACTTACATTGGCCAGCATCCTCATCGCAGAACCAAAAGCGACCTTGGCAGATCGTCACTTCATCCACTCATAGCCTTCCTCAGAAGTGAAGTGATCAATGAAGGCTACACTCATACCAGCCTTCTCTGGTAATTGATTGAGGAGTGCAAAGAGCTCCTCATCCTTATCTGCCAGGATCGATTTCGAAGAGGTGGCAGCCTCTTTGGGTAGTTCAGAGTGGCTCGATGTCTGAGGTTATGGAGGAGGTGAGCTTGCTGGGACGTCCTCAAAGGCAACTTTTTGTTTTTTAGAGTTGTCAACCTTCTCTTTCCCTTTCGATGACAAAGTGCTCTCGTGTGTCTTAGATTTTGCCATGGACCCAAGAGTGGAGGGTGGTGCTCGCAGGCCGCTACCGATAACCATCTCTGTACAGATACGTCAGTGAGCAAGGTGATATAATACAATGATAATTATAAAATGTATGATTACCTTCTTCTTGTTGAGGAGCTAGTTGAAGAGCTGGTGGTGACACTGTTTCTGGAGAGGAAGGTTCCGAAGCTAGAGGAGTGGCAGGTGTTTTTCGTTTCCTAAGTCTGGAAGATGAGGCACCTGTATCCGTCTATTTCCTTGGCTTCTTTTTCTTCGTGCTCGAAGGTCTGGACGAATGGACAGGGGGATCAGGGAACGCGGCTTCCTTTGGAAGCAGACCGCAAGCGACCAGGTTCTTGGAAGTTCCAAGTACCTTCCAATCAAATTCCTCGATTGGAAGATTATTGATTTTGTACACCCTTGTGAGCTGTTCCCTAGAAAGTCCAGGCCGTTCCCTGTTGTCTGCAATGACATGTGAGTGCGATCAGGATAAAAATAACAAAATAGAAAAAGGTGATAAATTGGAAAACTACCTACCGGGATTTTAAAAGAAGCCGTTATCCGCATAGTCAAAGTGTAAAAACAGATTTTTCCATTTTTCCATATTATTACGAACCCCCTAGATCGTTTTTATTGCCTGGTTCAACCATTTGCTTGCATAACAGAAGCCAAGATCTGACGGGTTTGATTTCACTTGATAAAACTAAGCAAACTCTTCAGGAGAAGGGGTCTCTAAACCTAGTTTGTGGTAAAGTACATACAAACCTACCATGTATCTATATGTATTAGGAGTCAATTGGAAAGGGACGACCCTATAGTAGTCGATAATTGATTTTATGTGCGGATGAAGTGGGAGGTGGACACTGCACTTGAGAACTGCTTCAGAAAAAGAAGTAATTCCACATGGTGGTGTGTGTGGTCGATTGAATTCTATGGGTAGGCAAAGAGGGATGGCGATCTTAGAGCTGCACACGATTTTGCTGAGCTTGTTCGATGTGCAGCTCGTTCTTATGTTGGTACATGACCAATTCCCCTCTACGTATTGATATCCTGATGAGAAGGCAGGGGCATCCCTGATATATCGAGGCCACTGGTCCTGAGGGAGGTCGCCTATAAGAGGACTATTTTGCCTGACCCATGTTATCTCTACCTCGGGTTCTGGTTCAAGGTAGTCTTCAAGGTTTATGGAGCTAACACTGGAGTCAGATTCTCCAGAAAATGCATTCCCTTCCCTAAAATCTTCACTACTAGACATCTGAAAAGAAATACAGATGGATTTAGTCCTATGCGAGCATCAAGGATTTTCACTATGTGCTAGTAAATTTTGGGGGTTCATCCTAGGATTGTGCTAACAAGCAAGCTCATCGAATTTTTTCTAATTGGTCTACGGGTTCATAAAAATTGCTCGAGCAGTTCGTCAAAAAATAAATAAATAGAGTATCAGACTCTAGAAACTCTTTTCATGAGTTTTTCTTTGACCATTATCTAGTAAGAGTATTCTATGAACCGGTAAATGGGGATCTAAAAAATTTCCATTACAGTTCGTTCGAATATGGGATGTATTTCTATTCATAGAAATTGAAACTGTAAGTTTTTCCGAGAACAGACGAAGAACAATAGGAGAAAAGGAATGAACTAACCTTTCTTCGAAAGCAGAGGGATTGAGATATGGTCTAAAATCCGTCGGAGAAGATACTGGAATTGTGCGAGCTGAAGAATGCAACGGCGTTGTACGGTTTGCTCTGAAGTACTTCGGAATTTTAGGGAGATGGGAAACGAGTCTGTAATGAAGAGGCAGAAGCGGATTGATTTCCAATATTTATTCTTCGAGCATCGCTAAATTACAGCCGTAGATTAAGATATTTGATTTTCAGATCTAAAGGCCGAAGTTTACGTGGGATTTGATTTTTTCCGAAATTAAATCAGTATCTTTCGAAATTTGAAACGATTCGGTTGAGACAGCAGTTGGCATCATCGATATCCTTGAGTCTCCTCGAGTTCTGTTATTTTTCTTAGAAAAGGCGACACGTATTTTCATCTGTCAGAAAAAGATGCGCGTGATCTCGAGAAAGATGAGATTTGAGATCTGGCGACTCTTCAACTCTTCAAGGATCTCAAGTCTAAGTCGTGATATCGTATTTTTTAAGTCGCACTCACTTACATTAAATGGAAGTTCCATTTTGTCCTAAAAGAACTAATAGAGCTGGGGGATAATTGTTATGCAGTCTAAAATCCTATGTTAGGTCACATAAATAAGATTAAGTGCGACCTCCTCCGAATAGGTTATGTGCGAACCGAAAGAAAAGGAGACTAGTCTCTGCTTCGTCAAATGGGTAACCTACAAGAAAAGGGAAATAAAAGTTTCTCTTTCAAGTTCAACTAGTTACTTAATTATATCGTTACTCAAATTGTATTACCCGATTGTACAGTTACCCATTCTCACAATTAGGAATATTGAGCAATCTTCATCTATATAAAGGGAGTTCAATGTTTCAGTGAGGGGGGATTTTTTGGGGGATAGAGGATTTTTTCTGATTTGAGAGGCTGAGGAATTCTTGAGAGTATTTTCTTCTTCTTCTTTCCAGACAACACATTATAATTTTGAGTTCTTGTAATTCTCTAAAAAATAGTGAAAAACAGTGGACATAAGCTCATCTTTTTCGGGCCTGAACCACTATAAAATCTTTGCCTCTTTATTTGCTTTGATTAATCACCCTTTTCACACAAGCCACATCTCGTAATTTTTTCTAAATTTATTGTTGACAAAACCTCCGTCAACAATATTCAAGCAGAATTATGTAATAAAATTAAACATTTCAAAACGCCATGTATGTATATAAAATGCAACAAGTTTGCTTTTTCTTTTTTTTTTTCAGAAAGAAAATGCAATACGGTTTTGAAATACAAACAGGGAATGTTAAATGCATTTGTTTGAAATACAACCATAAATGCATTTTCTCTTTTTTTTTTTTCTATTGTCTTTCAGTCTCATGGTTCGACATGTAGATTCTACTATTCAGTTTCACGTTTTAATAATTTGACAAGTCATAACAAAATTCACATGCTAATATGTGAAACTAGAGAATATAAAAAGAGATATTAGGTGAAATGATTTATTTAAAAGTGAGTTTTCACAAAGGACTTATGTTTTAAAACTCCCTATAAAATATTATTTTTTCATTGTCAAGTATAGAATTGAGTATGGTCGAGTGTGAGGTTGAGTGTGTGAGTATTTGTATCAAGAAAGACTACTTTCTAATGAAATTAAAAATATAGGCTTTTTTGCAAAATCTGTTTCAAAAGAGATTTTTTTGCTAACTCACCCATATAAAAATTGAGTACATTTGAAGGAAGTTTGATTTTCCATAGCTCACTTAAAAAGAGATGACATCATCTTATTATGATAAGTTTATTAACTCAAGTAAATGACTATTAGATGAGAAGATGCGTTTATTGATTGAATTTGAGGTTAGAAAGGTTAAATAATGATTAAGTTTTATCTATAAGGAGAAGTGGAAGTTAGATGGGCGTTTCATAATTTTCACACCATTTTCGTCTCTTTCTTCTCTCTCTCTCTCTCCTCTCTCTCTCTCTCTCTGGGTAAAGGAAAATGAAGGTCGTTTTCTCTTAGAATTTTTATCCTTCATTCCCCGTAAGATCCTGGAGCTTTTAGAGTTAGAGTTCATCCAAAAATAGAAAGTTGAGGAGTACTAAAAGTACCATATGTTAGAAATCTGTTAGACATCTCACATAGTTTGATCTAACATCTATGTGCCATGTATAATAGCATGAGCATGAGTATCGTGTGTGTGCCATGTATATTTTGCATGGGCAAGAGAATATAGCAACTACGTGTGTTTTATAAGTGTTTTCTGATTATATTCTCTAGTTGATTAAATATTAATTATTAGAAAATATCTGTAACCTAAGAGTTCTTATGTATTACGCTGTATCAAAATGAGAAAGATATAGCAATAATAATCATTCATATATTTTGTCATGGTATCAAAGCGGAATAAAATCTTCTAGAATCACTTTTCGCTTCAGCTTTTATCACTGATTACAACACTCTGTTCTCCCCCGTTTTTCGGGAGTCAAAATAGAGTATTTTTTTCAGCCTGTTTCTGTTGTTCCTTCATGTTTCAACCTTTTTTATTTATTGTGTAACACTTTTGTGTCCAAATCCATTACCCTAAGACCATTAACTTGTCTTCGATAGGTCCTAGTCTTTAGAAATTTATTTACTTTTGTCTTCTATTCAAGCTTTCTTCCTTTTGTTTTTTTGCTCCAAATTCCTGATTATTTACTCAGGCAATATATTTCTCATTTTACTCTAGTGTATTGGATCATTCTTCGCTGTTGACAACTGCTATAAACCTTTTTTTTAATCTCTAAAATATGGTTGATTCAAGTCAAAATGCCCAAATTGTGACCAAACTCATTATTCATTTTGATAATCTCACCCTTCAGATTATGACTGAAAAACTCAATGGAAAAAATTTCCTAGAGTCTTCTCAATCAATCCAGTCATTTTTCAAAAGCAAGAAAAAAAATAGGATACCTTTAGGGCACCATCGACGGTCCAAAAGAATATGATTCATCTTATGATTCTTAGGAAGCAAAAAATTCTCAGATTATGATATAGCTGACTAATTTAATAGAGCCATCAGAAAAACCTGCCTATACTACTCTACAGCCAAACAAGTTTGGGACGTTGTGACTCGGTCATATTCAAATAAAGAAAGTACAGCAAGAATTTTTAAATTCAAATGCAAAATTCACAACACAAAACAAGACAACTCTTCTTTGACTTAATACTTCAATATCCTACAAGGATTATGGCAAGAGCTAGACCTACATTAATATTTTCAAATAAAAGATCCAGAAGACACAAAACAATTGGCTGAAATGATGGAATGAGATCGCATATTTGAATTTTTAGCTGGTCTTAATTCTAAGTTTGATGAAGTGAGTGGGCATGTTCTTGGTAGAGAAACTCTTCCCTTCTTAGAAGAGTGCTTTTCATATCTCAGCAATGAAGAAGATAGAAAGACAGTATTCATACAAAATTGCTTCAGTTGAAATCTCGGCTGATGTTTCAACCTTAAAATTTGAGTTTAAAAAATTCAATTTCTGAAAGGGTGGTGGCCAAAACAAGAACAAAAAAGGAGAAACAGATTCTCATTAGTGTGACTATTGCAATAAACCCTAACATAAAAGACAAACGTGTTAGAAGTTGAAGAGAAAACCTTTAAATGGAGACAAAGGCAGCCATCCATAAGGGAAAATAGCGTACTAAACTGTAAATGAAGAAGAAAATGGTCAGAACAATGCCTTCACAAAGAACCAGCTGGAAGCCTTTTACCAATTGTTGAAGCAATCAGGTTAGTCGTGCATTCAAAATTCCTTACATAAAGCTCTAAATCTTGTTTATCACTTTGCACAGTCAGGAACAACACGTACTGCCCTCCTCAGTCACATGTCTAAACCATGGGTAATAGATTCAAGCGCCATAGACTATATGACGGGATAACTCCTATGATTTCCTAACCTATGATCTATATTTAGGAAAGGATAAAGTGAAGGTTGCTAATGGGACGTTTGTTCCTATTGAGGGAAAAGGTTCTATTTCCATAACTTATGATATCTCTCTCTCTCTCTCTCCATGTCCTAAAAATATCCTACAATCTTTTATCAATTATCAAAGTTACCTAAATACTAAATTGTTATGTAACATTTTTTTCCCACTCATTGTGTATTTTAGGATCTGACACCGAGGAAGAAGATTGGTTGTGATAAGGAGAAAGAAGGGTTGTACTACCTAGAACCCAGGAAAGAGACACTTCAAGTTTATACATCATGCAAGGATAGAGAATAAATGATATGGCTCCTATATTTTCAAACTGATCATCCAAACTTTAAATCTCTTAAAATCTTACATCCTGAATTGTTCTTCAGTTTAGATGATTTCATCTTTCAATGTGAAGTTTGTGAGTTATCTAAGAGTCATCGTATTCTATTTCTAATAAGCTATACAATCTCATAAATTCCTTTTACTATTGTCCATAACGATATCTGGGGTCCTTCCAAGATTAAATATGTGNTTTTAAATGGTTTATAAGTTTTATCGATGATTGTACCTGTACAACTTGGATTCATTTATTTTGGAAAAATTCAGACGTAGCCAATATTTTTCAGACTTTTCACATGATGATTAAAAATCAATTTCAATCTAACATTCAAGTGCTTAAATTTGATAATGGGAGGAATACTTTAATGAGTATCTTGGAGCCTACCTAGATAAATAAGAGATTTTACATGAATCTTCTTATGTTAATACCCTTCAACAAAATGAAGTAGCAGAAAGAAAAAATAGACACATACTTAAGGTGGCCAGGTATTTACTATTTACTAAGAATATGCCAAAATATTTGTGGAGTGATACTGTTCTTATAGTTACATATCTTATCAATAGAATACCTTTAAAAACACTTAATATAAAAAGACTAATTACATGCCTTCAGTCCTATACCTTAAAACCTAATCTATTTAATTCTTTCTAATTACATGCCTTCAGTCCTATACCTTAAAAACTAGTCTATTTAATTCCCTTCCTTTGAGAATATTTGGGTGTGACGTTTATGCACATTTCTTCCTTAGGGAAAGATCCAAACTTGATCCTAGGGCTCTCAAATGTGTCTTTCTGAGCTACTCTCCAAATAAAAGGGCTTCAAGTACTTTCATCCACCTACCAAAAAATACTATGTTATTATGGATATAAAGTGCTTTGAAAATCTTGCTCACTATCCTACAACTAATCTTTAGAGGGGAGATGAATATTAAAGAAGACCTATATATACTGATCTAGTATTTTACCAAATAGAATCATAAATTCATCAAGAGAAAAACGAAGAAAATGATGGAGGATCAGAAATAGAACTTGTTCAACAAAAGAGTCTTTTGGTCCATTCAAGAAGAAGATCAACAAAAGATATACAACCTGACTCTCTCTCTCACACAAGATATTCAACTTCAGAGTTAGAAATTGAATAACCTGGAATTTCGAAGTCAGTTATATCACAAAACTTGTATGTTACCCGGCCATTATGTGATTCTGATTTGGATATTCCTATTACCATTCGAAAGAGTTAGATCTTATACTACCAAACATCCCATCTCCAATTTTATATCCTACTATCGACTTAATCTCTCATTTCAGGCTTTTAATTTTCAACTCTCTTTGGAGCATATCCCCACTAATATTCTAGAAGCATGGAATGGCTAGAAATGGAGAAAGGCTATTCTTAAGGAGATGAATGCTTTTCAAAAGAATGAAACTTGGGATATGGTAAATCTGCCAAAAGGAAAGAATGTCGTAGGATACAAATGGATCTTCATTATGATATACCAAACTGACGGGTCAATTAAGAAGTATAAAGCGAGACTAGTAGCCAAGAGATTCATCAAGATCTATGGAATAGATTACCAAGAGACCTTTACTTTGGTTGCTAAGATGAATATAGTAAGAATTTTATTCTCTCTTATTGTTAAGTTAAATTGGCCTTTACATCAATTTGATGTAAAGAATCTATTCCTTCATGACACTCTTGAAGAGAAAGTCTACATGGATCTATCCTAGAATTAAAAAGAGTCGCTCTCCATAAAAGAAGATCATAATACTTATCATTTATATAGATGATATCATTATGACTGGGGACAGTGTCGAAGAAATAAAAGAAATGAAGACTCAACTTACTAAAGAGTTTGAAATAAAAGGCTTAGGGAATCTTAGGCACTTTTTGGAAATGGAAGTAGCAAGAACCTCATAGAGAAAATATGTCCTTGACTTGTTAAAAGGAGCAGGAACATTAGGAAGTAAACCAACTACCCCAATAGACCCAAATCATAAATTGGGACTAAATAATGAAGGGAGTCCTATTGATAAAGGAAGGTACCAAAGATTTGTTGGGAAGTTAATCTACCTCTCCCATACATGACTAGAAATAGCATACTCAGAAAAAGAAGTTAGCCAGTTTATGATCTCATCGTAGAAAGTCATATGGAAGTTGTCTAAAAAATTTTGAGGTATCTAAAAACTATACCAAGAAATAGGATATTGTTCAAGAAAAATAATCATCTCTTAGTAGAAGTGTACACAGATACAAACTTGATCGGCTTAGTTAATGATTGAAAATCAACATCAGGCTATTGTACCTTTGTAGGAGGGAACCTAGTTATATGGAGGAGTAAGAAACAAAATATGATGACTAGATCTAGTGCGGATGCCAAGTACAAGGCTATGGCTCAAGGGATATATGAGGTACTATGGATTTAAATACTACTAGAAGAACTTTAACTCAAACCAGTTTTACCAATAAAAGTATTTTGTGAAAATAAAGCTGTTATTGGTATTGCTCATAATCCTATCCTATATGTTGAAGTGGATCGGCACTTCATCAATTTTGGTCAAATTACAACCCCTTTCATGACAAGGCATCAATAGTTAGGTGATGTTCTCATTGAAGGAGTTCTTGTTACTATATTTGAAGATTTAGTATGAAAGCTAGGAATGTGTAATATCTACTCACCAGCTTGATACCAGCTTGATAAGGAAGTATTAGAAACTTGTCTAACATCTCACATGGTTCGATCTGAACATGCGTGTGCCATGTATAATAGTATGGGCATGAGTATCGTGTGTGTACCATATGTTCTTAGTACAGGCAAGAGCATATTACAACTACGTGTGTTATGTAAGTGCTTTTTGAGTATATTTCCTAACTAAATAAATATTATTTGTAAGGGAATATCTATAACCTGAGAGTTGTTATATATATTTTGTTGTACCAAAATGAGAAAGATATAGCAATATAATAATCATTCATATATTTTGTTACTATACAAGGGTGGTAGTTTCACTTACACCCAAGAACTAAGAACTTGATGCTTCTGTTGAGTTAGTCTCTTGAAATCTATGGTTAATTTAATATATTAATCTCTGGGATTTGATCTTATTTAAAGAAAAAGTCTGAAAGACTCAAAGGAAGAAGACAAAGAGATCAAACAAAAGGTATTTGGTTCAAAATTTTCATCATCTTGTGGTGGTACTTAAATTTTGATGAGGAAGGTTTTAGTTTTTAATCTTTATCTTGAAAATTTTGAAATTTGTGCTTGCATGTTATTCTTCTATAGCTTAAAAGACTTATTATGATTTAATGGGAATGTGATTCGTGGAACAAGATATACATGCATGCCAACTTAATATTTTATAGGTATAAATGTGAAAGGCTATCTCTTGATTATTATGATAGATTGAACATATATAAAGGTTGAGCTTAGAATTTTGTGAGTCAAAAGAAAGTGATCCATTTATGATCCAGTTTAATGACTAGACTATTTCCACGAAAAACAAATATTATGTAAAAATTACTTTTTCAGTTTTGACATTTTGAATACTGAGTTTAAAATCTGGATATTAAGTATAAAAGATAAAATAGATATTTATTAGTAACGAAATTGACGAAATGGACAATTTTTCTTGAAAGTAGATTTTATTATGGCAATATGGCTTCAAACATATCTTGTTTGGAGCTCTGTACAGTGAGTTATAATTTTTCTAAGTTTGACTTAAAATTTGGAAAATTCTAAGCAATATGTGAGTAAATCCTAAAATTAGAAAAATTAGTTTATAGGCATACCATATGTATGGCTCGACTGGTGGTTCGTGAGGTTTCCAGCATCGAGATGAGAGAGAAAAAAGAGACGACGAGATCAGGAGGGTGAGAGAAAGAGAAAATAAGAGAAAGAAAACACATGTTAGAATGGGGGAAGGGGAAAGAAAAAGGAGAAAGATGAGAGAAAAGAATTTTAATATTTCTTAAAAAGATGTAGGGCCTATTTTTTATTTTTAATAATGGGTTTATAATGTTCCCTTTTAAATAGAATTTCAGCTCAAAATTCAACGTACAACTTTAAATTAGAAATTAAATAAGGATACGTCTTACACATCTCGGTCTCAAGTTTCTAAGTAGTCTCATCGTTGTTGTAATGTTCCAAGAGGATCTTGATAAGCAGTATCTCCTTATTGCACAATCCGTTATTCTTTGTTGCAAAATACTTTAAGCTATCTCCCAAGAATCTAAAGGCTGCCCCTTATAAGACACATATTATTGAATAGAACCTTTTTCTATTGAATAATATGAGATAGATCTATTGTATACTTCCTCAACATCAAGACACAGGGAAAATATTATACACATGGCCCAATTGTGGTGATAGACTCAAATAATAAACAATTGGCCCAAGTTTATTAGCAATTCTAAAAAGGATCGATATATATTACAACTAAGTTATACCAAATTTGTAATATCATGCTTTGGAGTCACTTTTAGAATATATATTCACCAACATCAAACTTTACATCACATCTCAAGGAATCTGCATAGCTTTACTAATAATTTTACATTTCTCAATAGTCTCTTGAATCAACTCTGGCCTAAAACTAACATGCTTTTCTGCCTTTGTTTAACTTAAGAGCAATTTATATGGTCTCCTATATAGGACCTCATATAAAAACATACCCATATTGACTTAGTAAATATTGTTGTAAGCAAACTTTACCAATGGCAGATGATTAACTCAGTTTCTATCAAAACTCTAATATATATGAGCGAAACATGACGTCAAGAGCCTGAATGAATATTTTAGATTGACAATCTATCGTGGGATGATGAGATGTACTGAGATTTAATTGTAGAATACAAACTTTTTGACAAACCTCTCTAAAAATCATATATGAATCTTGGATCTCTGTTAAATACTAAATTGAAAAACACTAGTCCATTCTAGCAAACTATATTCTCCATATACAAAACTCATCTATGTTGTCTCAAGTTCAAATCTTGTTGAGTAAATATATATTTCAAACTCTTGTAATGATTGTAAATTTCTAAGTTAACATCATATAAGTAGTATCTCCAAATCTTAAAGTGTAAAGTTCATAGATGCAAGGTCTAGATCATGGATAGGATAATTCTTTTTATCTTGCTTCAATTGATGATAAGCATACCTTGACATTTTGCATCAAGACACATCCTAAACTTGCACCTGAAACATCAATGTGCACCATATAACGTTTATTACTGTGAGAAATAATTAGGACATGTACGATTGTCAATATTCGCTTCGGTTCAATCGAAGTTGTCTCATAACCACCATCCCTGAGAAACTTAATATCTTTCTTGGTTAAACTTGTTAAAGGCATATCAATCCTTGAGAAGTTCTCCACAAAACGATTATTTACTTGCCAAATCAAGGAAACTCAATACTTTGGTGATCTTCTCTAATCTTTCCAATTCTAGAACAAATTCTATCTTAGAATGATCAACCGAACAGATTCTATTTTAGAAGAATCAACCGAAATTCGGTCTTCAACGTACATTATGTATACCAAATTTGGGTTTAAAAAAATTGAGGTTTTTTCTGAAAAAAAAATGAAGGATCCCAAGAGCAAGAGTTGAGATCTCTAGCATTATTCTTTCTGAAATTTATATAAATTTCTTATCATGGTTAATGCAATTCTCTAATTTTCGTACTAAAGTGTTTTTCATTTATTATTTTTTTCACTTTTCTTTAAATAATTTCCTAATATGAGTTGAGATTGATTATATATATAGTTCGTCACAAAGAAAAATTCGCCATTAGACTAGGACCAAAATATAACAATTTCAACTTAACATTACCGAATAAAATCCTCATTATATTGCCAGTAGTATCAAAGTTCTACTTGAGGAACAAAATTGTTCCGAATTAAACGTTGGAATGGATTTTGGTGGAAGTCTCCTTATTTATTGACTGATCTTGTATGGGAAAATAATTTCCGTTGTTAGTGCCAAGAAACTGAGAATATTTTCTATTTTGCAATACATATGTAATGTAAGAAAGTGTTGGATTTAAAAACGATTTTCACAGTGGAAGATTAGCCCACGAATAATCAAAAATTTTCTCAAAACAATTGACTATATGAGTGTATGATATTAATTCATAGCAAATAGGAATAAACAAAAAGAATAGATCTAATACCTCTTGTAGCCTATCAGCGGATCCTAGCTTTACTATTTTCTAAACCATGATCTTCCAATCCAAGCCTCAAGCAAAACTGAATGAACATGTGAGCATTGCGTACAATTTCTTAAGCTCACATTTTAGGCTTTGCAATTTTCTCAACACATGAGATTGCAATAATTTGTTCTATAGAAAATTGGAAGACATTCTTCTTTTTCTCTCTAATTTATAGAGGCTCTATAGATAATAATATGTAGTATATTCTGCTAGAGTTTCACCTTATATATATATATATACTTATTAAACTATTTAATAAAAAAATTAATTAATCATATTAATTAACATATATATATATAATGTTTTTTTTTTGTTTTGGCCCTAAGCTTTTGTTTTTTAATAATAACAAAATATAACTTTTGTTAACGTAAGTTTTATATATATATATCTCAAAAAAAAACTTTAGTCAGTTTCCCAATTTTTATTTATCTAATTATCTGATAATTAGATATTTTTAAATTCAAAATTCAAATAAATGAAGAAACTTATCTCTCTATAAATTTAAATTAATTAATTAATAACAATTATTAATTACATATAAATAAACTATCCATCTAGACAAAGTATGCAGTAATAGAAATAATATAATATCTAGTACAGTGTTTGTAAGAAGTAGAATTTAGGACCTATGTACTTGTAATTCAAGCTCCAATATATTATGACAATTAATTAAACTCTTTAATTAATTTGTCTAATTTATTAATTCCAGTATTACTCCATTAAAAATTTGGAATTACACTCTAGAAATTACTGAATTAATTTACTCATAAAACATTGAGCAGTTCATCGATTTAATCATTACATGTAGTTCAATCCTCCATAGACAATTCATAATTGGAGCCAGGTTATATTCTATTTACCTCTCTAATTATATCTTTATCCGTATGTACTATTGATTCTCTAATGAACAATTAATTTATAAATCTATTATAAATTGAGTACTCAAACTATTCAAATTCTGAATCAATACACAAATGAATCATCTTTCTAACTTTCTAATGGAAAGAATGGATTTCATATCTGTAAGTAACATTCTCAGCTACTCATCTCATCATGCTCCCAAGATACAAGTATTTTGGTCTATTTAGGAAACAAACCTTTAACAAGTATGTCAAAGAACATAATATTATAAATAGGAGTCGAGAACTATTTAGGGTTAA
Organism: Parasponia andersonii; assembly: GCA_002914805.1. Classification (NCBI taxonomy): domain Eukaryota; kingdom Viridiplantae; phylum Streptophyta; class Magnoliopsida; order Rosales; family Cannabaceae; genus Trema; species Trema andersonii. The sequence goes on from JXTB01000013.1 coordinate 544,505, forward strand.
GATTGATCTACATATGATCATCTAGTAATATTATTTGAACTCTCAACAGTTAATAGAATTTATGTGAGATTCAAATTATGTCTGATCCAGTCTTATATAATCAAATTATATAAAATATCTCTATGGTGATGTCAATACATCAATAGTCTAGATAAGACTATTACATTCTCAATGTTAATGGACCGTACTAATAATATTTAATTAAAGATCCCAAACTTTAATAATTATTACGGACTATATTTAGTTTATTATCCATAAATTTAATCTTCATATATATAACACTTATGTACTAAATTTGTGGTCACATAAATAAATTAGGGATTTTCTGATATTTCAAGATATACAAATTATGCATAAATTCAAATTAAAAAATATCCTTTTATTAGTTCAGCAAATATCTAAAATATACATATTTTTAGGACATAAACCCTAACAGAAAGATACTCAAAAGTTGGTTTGCCCTATTAACATTTCCGCAATTTTCAGAGTTGGAGACTATGTATGCTATACTTAAATACAAATTCTCATTGCATGAGATATTTGCATTTGACTACCAAGTTTACTTTTGTAAAATAAAGTGACAAGTTTCTTAAGCGCATATATTTTCTATGTATATTTTCACGTGAACAAGATCTTCCCAGCATAAAATAAACAGACGTTAAGAAAGTGACGGAAAAAAAAAAGAATTCAAAGAAACAAGAAAAAAAAAGTGAGAAAATTTTGATGTTATCTCATTATTATCTTCATTTTCGTTATTTTACTTTTTTCTTTTTCTACGAAGGCTGGAGAGGTTGGAACTACTAACTTCAGTTTTAACTTACAGTCTATCACCATAAGGAAAGTTTTTCACAAATTTCTCTATAAGATTTGAAAATTTAGACTTTGTTTGGCTACACTTTCAATTTTTTGTTTATAAAAAATGAAAACAGAAACAAAAATTTTGTTTATGTTTTTAAAATTTTAAAATAGAAAATTTGCTTGGTAAAACACCAAATGATTTTTAGTTTTAAAAAAGTGAAATTTATGCCTAGTACCGGTTTTTAAAACTTATTTTCATAAATACCTGTTTTAAATTTTTCTTTTAAAATATATGTTTTTATAGTTCACATTTTTTATACAAAATATAAGTAATTCACATTTACAATGTCAATTTTATACATGAGGTATACTTTTTCTGTATAAAATATGAATAGTGTACATTTACAATGTAAATGTTTATCATGATTTATATTTTCCATTACAAGTTTCACTTATAGTATACATTTTAAAATATATGTCAATTTTTATTGTAATTTTTATTCATGAAATGTAGATCATGGTATGCATTTTATGTGTAAAACAATGGTGGTCTATATTTCTCAAAAAACGAGTATTTACGAAATAAAAATAAAAAACCGGTATTTCTGAAAATATAGTTTTCAAAATGGGTATTTATGAACTTTTCTCTTAAAAAAACAAAAACGTAACGTGCTTGATAACCATTAAAATTAATTAGAAACATATCATATTAAAAATATAATTATAAAAATACGATTTATTTGAATAATTAGTTTTAAAATTCTATTTAGAAAAATGTCACTCTAGAAAAGTTATTTGCAAAAAATACTACTTTAAAAAATTTATGTAGCAAACCACCACTCTCTAGATTTACTTTTCTTTATAAAATTTTTTTAAAAATTTTGTTTAAAATCTTTTTAAACAGAAACAAAAACAATGTTACCAAGCTTGTTTTCCCAAAAAAATTTGCAAATTTTTATTTATTTAGATAGAAAACACAAAATAAGAGTATATCCAAAGAAACCGTCGAGATACAATGCCAAGAACTCGTTTCCAATTAAAAATAGTGAGTTTTTCTTCCTTTCAAAAGAAAAACAAAATTGAGTTTAGAGAGCTGTCGCATGAAATTGCATCAACTGTCAACAAACAAATAGATAATTAAATATCTTTTTTTGATGGAACTGTAACATTCGGATCAACTTAAAAGCTCCCAATTTGGGAGCTGGAGTTGGGATTTTAGGAAGAACCGTTTTGCCTACTCAGTAATAAATATTAAGCTTTCAAAAAAAAAAATATTAGGACCGAGAGGTTTAAAAGATAATCAGAGCTGCTACCTTTTCTAAGTAGAAGAAAACCCATTGAAGAAGAGCATCAATTGATGGAAAAAAAGCTTAAGCTTCTGGGTCTCGTGATTATGCATTGCCAGTTCTACAGAGTGCATACATCTAGGTGGAATTTGCTGCCTTCATGAGTAGGGAGGGAACTTCAACTTGAAAATGACAAGTTGATGAAAACAGAATAATGAATCAGCTCTTTGCCACTGGATGCGTAAAAATCTTTGCCAAAACTAAAACAAGAGTACTTCCAAAGATTTTCAATGTGTGGCTCTAGTTTTAACAAAATTACAATTAGAGATAATTGTTATATATAGAAAAGAATAGAAGAACTATATAAATGCTCAACTCAAGCTTATGTAGCTTAACCTAAATCTTGAGTAACTTAGACTGCTTTCTAAGTACTCTTCCTCTTGTCATAAAATCTTCAGCTTTTGACCTCGCAATCCATTCCAAAAGGCAGATGCATTCACAACTTTTTTCCCAGGAAGCTGAACTTCCAATACCTAATTAAGTGGTCATAAAAACAAAAGACATACCCAGTCATAAGCAGTATAACAGTCTTCACAAATGATTCTACTAAATGTCAGTAAGATACATGCTTTCTTTTTTTACTTTCCTTTTTTTTTTTTAACTAAAGAGTAAGATGCATGCTTTCCTGCCACGTGCATAGAGTACAGCAGAAAAATGCTAAAGAAAATAAAAAATAAAAACCAAAAAGTAAAAGAGAAAATTAAACCAAATTTTGATGTGAATGAAAGAAAAACGTGGAACTCATACTATATGTTGAAACATAGGTTCTAATTACCTTTCTCTAAGTTCAGGGTGAGGGAGTAAGTAAAAAAAAGTTTTTAACATATTTTTGCTGAAACATAGGTTCTTAGAAATAGAACACGTGGAACAACTCATACTATAGGACAATTTTATTTTATTTTTTAAATAAGAAACTCATACTATATGGCACAAAATCATTTGACAAATTTGAAATGCATCAGCACCATTTCAAACCTGCTGTCTTTATCAGGAAAGAAAAATGTAATGCTGCGTGAAAGTACTATAGAGTAAGAGTATTATGGAGCACACCTCAAGGGCTGTGCACCCTCCGCATGGAAATATCAATGCACCCTTTACAAAAGTAACGTCATCTGCTTCATCACGCTCAATATTTCTATGGCTGCAAACTCTTGTTGTGATAATTTTAAGCTCTAGAACTTTGCATTGACCATCTCCTTTATCAACGACTGCAATTTTAGCTCGAGTTCCTGGCCATCCTGCAAATGCACGAACCTATAGAGGTTGTATGTCATGACTGTAAAATCTAACTTGGGTAAGAGGAGAATGCATACCTTGTTATGCAAGACTATTGCTTCTTGGTCAAAGGACAGCCCAGATTCTTCAGGTGCGATCTGTAAAAATAAAATAACTTGCAATCAACAAAAATGACAGCGAACAACAAATTTTCCAAAGAAATTCAGAGAGAGAGAGAGTCCTATATGGTTATTCAAATGCATTTTCATATTCTTTATAATTCTTGATTGTTAAAGTATTAAAATAGGGAGGAAAGAAAAAACGACAAACAAAACATGATGGCTTTTTCAGTAGACTACCATGTCCTATTAAGGAAAAAGGACAAACGAAATACGATGACTTTTGCAGGGGTTTACCATGTCCTCTAGGTATTAGAAAAATGGTTGAATGTAAACTTTAAAGCAAAAGAAACCTGTGGCCTTCCCTTGATAGGTTAAATCCTTCTCACTTCTAGGTGATACTAGCGTAGGTTCCATATGCCAAACAGAAGTTTTAAAAAAACAAAGCTGACTATCTGCATAAATGCATATAACGAGAACAGGTTTTCACCCACCTGTACAATTTTTTGTTAAAAATTTCAATCATACTTTTATTTGCTGTAGAATTAGAGTAATTTTTTGGCAATCTTCTTATTTCCAGTGGCTGTCTTCATAACTGAAAGTATGAATACTTGAGAAACCAATGATATCCCAAAATCAAAAACTGAAAATAAACAGTAGATGTCACAGTGATATACCGATAGCCCATAATGAACGAAACGCTTTGACCTCTTTTCTTTTCTTTTAACATATTTGATTTCAACAATGAAATTGTACGAAATTTTTAGATAAGCTCAATGCGTAGAAACTTTGGAGAAGCACTGACAGATGTACAGCCATAATACTGGCAGAGAAAACATTAAAAATATTTTCTCTACGTAAGCTGGACAGTTTAACATGGTATTACTTATTCCACATGGAAAAGTTAACATGGTTTACCTTTGGAGCTAACGTAACTTTAGAATCATCTTGGGGCCATGCTTTTTCCTTGGCTGATCCATCAAGTATAGAAGGAAGCTCACGAATCAAAAGTTTGGCTCCTGAAGAATGCAACTAGGTATGAGATTTACTTGTAAATATTATCTCACAACTGAGCTGAAAGTTCACCAGCAATTAGAAATGAGAAGATTTTTTTTTCCCCAACGAAAGGTCTAATTTGTTTAAAAATTTCATTATGGCTCAATTTTCAACATAATGGCAAGCAACTTCACTTTGGCACAATTACAGTTAGTAACAATCTCTCTCATTCCCAACGAGCTTTAAGAAGCTACAATAGTAAAATACAGATAAATTTGATGTCGAAAGGATAAAGCTGATTATTTCTTCTGGACAAATGTGAAACAACATACTACAAGCATACCTTCTGAAAATAGAAGAGCAAGTAAATCTGGTGCCTGCATGCAACGCGGTGTGACCATGAGTCAGAAAAGGCTTCCCAATAGGTATGTTACTTTAAAAAATAAGTACATGATTAATCTTACAATTTACTCTCAAGCAGAACACAAGCTCACACGTAAATGCAAGCAAGGGATAGGAGAAAACTCCAACAAGGGATAGGAGAAAACTCCAACAACTTCATGTAGTTTACAAAAAAGCACAGCACAAGATTTTTCAGTTTTAAACAAATGGAATTGTCCAAGTTCTCACTACATCTAAATTCAGTGGTGTGCATGTGTGCACATGCAGGTAGGAGCTGGTGATTTCTTTCTGGCCAGAAATTGCTAGATAACTGAAAGCCATTTCAATAACTAATCAGATGCAAACCAGTAACAAAATCACATAACCAGTCACCCAATTCTATAAGTGACTTGCAAATTGCAAAACTTCAATGCTAGTCATTTAATATTTCCTATAATCTGATAGGACCCAGCACTAATAAGAGGTAATTTTATTAGAATTAGAGATTTGAACTCAGTTTACATTGACAAATACCCAGGAATTCGAGAGCCTGGTTCTCTCCCCAGAGTAACATGCTCAAACAATTCCAGTATTTTCCTGCCTCTCCACTCCCTCCCTCTCCCTCTCTTATTCCCAGCTCTCTGAAGCTAATACCCGAAAAATCCGGTAACTAATTTTTTTCTTCTGCTTCCTAGACCATCAACCTTTCCCTTACAGCTCAGCTCCCCCCTAAAAGGCTCTAAACACATTCCTTTATTCCCAATAGCTGACGTGGTCAACTCCAACTCATCGCTTGCCTCGCCTCACATATGTGAAACGGATGGGAGGTTTAGCAGGAGGTCTATCAATACCCCCAGCATGCAGAGCCACCTTGTCCTCAAGGTGAAATGCCAGAAACAAGTTCTGGATAGTGTCGAACGGCTCCCAAGTCGCCTCAAATGGAGGTTGTCCCTTCCATTTAATTAAAACTTCTGGAGTCACGACATCGCCTTTGGTGACAGTGCGAACGTCCAGCACGCTTTTTGGTTCAATAAGCAGCTCAAGGTCGGCGGTAAGCTGTAGAGGAAGTTGGTGGGAGACTTGGGTGGATCCCATGGCCTTTTTGAGTTGGGAGAGATGGAATACTGGGTGGATTGTAGCAGTGTCAGGCAGCTGCAACTTGTAAACAACAGCACCAATCCGCGCCACAACCGGATATAGACCAAAGTAGCGAGGGGCCAATTTTTCGTTGGCACATTGAGACAAGGATTTCTGGCAGTAAGGTTGGATTTTGAGGTACACCAGGTCACCTACCTCAAATTGAATGTCACAGCAGCCTTTGTCGGCATAGTACTTCATGCGTTGTTGAGCTTTCAGCAAGTGGTGGCGCAATTGTTCGAGGGCAGCATCCTAGTCGAGTAATTGTTGTTCCACCGCAGAAACAGGGGTGATAGCAGTTTCAAAACGAAGCACGGGTGGAGGATCACGCTCATAGACCAAGCAAAACGGTGTGGATTGTGCCGCGGAGTGAAAGGTGGTGTTGTACCAGTATTCGGACTAAGGCAGCCAACGCACCCATTGTTTTGGATTATCAGATACAAAGCAACGAAGATATGACTCGATACAACGGTTGACAACCTCAGTTTGGCCGTCGGTCTGTGGGTGGAACGCGATGCTTCGCTTGAGCAAAGTCCCCTGGAGGCGAAACAACTCAGTCCAAAAATGGCTTAAGAAGACTTTGTCGCAATCTGAAATGATCGTCTTAGGAATGCCATGCAGCCTCACGACCTCCTTCATGAAAATGGCAGCCACCGTTTGTGCACTAAAAGGATGTTTCAAAACCATGAAGTGAGCATATTTACTGAATCTATCAACCACCACCAAGATCGAGTTATGACCATCGGACTTGGGCAAACCCTCAATGAAGTCCATGGTCAATTCTTCCCAAATCTTGTCTGGTATCGACAATGGTTGCAAGAGACCTGGTGGAGCCAATGCCAAGGTCTTGTTCTGCTGACAAACCGCGCATCCTGTCACAAATTCTTGGACAGTCCGTTTCATGCCTTGCCAATACAGTTCCCGTGCTAGTCGTTAGTATGTCTTGGACACACCTGAATGTCCGCCAATGCACTACCATGATACTCTTGAAGTAACAAGGGGATGATAAGGGAGTTGTGGGACAACACCATGCGGCCGCGGTAAAACAACCGACCTTGATCGACTGTGAATCCGGGGTAAGTAACAGAACCATGCAGGAGGTCCGCTTTGATGCGGCCCAATCGCGCATCCTCATTCACTTGATGATCAATCTCTTCCAAATTGAGCACTTGGTGGTAAGTCAGGACGGACAAGGAGGATTCCCCCTGAACGTGGGACAAGGCATCAGCTGCTTTGTTCTCGAGCCTTGGTCGGTAATGGATCTCGAAATCAAAGCCCAATATCTTAGTGAGCCACTTTTGGTGTTCGGTGCTCACAAGCTATTGCTCTAATAAGAATTTTAAGCTCTTTTGATCGGTGCAGATGATAAATTTGCGTCCAAGCAAGTACAGCCGCCACTTCTGAATTGAGAGCACAATGACCATCAGTTCCCGTTCATAGATGGACTTGAAGCGAGCCTGGTGCGATAATACTTGGCTATAGTAAGCTACCGGTCGCTGGTCTTGCATCAATACTGCACCGATCCCGTACCCGGAGGCGTCCATTTCAAGAACAAAAGGCTTGGTAAAGTCCAGGAGGGCCAAGACGGGTACTGAAGTCATGGCGCTCTTGAGTTGTTGAAATGCAGCCTTTGCCTCCAGAGTCCAACCAAAACTATCCTTCTTAAGTTGCGATGTGCAGGGCCAAGCAATGGTCCCATAACCTTGGACAAACTTTCAATAGTAACCGGTCAGGCCCAAAAAACCCCGTAGCTCACGCAAATTGCGTGGGGTTGGCCAACTAACCATTGCTGTAATCTTTTTGTCATCAGCAGCTACCCCGTCCGCCGAAATGATATGACCCAAGTACTCTAAGCGCGGCTGAGCAAACGAGCATTTCTTGGCATTGGCAAAGAGCTGGTACTGTTGCAGGAGTTCGAGCACCAGGCGGAGGTGATTAACGTGTTCTGCTAAAGATGGGTTGTAAACTAATATATCATCGAAGAAGACCAAGACGAACTTTCGTAAGCCTAAAAGATATCATTCATCAATGACTGGAATGTCGCTGGAGCATTAGCGAGCCCAAACGGCATAACTAAAAACTCATAGTGCCCATCATGGGTGCGGAAGGCAGTCTTCAGAACGTCTTCTTCACGAACACGGATTTGATGATATCCCGACTTGAGGTCGAGTTTGGAGAAGATTGTGGCCCCATGTAGTTCATCCAGCAACTCATCAATCACCGGAATAGGGTACTTGTCTGGAATGGTCTCTCGATTAAGTGCTCAATAGTCAACACAAAATCGCCAACTTCCATCCTTCTTCTTGACCAAGAGTACGGGACTTGAAAAAGGACTTGTGCTAGGCTGTATGATGCCGGCAGCTAGCATTTCAGACACTAAACGCTCAATCTCGTTCTTTTGAATTTGTGGGTAGCGATACGGTCGAACACTAATAGGCGTTGTTCCCTCCGTAAGAACGATGGCGTGGTCCTTTGCTTCGGTGTGGTGGCAGCCCTTCCAGCCACGAGAACACAGCTTCAAAAGTTTGCAAGACCCCCTGAACGTCGGTCGGAATAGACTCAATAACAATATCGGCAACCGTGATGTTACCAAATTCCAACATGACTCCTTGTCCCTCATGTTTCAGAGCCCGCATCATGGCCTTCAATGAGACGAGTGACCTGCACAGGCTGGGATCACCTTGTAAGGTGACAGTAGAGTCACCAAGTCGAAGTTTCATAGTCAACGTTTTCTAGTTGACATGCATACCGCCCAGTGATTCAAGCCACTGCATCCCGAGGATCAAGTCAGAACTACCCAATTCCAATGGCAAGAAATCTTCCACAATGTCAACTTCCGGAAGTGATAGCACTATCCCTTTGCAAATACCCGTTCCCCGTACTGATAGCCCGGTTCCCATGTAGACCCCATACCCGTTTGTATCTACCTCGGGGATTGCCAACTTCTGTACTAGCTCAGAGGAAATGAAGTTGTGGGTTGCCCCACAATCAATGAGCACGACCACTTCCTGGTGCCCGAGCCGACCTCGAAGCTTCATAGTCTTTGGTGTGGTCAATCCCACTACCGAATTAAGTGATAATTCAACTAAATCTGATACTTCCTCCACTGAAGCGACACCATCACCTTGCTGGTCAAAATCGGATTCCTCCGGGGATACGTCATCATGGACAACTAAATCACATTTAAAACACAGCCCCTTTTCCCACTTTCGTTGCATCTCAGAATCAGTCAATCGTTTGAAAGGAGGAGTGGGTTTCGAACCTGTAGGAGTGGGGACGGGCGCTTCCTTCTGAATTGGGGACAAAGGAAGAGAGGCAGGAATGTACGGGCGGGGAGTTGTAGAACGCTGCCCAATCGGTGAGAATGGACGAGAAGGCTTATCCCAACTAGGGCCCGATGGGACCAAAGCCAATTGGAGGGCCAAGTTGCGATCCTCCACCCTCTGGGCCATCTCCATGATCCGGCCCAACCCACTGGGCTTAAGTAAACGGATCTCAGCCCACACGCCAAGCTTCAAACCATTCACAAAGTGGCTCTCGAGCACCTGATCGGGTACATCTGTGAGCGGTGCTGCAAGAATCTCAAATTAGCACTGATACTCCTTGACCATGCCGGCCTGACGGAGAGCCAAGAACTGTTCGCAGGCAGTCCCTTCTTGTGACGGGTGGAAGAGCTCCAGCAAGAGAGTTTTCATCTCTCCCCAACTGCGGATTGAGCGGCGGCCGTCCTCCCACTGAAACCAGGCCAGAGTGTCGCCGTCGAGACTTACCACTGCAGCGTCCAACTTTTCCGACTCAGTCATCCGATTCATAGTGAAGAATCTCTCAGCTCGAAAGATCCATCCATCAGGATTTTTGCCATCAAAGCCCGGCATCTCGAGGCGGTGAGGGCAGTGATCAAACGGTTGGCCCGTATCGTGATGTTTGCTGCCACGGCCATCCCCATCAACCCCGATGGACGATTGGCCTGGATCGTCGCCCGACACCCGTGGGTCAGGGAGGCGGTCAATGCTAGTTCGTGCGGAAACGTCACGGTCAGGCAAAAGTTGGTTCAACTTGCCGAGAATGGAGTCAACGTTCTTCTCGAGGGCTGGTAAGCGGCGGAGGTCACCCCGAACCAGCTCAATCTCCTTTGAAAGCTCGGTATGCACCGTTTCAACGATCTCTTCCATAGAATCCATTCGCTCATCGAGTTTTTTTCCTGCTGCCATGATTGGTTTTGTGCTCTAATACCAATTTGATAGGACCCAGCACTAATAAGAGGTAATTTTATTAAAATTAGAGATTTGAACTCAGTTTACAGTGACGAATACCCAGGAATTCGAGAGCCTGGTTCTCTCCCTAGAGCAACACGCTCAAACAATCCCAGTATTTTCCTGCCTCTCCACTCCCCCCCTCTCCCTCTCTTATTCCCAGCTCTCCGAAACTAATACCCGAAAAATCCGATAACTAATTTTTTTCTTCTGCTTCCTAGACTATCAACCTTTCCCTTACAGCTCAGCTGCCCCCTAAAAGGCTCTAAACACATTCCTTTATTCCCAGCAGCTGGCGTGGTCAACTCCAGCTCATCGCTTGCCTCGCCTCACATATGTGAAACGGATGGGAGGTTTAGCAGGAGGTCTATCATAATCATAACCATACCAACCTTAATTTGATCATCAACTTCCAATCTTTCACAGGCAATGACAGGCCCAGCATCGAGTGCACGTACAGTGAATGCTAGGGACACTCCTGTTTCTTTAACACCATCCTAATCAAATGATTTTGTTACTTGATTACAATATTATAGTACGAAATGCTCGTGAAGAATTTAGTAAATGAGACTTTAAAATAACTCAAAACAAAAGCAAAATAAATGGTGAATATCTAAACTTAAGAACCTGTAAAGCCCTTTGAACAGGAGCAGCACCACGGTACAGCGGAAGCAAACTTGGGTGTATATTGACTGTCCCTGAGAAAATTGCATATTCGATTGAGAACTTATGACAGCAGATAATCAGGTTTTACGGATGAAACTTTCGAATAGCTAAAACATTTGAACTTTTAGCATCTATTTGTTCATCATTCATACGACTATATTTGAGTCTCCGAAGGAAGTGAAATGCCAGGAGTTCTAAATTCAAAGTGCAACCTTTGCCCATAACCTAGTGTATGGGGGAGAACCCAGTGTATAGGGGAGAAGATGAACCAAAAAGTATATGAAATGAGAGAGAGTTTTTAACCTTTGTTTTAAATGAGAAACAGAAAAAACAATTAATATGGCATACATAAGCTAATTGTAAATAATATATATATATAGGCGCCAATCCAGTAGGTATTTTTTTCTTTTACATATCCATAAGTATTGTTTTGTCCGATTAAAATTCATCGTCTACGTCTTTTCATAGTAAAAGATGGAGAGAGAAAAGCATTAAATCATAGACATTTATTTTTATTATTTTTTTCCCCAACTACTCAAATTATGATAGCCGTTAGATAATGATCCAACGGCTAAAAAAAATAACTATGGATAGGTGAAAAAAGTATCTATTAGATTGAAAACAATATTTATATATATATATATAGATATATATTTGTAGAAGAAAGAAGCAGAAAGAAAATTTTATGAGATTGATAGAGAACATCCAAACAGAGCACAAGCAGTCTCACTAACTAACACTGCCAAACATGCGCACACAAACACTCAAACTTCTAATTAGGTATCCTTTGAGACCCTGAGGGAAAAGCACAAACATAATCCCATGAGCCTACAGCCCACAAAAACAGATCAAAACAAGAATAGCGAAAAAAGAACTAAACATAGATCAATTAGCAATCCTATAAAGTGTTCATATTACTATCAACAACATGATCAACAAAGGTCGGAATATGTTCACACAAAAGAAAGTAACTAGCATGTTAAGAAAGCTCATGTTTAAAAAAAAAAAAAGGAAAAAAAAAAAGAAACAAAATTTTCCCAAATTTGGGCACATTTTCAACTAATAAAAGCATAGATTTAAAGGTGACCTTGACATTTTGTAACACGTGCTTTCAGTCTCAAGAACAAGTTCAACACTACATTAGGAGAGTACTAATGTCTTCATGCTGTTTCTGTACCTTCAATCTGCTCCACTAACTGGGGAACTCTAATTTTTTTAAGCATGAAACATCACTTTCTAAATGTCATAACCAAAATCCTACTTCTAAAAGAAAAGAGTATCCTGTTTACTTTTTCTGTTTCTCCATGCGTTAGCAATGTCAATTTCTTCGATTAACCTTGGGATCAAATATCTCTCATATCTTTATCTTTCCACGGTCAGATATAGTCTGGGAACGCAGATGCATCGCATGTTTCAGAAACTATAGAATCCTGGTAAAAATGTCTAGATTTCATTAGAAAAGTACATTTGACCAACCTAATGGTGGTATATTTAGAAACTTGCTTGGTAAAATATTCCCATATGCTGCTGTAATGCAAAGCTCTGGCTGCAAAGCTCTTAAGTCCGACAAGAACACGTCCTGCGCAAAAGGAAAAAGAAGAATCACCATTCAAATTAAGAAACACACACCAAGCGAGAAGGAAACATAAAGAACAATTTGACATTCAATTACAATCTCCAAATAGAGAAAATGGATTTTCTATATTTCGTAAACAACACATAAATCTAGCATTTGACAGTTAAAAGTGAATATTGATTAGCCTTTATATCATTCCATAAAGATCTATGGATGATAGGTCTAGTTGAAATTTAGGATCAGTAAGAAAGTAAGCCTGCATCAGTTGATTTCCTATAAGTTATGTATTAGAGCATCGAGTTGTTAGATTCCAATTCGCAGAAACAACCTTAAGGACAAAGGTTGGTGTTTCTTGACAAGTAAACGTATAGCATTTTGTATCATACGTTGATAAAAATTTCAAACATGTAAAATAGAACTGAGTTAAAAAAAAAAAAAATTAATCAAATTACCTCTCCAGCCTTTTCAGGTGTGAAAATAAGTGGCGATGGAAAGTTTCTCTCGAGAGCATATTGCGCTAATGGAGAAGGCATTACCTTTCTTCCCCTATCTCTTCTTGCAGGTGGCTGAGTTACAATTGCTGCAACCTAGATTTTACCAATTCAAAATTACATTGCAAAACAAATTTACTGTATTGTACAAAAAGTTTCAGCAATCTAAATATACGAAGTCCGTAATTTATCTTTGTCGCTGATTGAAAACAATCCCAATGTTGAACAAAAAAAAAAAAAGAATTATAAAAAAAGAACCACCAAGCTTCAATTTGACTATCTTAAACAAAGTAAAAGGCTAAATTGTTAGAATTAATTATAAATGAAGCTTCAAAAATACAAATATAAAAACTGAAGAGGAAGCATTGACATTTGACATTAGAGATTAAAATACCTCAAATGAGGAATGGGGAGCAGCAGAGGCATTGAGGAGAGCATCAAGGACAGCTGTAGAAACCTGAAAAAGAGAGAAGCCCAGTGAGAGAGAAAGAGAGGCAGTGAGAGAGAGAGAGAGAGAGAGAGAGAAAGAAAGAGTACAAGAAGAAAGCACCTGAGGAGAGCCCAAAAAGACGAGAGGCTTCTTCTTAGAAGAAAAGGTTAAAGTAGAAGAAGGAATAGAAGAAGATGCCGAGGTACTGAAACAGCAGCAGAAGCAGCGACGTAACATCACTGAGGAATTCATTGCAACTTATCTGCTTCTTCTTCTCATTTGGATTTCGATTGCTCTGTTCCTCTCTTCTGCTTGGAAATATGTCTATTCCTTTAATAAAAGAAAAAGAAAATATACACGGGCTTCTTTCAAAATTGTTGTCAAAGTATAAAAAAATTGAAAATTTTCGGATCGGTAAATTCTTTGAAAAATCTGGAATTAATTTAAAAAACATTATTTTAAAAAAAAAATTAAAAATACCACTTTGAATAAACATTTGGCAAAATACCACACCTTCGTCAAAATTAGTGTTTTTCTAAATAATTAGTTAGGTGATTTATGATAAACCAATCTAATTTCGTAAAGTAACCAATACAATTACCTGAGATAATTTAATTTGTTACTTTAAATATCTTATCAATTAATAAAAAATAATATTTTCTTAATACTTTTGAAAATAATATTTCTCTAACTAAAATCCAAGATTTTTCAAACAATTCTAAGAATTTTAGTCTTCGGGCCTATTTGTCGAAACATGAGAAAAGTTCGTGAAAACATTTTAAGATAGCTTTCTAAGATATACTATGTTTATTTTCTTTTCTTAGAACATACCAATTTCTGTAAAAAAGTTTGTATTTTTTTTTTGAAAGGACAAAAAGGTTTGTATTACCCTTTATATAAACAATACACAAAGCATAAACCAAACACAATAAATAAATTAGTGCATATCTATTTTATACTTCGAACAGTGTAATATATAGATATATCTAAACTGACAGGTATAATAAAACCTTTTTTCCAAACTAAAATCATGCTTAATATATCCATTGAATTGAATAAAAATCAACAAATTTACATATATTCTTATTTGTGCCCAAAAAAAAGAGCAAACTAGTGATTTCTTTTTTTTTTTCTCTCTATCTTCATCTCACTTTCTCACTACATATTTAAGATGCAAGGTAAACAACCATAACTTTGTGTAGCCCCTCGGCTTTTTTGTTGAAAATGACCAACCAATCCCGATATCTGATTTTGTCCACTATGGCATTCTCTTAGACCACCTCAACCTATCTCATTATATAATTTTGTTCACTATGACATTCTCTTAGACAAATTCCAATACCATGGCCTGAAAAATTTATCTCAATCAAGTATATCATGGTCTATAGATTTCTGACTAGATCATCGATAGCCTCGTTTAGGGGCTTGTGGTACTTTAGAAGGAAAAAATGAGTCATGCTTTGTTGCATTTGACACGAGATAAAAGGTCTATTATTGAAGTGTATCTCGTTAACGAGGCCATTACATTTTACTCTAGGTATTTATATAGTATTGAGGCTCGATTCAATCGACTTGATCGTAATGAAATTACTATTGATACTTATTCAAACTGCATATTGTCGATTTTTAAGTTTATTGGTTATCGACTAAGCAAAAAAAATATTGTCATTCTACCATCATTTGACTGACTTAAAGCTGAGTGGTATGTAATTAACAACTATCCAGAAATACGAAAACATCTTGAGTAAGTATTTTACATCCTTATGTATTTTTTGTTTAATTTTAGTAGGACTTTCTTAATTATATGACACTATACCTGTAGTGAGCATATGAGAGAGTTGGAGGCTAAAGGTGGTACAAGTCTAGAACAACAACAAGAACTAGAGTTTCCTATATGGTTTCAAATCTGAGTAAGCTTCTATTATATAATTTCATAAATTTTGATAATTTTATTCTTAAATTAATTACGAGCATCAAGTTCATATAAGATCAATAATGAATTGTATGTGTTGGCTAGATCAAACTTCTTAACTTCTTTTTATCTTGGTTATGTGGTGAACAGGGTAAAGTTTTTAGTAAAACAATATGACATTAAAAGCAACACTCATAATTGTGGTGTCCACTAGATCAAATGAAAATTACTTCTAAGTATACTAGAACAAGTTCTAAAGTTGTCATTTATTAAGGGATGCAATGTATTATAGTTTAGATGCAGGTGGTTCAACACTTATTCGAGAAAAAGACAGAATCAGCTAGACAAATAATTCGTAAGCATATACATTGGAGCTTACTCTTATAAGGATGACTTATTCATACTTACATCATATGTAGAGTTGATTTATTACACTAATGATGATAAGAATAGGCCACTATAGAAACTTGTTAATAAGTAATCACTTTAAAATATGTGAAGTTTTCCAAACATCGAAGATGTTCTAACATTACATCGATAAGTACTGGTGTCTATATTTTGCAAGAGGCAAATTCCTTATCGTTCCAATTGTAGGAAGAGATTACGAAAATGGAATATGTTCGACTTGATCAGGAAGATATTGAACCAAATAAAGTCGAGAATATTGATAATCTTATCCACCAAGCTCATATTGTGACTCTAGATGACTTTTTAGTTGATGATAATGAGTTCGAAGACAACACTTTAGAAGAATACAAAATGTTAAACTTGATGAGAAAAGTGATACAAGTTTTGAAGAAGAGATTGAAGTATCTAATGATGTAATTTAGCTTTATATTGTAGTATGTGTAGAGTTGTTAAACTTTTGTATTTATTATTTTCTATTTTGCTATACAACGTATCTAAACTATGAAACTATTTTTTATAGGATGTCTTCCCAAGCACTGGTTGTTGGGGGAGACAAGAGGTTATTTGATCGAGAATGAACTTAGGAGGCTTAAGATTACCCGCCCCATGGTCGAGTTTTATGATAGGTCAGGGAGGCCTATCTTAAACCATGGCAATATGTTCTTGAACATTCCTGCCAAGATAGATAGAGACACCATCGTGGCCTCCACCCCGACATGGAATGATGTAAAGAAAGGGGACATTGAAGTTATTTAAAATCAGATGGAGATGATTTTCCTAAATTATTTATTTTGTTTATTTCAATAAATTACTTCTTTATTAATAATTGTTCATTTTTAATGTTGAAGGCAAAGTTCAAGTATCCTCAGATGTCCTTATCATGGACTTTATTGAGCAGTCTATGATGGCATACTTATGGGATTGACGCAACCAAATGTGAAAGTATTTCAAAAAATGAGATATGACTTTTATTAAGGACAATCCATACAAGCATATTCCATTGGATCAATAGAGCATTCTGTGCAATCATTTTGCTTCTCAAAAGTTTGAGATACTTAACATGCTTTTTATAACCAAAGTATCAATTGTTTAGAAATAATTATTAATTCTAAAACTAATCACTTATTGTGCATTTTTGCCAAAAAATCTCTAGATAGAACTTGGAGATTCAGTCCAAGTGATTGTACCTTCTTGCATAGGGGTCATCTAGCATTGTTAGCTGGATGAAGACGATAGTAAGAAAGTCTAACATTTTCTCTAAGCCATACTAAATGCAATAACCAAATAATCTAACTATTTTTATTATTTTTTTAGGGGAACCAAAAACTTGCTAGTGAATGGGCCCTATTGACTACTTCGAGAATTGCTATCACAAGCCGTCTGGTTGGAGGAACTTGTACAAATAAAAGAAACATATAAGTATTTATTCTATTTGTAAAAAATATTTACTTAAAGTATGAAAATTGAATATTTTTTTTTTAATTTTGCAAGTGAAGATAGTTATATCCAAGGCAGAAGCTCTCACTCAGACTTAGGTCCGTGCTCACTCTGAGCCTGAGGTGGCTGCCTCATTCATTGAGTTCATGGTAGGGCCCGAACATGTCAAGGATCTCCATATCATATCCCGGGCTCTAGAGACTAGATCTAAGTTGCAGAAGGGGTTTGGACCACTCCTTTGGCCGAAGAGTGTAAAAGGACCGAGGGCTAGTAGTACGGACACATCGCTGAGACCATCGCCAACTTGAAGCAGAAACTGGTCAAGAAGGATACGGACCACACATGGCGGATTGACGGAAATCAAAGACAGATGGATAAGAAGGACAAAAGGAACCAATGTCAGCTCGAGGAGAATCAACGATAGCTCAACGAGTAAAACCAAATACTTTAAACATTGATTACAAAGCTCGGCATGAAAATGCCACTGCCTCCGCCTCTAGAAATATAGACATTTTTTTTTAGTTTTATTCTATGTTGTAATTTTAGATATAGTTTGTATATTTTATTTTTTAATAAAATTTTTATTACTAATTTATCTCCTTTTAATTTTTAATATATTAGTTAAAGAAATTAAATATTTAATTAATTATTAATTTAAAAAATATAATTAAATTATTTATCATATATTAATTAACAAAAATAAAATTTTAACTTATTATTAATTAATAAATTTAATTATTTAATTGTATTAAGTAATTAATAATTAATTAACTTTTGTTGACAGATTTCCTCGTCACCAAAGGTAATTATAATTTTTTAAACATTTTAAAAAACCACTTTTGTCGACGCATTCTGTGTATCGGGAAAGGTATTTTCATGTTTTTTAATATTCTAAAAATACTTTTGCCTATGCATAAAATGCGTTGGTAAATGTATTTTTAATATTTTAATCCAGTTTGTCTTATGACTTTTGCAAATGCATTTTTTCTTCAACAAAAGTTGAACTATTACTGACGTATGTTTGCTCATTGGTGACGGGTTACTACATCCTAAAATTTGATTCCGCTTTCGTCAACAGAAAAATTTTGCCTATGAAAAAGAACACATCGTCAAAAGTATAGAATGCATTAGAAAAGCGTACTTTTGTCGAATAGTTTCATTTTTCATCTGTGAGTGACTTTTGGCTACAATCTTCTACCGACGACATTCTCCTACATGTAAAATATATCAAACAATGTAGAACAACTTCTATCGATGCAGTTACTCTATTTTCATTGAAAAAAAATGCGTAAGCAAAAGTCTTATTCCTTGTAGTATAATGATGCAAATTTAGTATTAGCATCTAATTATTTGAATACACAAAAACGACATTACATGATTAAGCTAAATCTAAGCTAACTTACTGCGATAAAATACAAATCGTTGCCATGTATGTCGCCTAGTACTTACATGTTACGCCCTGCCCATTTAGCTCCCTAATATCCAAATGTTGCTATCCCATGACTCTAAAGTCCTCTATATATACTACTCACCTAAGAGGATAGGGGAAGACCCTAGAACATGTTGGACACTTTTAAAATGATCAAGAGAGGTTTTGGCCATACTAGAAGACTCTAGATGGCGTTACTAAGTCCTTGAAGGCTCTAGACAAGGCCAGATGATGCTATATGGGTTAGGTCGGTCCTAGAAACTCCTAGAATGACTTGAAAGAGCCAAGATAATGGGTGAACCTCCTAGAAGGATCTAAGATATACTTGTTCTAGATTTCTCTATGTAAATATCTTTATAGATATTACTAATTTATTTAAGAATATTCTAGACCCTTTGTAAGATCATACCACTTGGCATAATCATAACCCTTAGTTGGTTTAGGCTTTGCCTATATAAAGGACTCTTTGGGTTCATTTGTATACAAGTCTTATTTTGTGAGAGTTGTAAGCATTCTAATAGTAACACAAAGCTTCCATTCACTCAAACTCTATTATCCTTTGCCATTTTGTCTAAAAGCTTATTCTAAGTCCTTTTCTTGAGTGTTGGTAGGTTGACTTAGTGCGACAGACTGTGCTAAACACTGTATGATTATCTAGTTTGAGGCTAGGGTTATGACAGCATGGTATTAGAGCTTTAGTTGCTCATTATATCTTGTTGGTTTCGTTGTTTATATGAAGACCATGGCTGTAACTACAAACCCCATTGAAGTTAGTGCTTATGAACATGGGCGTGATGAAGGGAAGAAGGGTGCTACCCGTGGCGAGTCAAGGGATATGGGGACTAGCTTGGAGACTAGAATATCCTGACTAGAGTCTGTCTTGGGCACGTTGGGCAAGCGAGTAGATGATCTAAATAGTCGTTGCGACAGTTTGAAGACCGAGGATGCAGAGATCCACAGTGGAATCAAAGATATGCTTAGTGGGCTAGAAGCCAACTTAAGGCATGAGATTGAGTCCCTTCATTCAGAGATTGCCAAGGTACGAGATGTCTTCCAAAAAGAACTCACTAATATTTTACTTAGAGTGGATGAGATGGTCGGTGATCTTGCTTTGTGCAAATAAGCGATGGCCATGGTGGTGATTACCACCACAACTATTGAAGCAAGAAAGGTCGAGGTACCTAAACCAAAGACCTTCAATAGTATTCGAAATGCTCAGGAAGTTGAAAACTTCCTACGGAGACTTAAGCAATACTTTGAGGCCACCGGTGTAACGGATGATGCTAGTAAAATTCAGAATATTGTATTGTATCTAATCGATACTACCATGCTATGGTAGAGACAGAGACACAGAGAGATACAGTGAGAGGTGGGTACTATAGCCACCTTTGATGACTTCAAGAAAGAGCTAAAGAGGCAATTTTTCCCTGAGAATGCCAAATAAGAGGTGAGACGCCATCTTCACTACCTCAAGTAATCTAGCAGTGTTAAAGACTACATGAAAGAGTTTACCACACTTTTGCTCGAAGCTCCTGACACTTCAGCTAAGGATACTCTGTTCTTGTTCATGGATGGTCTTTAGAATTGGGTCAAGTTAGAGCTCAAGCGTCGTGGTGTCCAGGACTTGGCTGATGCTATTGCTGTAACTGAAAGCCTTGTTAATTACTCTACCAACAATGACCCTTCTAAGGCCAAAGACAAGAAGAGTGGTAGAGCAAAGAGTGGAAGAGAGCAAACAAAAGGAGGAAAACGGAATAAAGATAGTTTTTCTTACGAGCATAAGGACAAGGATAAGGAGAAGGTAGATTGTGATTTCTCCAAGCTAAGAATCAAGTGCTTCCTTTGTGATGGGCCGCATTGGGCACGTGAGTGTCCTAAGAAGAAAGCTCTCAATGCCTTAATTGCCTCGAAGCCAAGCCAAGAAGGAGATGATAGGGAAGATAATGGTGCATGTGTTGGTTCATTACAACTCCTTAACGCCTTACAATCAGCCCCTAAGTCATAAGCTTAAGACCTACTCTTTGTGGATGCAACAATCAATATCAACACCACTAAAGCCTTGGTTGATGTGGGTGTATCCCACAACTTCATCCCTATTGAGAAAGCTAGGCAGTTGGGCTTGTCGGTGTCCAATGGAGGAGGCTCCCTCGAGGTAGTAAATTCAATAGCACACCCCATCCATGGGGTTGCTCATGGTGTTAAGGTTAGTGTAGGTGTATGAGCTAGCCAACTTAGCTTATCAGTGGTGCCTATAGACAACTTTACGATAGTGCTTGATTTGGAGTTCCTTAATGCAAAACGGACATTCTCCGCTCCCTTTGCCAATTCTATGTGCATCATAAAAGATGAAAAGGCTTGTGTGGTACCAATAGAGCGGTCCACAAAAGTGATAAACAAAGTACTCTATGCAGGGCTTGAGAAGGGAGAAGGAGAGTTGCTTGGCCATCCTAAAGGAGCATGATGATGAATAGTTGGAACTTTAAGGTTACTTGCCCATGGAGGTGCAAGCTGTCTTGGATGAATTCTGAGATGTGATGCCTAACGCCTTGCCCAAGAAACTTCCACCTAGGAGGGAGGTGGATTATAAAATTGAGCTTGAGCCAGGCATGAGACCACCCGCGATGAGTCCCTATCGAATGGTCCCTCTGGAGTTAGCGTAACTCCGAAAATAACTAAAGAAGTTGCTTGATGCGGGTTTCATCAGGCTCTCTAAAGCTCTTTTCGGTGCCCTGGTGTTGTTCTAGAAACAGAAAGATAGCTCACTCAAGATGTGCACTGATTACTTGGCTCTTAATAAGGTGACGGTGAAGAACAAATATCCCATCCCACTTATTGCCGACTTGTTCGATACTTCTCGAAGCTTAATATGTGTTCGAGGTACTACCAAGTGCATATAGCAGAGGGAGATGAGCCCAAGACCACAAGCATAACAAGGTGAGTTCCTTGCTATGCCATTTGGTCTTACAAATACACCTGCTACTTTTTGTACCCTCATGAATAAGTTATTCCATCCCTACCTAGATCGGTTCGTGGTAATCTACCTTGATGATATTGTCACCTATAGCAAGACCATGGAAGAACACCTAAAATATTTGAGGAAAGTGTTTGAGGTCTCGAGAGATGATCAACTATTCATCAAGAAGGAGAAGTTCTCCTTCGCCTAAGAGGAAGTGATATTCCTAGGTGATAAGATAAAGGATGAGAAACTTATGATGGATGAAGCCAAGGTGCAAGCTATCCAGGAGTGGGAACCTCCTACTAAGATGCTAGAGTTGAGATCTTTCTTCGGACTTGTAAACTACTATAGGCTGTTCATCAAGTCCTACTCAGCAAGAGCAGCACCATTTACTAACTTGCTCAAGAAGAATAAGTCTTGGGAATAGACACTTGAGTATTATGTCTCATTCAAAGACTTGAAGCGAGGGGTAAGTGAGGAGCCAATTCTCGGCTTGCCTAACCACTCTAAGGTTTATGAGCTTCAAACGGATGCCTCTGACTTTGTTATTGGTGGAGTACTAATATAAGAAAAGCATCCTATTATTTATGAAAGTCGCAAGCTCAATGACACTGAGAAATGCTACACGGTATAAGAAAAAGAGATGATTGCCATCATCCATTGCCTACGAGTATGGTGGCACTACTTGTTGGGCACTCATTTTACGATTATGACCGGTAATGTAGCCACAAGTTACTTTCAAACTCAGAAAAAATTGAGTCCCAAGCAAGCGCAGTGGCAAGACTTCTTGGCAAAATTCAACTATAGACTTGAATACAAGCCTAAGAAGGCCAATATGGTGGTGGATGCCCTAAGTAGAAAGGTAGAGCTAGCCACCTTAAGCAAGCCTGATAGCACCTTGATAGAAAAAATCAAAGAAGGGCTAAAATACGATGTTCTTGCAAAGAGACTACTACCCCTAGTGAAGAAAGAAAGGACGAGACACTTTTGGTTGAGTAATGGACTTCTCTACGCCAAAGGCAATCGACTCTATATGCCTAAGTGGGGGAACTTGAGAAAAGAGTTTATCAAAGAGTATCATGATTCCTTATGGACTGGTCGCCTACGTCAGAAATACACTCTTGCTCTTATCAAATCTATCTACTATTGATCTCAACTAAGGGATGATGTTGAGGCCTATGCTAGAATTTGACTTATGTGCCAACAAGATAAGGTGGAACAACAATCACCAGACAAATTGTTGGAACATCTCCCCATTCTTGAAAAGCCGTGGGAGAGTGTTTCCATGGATTTTATCACTGGCCTGCCTAAGTCAGAGGGCTTTTGCAGCATTATTATGGTGGTTGATTGCTTTAGCAAGTATGCCACTTTCATACCTATTTTACCTGATTGCCCCGCTGATAAGACTGTATGACTCTTTATGAAGCATGTTGTTAAGTTTTGGGGAGTCCCATCAAATATTGTAAATGATCGTGACCTCCGATTTATTGGAAGGTTTAGGATAGAATTGTTCAAATTGATGGGTTTGGACTTGAATTTTTCTACTAGCTTTCACCCCTAAAGTGATGGCCAGATAGAGAGAGTGAATGCCTTACTAGAGTAATACTTGAGGCACTTTGTGAGTGTTAACTAAAAAGATTGGGCAAAATTACTTGATATGGCCCAATTCTCTTTTAACCTACAAAGGAGCGAGTCTACGGGCAAGAGTCTCTTTGAGATAGTCATTGGTCAACAACCTATGACTCCACATACCTTAGTGACAAGTTACGGTGGGAAGAGTCTAGCAGCATTCAAGTTTGCTAAGGCATGGCATGAATAATTAGAGTTAGCTAGGGCCTACTTGAATAAGGCTTCTAAAAGAATGAAGAAGTGGGCTAACCAAAATATGAGGCATGTTGAGTACTAAGAGGGGGATTTAGTTTTTGTCAAACTGTTGCCCTGACAATTCAAAACCTTAAGGAAGGTGCATTAAGGGTTGTGCACAAATACGAGGGTCCATTTCTGGTATTCAAGCATGTGGGTAAGGTCTCCTATAAGCTTCAACTCCCTGCCAAGTTAAAGATTTTTTTTTGTCTTTCATGTTAGCATGCTAAAACCCTACCATGGAGACGACGAAGACTCTTCAAGTGCCGAGTCAAAAAAGGCTCTTACTACGGTGGTAACCTCTTTTGATAAAGAGGTGGAGTGTGTTCTGGATAATCATTTGATCCGCCGACGTGGTGTTCCTAACTATCGAGAATACTTAGTGAAATGGAAGAATTTGCCTGAGTCCAAGGTTAGCTAGGAGCATGAGGATGCCTTATACAATTCAAAAATCATATCGAGTGGTTCAAAACTGATGGCACGACGAGAACGTCATGAACTTAAGTGGGAGAGGGTACTACGCCCTGCCCATTTGGCTCCCCAAAATCCAAATGTTGCTGCCACATGGCTCTAAGATCCTCTATATATACTACTCATCCAAGAGGATAAGGAAGACCCTAGAATATGGTGGACACTTCCTAAATAATCAAGAGAGGTCTTGGCCATGCTAGAAGACTCTAGATGGTACTACTAAGTCCTAAAAGGCTCTAGACAAGGCCAGATGGTGCTAGATGGATTGAAACGGTCCTAGAAGCTCCTAACATAACTTGGAAGAGTCAAGATGGTGGGTGAACCTCCTAGAAGGATCTAGGTCATGTTTGTTTTAGATTTTTCTATGTCAATATCTTTGTAGATATTACTAACTTATTTGGGAATATTCTAGACCTTTTTTAAGATCATGTCACTTGGCATGATCAAAACTCTTAGTTGATTTAGACTTTGCCTATATAAAATACCCCTTGGGTTCATTTGTACACAAGTCTCATTTTGTGAAAGTTGTAAGCATTCTAAGAGTAATACAAAGCTTTCATTCACTCAAACTCTCTTATCCTTTGCCACTTTATGTCAAAGCTTACTCTAAGTCCTTTTTTATTTGTTGGTAGGCTAATTTAGTACGACAGGCTATGCTAAGTGTCACACGATTGTCTAGTTTAAGGCTAGGGTCATGACATTGTGCTTACATGGAACCGATATTTGAAAATGCAAGAAATAAGCCCCACACATTAAATCAAAGCTATTTAATGTTAAACATATTATTAATTTGGCTCCAAAAAGCGTGAAAAATACATTTTACCGAAAATAACTATTTTGATATAATTATCAACAAACATGATTTTCATGGACATGAACATAGTATTATATCTATAAACATATTATTTGTTCCTTTTGCATACCAAGCTCTCTCTCTCTCTGAAGGTATTAAGTCTTTACACTACACTTTGATAATCATTAATATATAATATAAGTCTGAAAACACATAACATAAGGAATACACACATTACACTGAAATTGGTATTAACGTTATATAAAATCCTATATGTGACAAGAGCATATTTATTATTTACTTAGTATACATGTGAGAATTTCAGATACCATATTTTTTCATTAGAATCAATTATTCTAGCTCTATTTCTCTCATTTTCTCTCTAGAATTCCTTCTAGAAATTTTTAACTTTATTGTCCTAATTTGAGCAGTTTAATTTTTAACAGTGCATGTTGGGGACCTTTTAATTTACCTTCTAGTATACTAGGCCTAATTCTAATAAACTCGTAATTAATTGGACTCAATATATTAATAAGAACACATTCCTCATAAGGCTTATTACAACATTATTATATTAAATGACAATTATTATATCAAATGATAAATTATGTAAGCTTTTTTATAATTAAATGGATGGATATGTATCCCCATGAAAAATGACAATAATAGGAATAATGATGATTAAAAGTCTAGTAATTAGGTTGATGAACTAGTTAGTGGTGGATATTAGCTCTTAGTTAGTTGTTAGGCTGATTGGTTTCCTCTAATTTTTTTGTATGTATTTTGTTTATATTAATTATGTTATTTTATTTTAATTGAAGTTAAAATCCCTCACATAATTAACTTAGGAAAAATTAGGATTAACTTTGCCATAACTAGTTCACTGTGGGATTGACTATTTCTTACTACTATACTAATTAATTAGGATAGTTTAAGATAAGTACTTATATTTGATAAGTTGACAACATACATCTAACCATCCTTGTTAACTCATAATCATCTGCCTCACTTTATAATCACAAACCAAGACCAAATCTCCAAGATTCAATCTTTTGTTCAGATCCCACCCCTCTTTTCTCATCATTGAAACAATAATGGTAAAAGTCCCTGATCTTGAGTTCTCAGTTACAAAATGAAATATTCTAAAATCCTAAGGGGTTTCAGATTTAACAGATCCACTAACTTTTATATCATACAATTGACCATCAAAAAGCTCAAAATTAAAAACCCAAAAAAGAAAAATTAATAAGAAAGCATCTCAAATCACCACGAGAAGATTTAAGCAGTTCCTACATGTAGGTGTTTGGGGCTTGGCTTAGCATTAGACTTTCAAGTCGATTCGAGTTGTTTGAGATCAGCTAGATTTATAACTCACGAGTTTGCCTTCATCTACCTTCGAGTTTGGTTTGAGGGGTCCAACATGGGTTTCTTTGCTTGGCTTCTCGTATGAAGAAAGCACTAGATTTGAGAGGTTATGGATTCTACAAATAGGGTTCTAGATTTGGGATCGACCGGGGTGGGTACAAGTTAATCTTAGAAACTAAGAATGGATTTTGGTGAGAGAAAGAGAGTTTTTCTTTGTTTTTTTTTCAACTTTCGGCCAGAGAGATAGAGATTTTCAGATTTTGATTGAAGTACAGAGAAAGAGTGCGAGAGAAAAGAGTTCAAATTTTGGCTAAGTGGAACCTTTTTTTCTTTGGAACATATTTCCTAAACTATGAAATCTTTTTAAGCTAAAAAGGTAACTTTTTTTAATAATGCTATTGAAGAAAAAAACATCGAAGGTTATTTTTATTTATTTTTAATTTTTTGGAGATTAGCATTTATATTTGGAAAGAATTTATGCCAACCCATATTGTAGCCTTTTGATTTGTTAAAAAACTAGAATTTGTAAAGTTCGAGGCGAACTCTGACATATTGGAGAGTACGATTTAGAAATTGACTGAAACACCAAATAGTTAAGCACACTATATTAATATCACTTTAGAGTTTTTCAAGATTCATGGAATTCACTATATGAATGGTTGATATTTTTGTCTAAATGGCTATTGAGAATAAATTTATTAACAATATTATTCCTTGATATAAAGATGGAAACTTAAAAGTAAATATATGTTGGAAGGGTATTACCGTAATTTCATCTATCCAAATATGACATTGTATAGGAACTTTACATGTAGTATAGAATCTGCTAGATGGATCATTTAGTCAAAGTTAGTTGATTAAATCTCTATAAAAAGTATGACACTTAACCTAAGAGTGCAACATTAAGCTTTTACTAGAATGTTCCTTTTAGTAATAGTATTTACATAAATATCATAAGATGATTTATTATGTAATTATATTAGAGTTTAGGTTATTTGGATCTATTAGATCCCTTATCTATCTCAACAAAGCTCATTAATTGATGGTATTCATGAAATTAGTTTTATGAAACTGTCTAAAATAATAATTTTACATAAAAATTGGTATTTTAATAAATAATTTACATGGGTTAGACATATTTATGAAAATGTACTTAAAACCTAAATTGGAGAGCATGCCCAATTCTAATTAGACTAAGGCTAGTAGTTTTGAGCCTTCTATATAAGGTACATGAGAGAAAAAACTATCCAGCCCATGTAGCAGTGTTACACGGCTAACACATACACATTGAGAGAGAGAGAGAGAGAGAGAGAAATTTTGGCCAAGCACAAAGGATCACAGTCATTGTGTAATTTGGCCATACTTAACCCGGAATGAAGAAAATATTGTTTTCTTAAAATCTCATATACTCATTTTAAGCAACCGTGTCTTTAAAATAAAGAAAATGTTCTTGATTGTTCTCCAATAAATGATTCAACTTAGTGTACAGTCATCTTATCTTCCAAAAGTTAGAGAATAGATAGGAAAATCTAAGGTTAGAGGTTTGAGTACCATTAACAAGAAGATTAAAGCGGAGCACACATTAAGAGTAAACCCAAAAATCCCATTTTCAGGATGTATACATCTAGATTTTATTTATATTATATAGAACCTTGTATTTGATATATATATGTTCTTTGGGTATGAAAAAATATTTTCATGTAAAAATTTTGAAACCTAAATCTACTAATTTTTCCATTGTATTCATGAATTATTCATATAGTTTCCAATGAATATATGCATGTATTAATTTTTCCATAGTTTCAGTATCAACCACTAGGTTTTATTAATGCTAATCATCCTACTCATGTTTGTAGGCTTCATAAAGCTATCTATGGCCTCAAACAAGCACCATACCATATACATGGTATCAAGAATTGAGAAGTTTATAATTACCTTTGGCTTTCATAACTCTAAGTCAGACATATCTTTATTTATTTTCTCTATAGAGATCATTCAAGCTTACTTCCTTGTCTATGTTGACGACCTAATAATAACAGGCAATAATCAAAAATTCATTTCTCATTTCATTGCTCAACTTTCTTGGTATTTGTCAATAAAAGATCTTGGTATTCTTAACTACTTTCTTGGTGTTGAAGTAGTTTATTCTAAAAACGGTTTGTTCTTATCATAACATAAATACATACAAGATCTTCTACACAGACATTACGTGGAGGGTGCTAAAGAAGTTGCCACTCCTTTGTCCAACTTGTCCTTATTGCAGCTTCACGATAGGTCTTCTCTTACTGATGCAACACAATTTTGGTAGCTAGTTGGGGCTTTACAATACTTGTCCATTACAAGGCTTGAAAATTCCTTTGCTATGAATAAGTTATCTCAATTCATGCATGAGCCTTTACAAAACCCCAAGGTATAGCAGCTAAACGAGTTATGCGTTATCTTAAATATACTTTCTATCAGGGACTTTTTCTGAAAAGTGGAACTCTTCTTCATCTTCACACTTTTTTTGATGCTAATTATCCATGAAATATTGAAAAAAGCATATTTGTAAATTCGTATGTTTTTTTATCTTAGAAGCAATTTGATCTCTTAAAGCTCCAAAAAGCAATACTTTGTTGCTCGTTCTACTAGTGAAGCTAAATATTGAGCTATACAATAGTTGAGTTTACTAGTAATCTATGGAATAAAATTCCAAAAAATATTCTTGTAAAATTATTTTCAAGAATAACATAGTTTTGTGAAATTTAAAAACGCAGCGGAATTGGTCGTTAATTTTTTTTTTTACAAAATATTTCAGATCGTGATCTAATATAAATTAACTCTTGATCTAGACAAGAACAATACTCGGATTCACTCGACAATCTTCTCATCTTCCGATTTATTCTTGAAAGCCATTTGATTGATCCAGTGGGTGGTCACCTTCTTGATTCCCAATAAAGAGATCTGCAGATGAACAAGAAGACAATCTCTTTGAACTGATTTCTTCGAGATGACCAAAACACCAAGGACTGTGAAACCCTAGGACTTGCCATTTTTCTCTACTCTTCCTCTATCTTTGTCTTTCGAGTGACACTTACTTCTCAAAGGTGTTTCGCATGTAATTCATTAAACTGGAAGCTAGAGAACTTTTCTTTTAACTATAGAGACATTAGTAAATCCTATTAGGCTTATTGGCCATGTTAGGCTAATCTGATTATTAAGTAACTATCGGGCTTTAATTTAAGATAGACAGGATACTAGATAGATCTATAATCCTAAGCTCTAATAAATTATATACCTACAATTATAATTAACTCATAATTATGATTTGGCCTTGTCTATTAATATTGGGGCAGAGCACACTAGTATAGGCCCAATATTGAACTCTTGGACTAAATATCACTTATCTTTTGTGAAGCTTATTATCAACTAATTAGCTTGATCTATTTAGCATACTATACCTGTAGACGTACCCCAAATGCAATGTCATACCAGCAGAGTGAAATTATTTTATTACCCTTCTAGTACATATTTAACTTTGAGTTACCATTTTTATCTAATGTATAATAGTTGACTACGGTGTTTATATCTACTTATACCAATATAGTCAAATTCATATAGTGAATACTAGGGTCGTGATTTATATTTTCCAAGTACTTGAAAAAACTCAAAGTGATATTATATACATGACGTCCATCATGAAAAATGTTCTACATATTTCATATACCTGATCTTCCAAGATACCGGAGTTCAAACTATAAATCATAACTAGTCTTTTAGTAACTAATAAAGACAAAACATATGAAATAAATTCATTAATCACTAGGATTAAGGTTATCTATAATAGTGTTAGATTAGTGTGCTGGAAATTCCAAAAAATAAATTTCGAAAAACAATTTTACCGAAATCGATTTCCATAGTTTGGAAACAAATTAAGAATGCAACGAAATAGGTATTTTAAAATTTTCTCGAAATTTTACAAAACAAAAACATAGGATCGTTGATCCAACATAAATCAATTCATGGATCTTGGTTTAGATAAAACCTAGATGCACTTCACAACTATTGAGCTTCCCATCTATTCTCTAGAGTCCGTTAAATGATCCGGTGTGTGGGCACCTTCTTGATTCCCAACAAAAGATGAGTGAACAATTTGGAAGACGATCTTCCTTCTCCTTGAGTGCACATCTACCACCATGGGTATCTCTTCCTTACCAGCCATAAACGAACACGGGACTTCTCTCGCGGCAGCTCGTCTCTCCCACTCTTTCTTATTCTCTCTGTCACATGAAAAAGCACAGTTACTGCACATGAATGGCGTATAGAACCCTTAGAGAGACTTAGGAGAACTTTTCTCTTAAGTATTTAAAGAGATGTAAACCCTAATAGGCTTACTGGGCTCAACTGAACATTCAATTAGTTATTGGGCTATATGTGAGCTAGACAGGGGACCTTATGGATCCAAATAGTCTAAGCTCCAATGGGCCAACTACCCATAATCATAATCAACTCTTAATTATAACTTGGCCATGTCCATTAATATTGGGACACTCCACTATAAGCCCAATATTGCACTCTTAGACTAAATATCATATATTTTCTGTGAAGCTAATTAACTTGATCCATTTAGCATATACTATACATGTAGATATACCCTCGATGCAATGCCATACCAGTGAGGTGAAATTATCATATTACCCCTCTAGTACATATTTACCTTTGAGTTGCCATTTTTCATCTAATGGATAATAATTGACTACAGTATTTGTAACTGCCCATACAAACACAGTCAAATTCACAAAGTAAATACCTGGCACCTGGTTTTTTATTATCCAAGTGTGATATCCGAAATTTTAAAATGACACCCAATTCCTCACATAATTAAAAGAGAGATTGCGTTGAATTTTTATACAAGTGTTATATGTACATAATTGTTTTTCAGTACTTAACCAATAAATCATTATAATTTTTAATCTTCACCCTTTACGAAAATTTTTGCAGTGAAATGCTTCGGACAAGCTCATTGGTACAAATTTGACGTGTATTAAGTTCATTTAAGTAATTTCACTTTTTATAATACCACGAATTAGTGCAAATATTTTTATTTATATTGATCAACAGTTTCATTCCACTAAAATTTGATTATTTTCTTAGATAATTAATTGATTGTATTTAATTTGAGTTGATCAAATTGATGTGAAATTTAGCGAAATTTAGTTTAAGTCCTAAGTTCTTCAGTAAATTTTATTTCTTTCTATTTATTGTGTTTAAGCCTATTGACTTTTAGTATATAAATCTTAAGATTTGATAGATTGTGTATTTGCTTGTCTAATTTTAAATTTTTGAATTTAGGTGTCTATTAGATACTGATGAATTCTGATTAGATTTATTTATTACTTTTCTTTTAACATTTTGTTATTATTATATTGAGTTTAACTTTAAAAAAAAATAAATTAATTAATTAAAGTAAAATATTGTCGACATAGTTTGGTCGGCAAGAGAAGTTTTAGATAAAACTATTATTCTCTTTGTTTAGAATTCTATCTCCACCATAAGTTTGTAAGCAGCTCTTCTTTCATCATCCTATTTAAAAACCCACTTTAGTTAAGACCTTAGCTTTCCCACGTTAAACCACAAAAAAAAAAAAAAGAAGAGGAGATTCAAACCCAACTCTTGAGGTAAAAAAGTAATCGTTTTATTATTGGAAATTCATAGTTTTGGTTGTGTATCTTTTGCTCCATTAATTTGCTTTTAGATATCCCAATATCACCCAGGTTCTGAAATGAATTTTATAATCATTCTTTGTGCACTTAACTAATTGTTTTTGCTTTACCCATCATATAAGTGGATTAATTTGCTTGGGTCGAAATGGGTTAATTTGCTTGGGTCAAACCAAGCTATTATTAGATAGGTTCAGTTTTTTTTTTTATGAAACTTGCTTTTAAGTTAATTGATATATATATTATATGTAAAGCTTCATTTCGTGCATTCTTCTAAATACTAAGTTATCTACAATAACAGATCTTACCAATGATAATGTTAGATACTTTTACTCCAACTAAATTTAGTAAATAGCTTGCTATTACTACTTCTAGTATAGTCATGGACATTCTTATATATATGTTTTATGAACATGAAAACTCGTGTTGGAATATTGTTATCATAATTTCCTATATCCATACGTGAGGGAACATTAAGAAGAAACCTGATACTAGCACACGTGTGTATAGGACTTTGTATTCAGATTGTGTTTGATTTACTTGTTGAAACTTTATTTATTTATTTCTTTCTTTCTTTCACTAAATAACATATGGTTATTTTGCTTATGTACATTATCATTAATTGGGATGATATCTATATAAATGAAACTCGTGCTTTACTGTTTAGAGTAAGTTATATCTACATACATGCTATGTTAATTTCTCATACTTGAAATTTTGGTATCTTTAAACCAAGTATTGAAACAATAATTATCGTTACACTAAATATTCAGTAATCAAAAGAATCTATCATTGGGTAAACTATTAGGAATACGTCAATGGTACTTTGAGCCAAAAGAGCATTTCACAAGCAGAAAGTTAAAAGCCCGAAAACAAGGTAAGTAACGTCACACCTATAATGTAAAAAATTCTTTATTCTATAAATTTTTGGAATTTGTGGATATAGAATCTGTGGATATGTGTACATACGTATTTGTCATTCAACTTTACATGAGACATGAACACATGGTGTATTTATATTGCCCGATGAGTATTGATGAATAGGGTATGGCGGGCCAGCGCCCAAATATATGATATGGTTCCTTCGGAAACACTTTGGTCCTCTCGGGAACATTATGGTTCCTACGGGAACACTATGACGGCAGTATGGGATGGACCTCTACTGTACACAGAGGGGATTTTCTGGAGCTCGAGACCTCCATATAGCTCATGATATGTTATACATTCTCTGAGTGGCTCAGTATGCAATTCACGGTCTTGTCAGGCAATGCAATATACACAAGGATCCCAATCATATAATTATCTATTCGTTGTCATGTGTACTCTGCATCTACATACAGTTTTATACTCATTAATATTCTTACATTGCAGAAGATATGGATGATATGTGAGTTGGAGAAGGAGCGCCGACTTTCTGACCGCGGCTTGTGTATATGAGCATTTTGACGCTGTGGTATTCTAATAGAGAATTTTGTAATTATTTTGTGTGTGTTTATTATGTATATTTTATGAGAGGCCCACGTAGTGAGGGTGTATATATGTATATATTGGAGTCTGTATAATTATGAGTGGAATTTTGTTATTTCTTCTTATAAGTTTTAAATTTTACCTTATTTAATCAGTTCTAAGTCGAGTAGCATTTCCCGATCTCACTAAATAATTATACGAATACCTATTATATACGTGTGTGGAATCGGGGGATGTTACACCAAGTCCTTAGAAAAACTCAAAATGACATCATATGCATGGTGCCCTAATCATGAAAGGTATTCTCGTCAATTCACAAATCTTATCTTCCAAGATACCGGAGTTCGAACCATATAATCGGAACTAGTCCTTTAGTAAGTCAAAAAAATAAAACTCATGAAAGCAAGATCAACAATCACTAGGATTAAGGTAATCTTACAATAGTGCTAGATTAGTGAAAGATAGAATATTGAGTTACGGCACTTAACCTCAAATTCTATTTTCATTTGGTCTAGCTCAATACACTTATAACTTTCTTATAACATACTAGTGTTTCTATCCGAAATTAGATACTTCGATGATTGGAGACTTCATCAGTCCCGTTGAAATAGACAACACTATATTTTATGGCAAAATAAAGTATTTCATCTTTATTTGTAGAATGTGAACTTTTAATTTAGACATAATGAAATAAAGAATTTAGTCTCCCACATATGAACACTTAACACGAACAATTCTTTATTACTCATTATTTGTCACGGAAACTTTTAGATTTTTGCATAATAGAAAACATAAACATCACATGTATATAATTGGGACATAACATGGAATTTATTAACAACAAATAGATAACACTTAAATCTAATAAACATTGTTTAAAATGTCAAACAAAGAAACTGCTTTCTAGGGTATATTCCCAACATAGTGAAATTAGAAATTTGAGTTACGGTACTTAACCTCAAATTCTAATTCACTTAGTCCTATTCAATGTTGTTATAACTTTCTTATAACACTAATTGATGAATGTCTAATTGTGGATATTTATTATGAGATTATATCATCATTATGCACTTAGAGTTTCATTAAATTTCCTAATTTAAAGCACTTTTGTAGACATAAGTATAAAAGTAATAATTTACCCTAATTTGTGCTAAATGTTTGTTTCTGTATAAGTTTAGTAAAATGGGCACAGATTCTAAACTACGTGGCAAATTGATTCAATTCTTGAACCTATGGATTTTAGACGCAATTCTTCACTAAACCCAATTTACAAGATCTACCTAGATTATTTCAAAATTAATCTCAAAATGGACAATATTGCAAATTAGACTGTATTCATATTCAACCAAATACCCTTCAATATTTGGCCCCATTTTGGCCTCAATACAATCTCAAATTTAGTGATTCATCATACTATAGACACACACACACAAAGATCTAGATGATTTGTTCTTTAAAAAAATTCAAAAGAAGCTGAAATCTAGGTGAAAAAATCAGATATTTTCAAATAATAAGATTAACAACTAATTTTGACTCAATAGAACCTATCTTAGTATATAAAACTCAATTAGACTGATCAACCAAGGAACACCAGAAAAAAGCTAGATTGGATCTATCTCTCAGTCTATAAAACTTTCTTGTCTCATGGTTTTACTCATGACATTTTATTTTCTTTACTTATATATTCTTTATGTTTTTCTTTTCAGTAGTTTCCGTTTTAGGTGATGTCTTCTATACTTTTCCTATTTAACTCAAGACATTAAGGATAATGTTCAATTCTAGTTAGAGGAAGGTGATAGTTGAAACCAAAAAAAAATTAGAAAACAAAAAGAAAAGAAAAAGGGAATTATTTTTTTGCTGCTATTAAAATCATTTAACAAAGCGACTAGGTCATGGATGGTAGAGCAAGTAGTAAGTTTACTCTTGAGGCATATCATAGTGGATAAGTAACATTTGGTCTTGATTTTTAAATTTCCTAATATTATTTTTATAAAAACCTAAATTTTTGGGAGGATAATTTGGGCATTTTACCAATTTTCGTGTATTATATTGGAGGGATTAATTTGAAAAAATTTTGTGCAGAAGGACTAAATTGTAAATTTGGGGGGATAAAATTGATAGAGATTTGGGAATCGGGGACTATAGTGCAATTTTTTAAAAAATTGCACAGTCCAATATATTCCCACTCACATGGGTTCCTTTTCCCAGTCACTCTCTCTCTCTTCCTCACTCGACTTTCTCTCTGTCTCTCTTTCTCCCCCCCTCACCTGATTTTCTCTCTCTCGCTCTCGCTCACTCGGCCGAAGGTGATGGAGAAGGCTGCGCTGCCTCTCGCCATCGTCTGCCCGCGTAGCCCACCAGCAAAGCTCCCCTATGCTGCACTGAGTCGAGCTAACCAGCTATCGCCACCGGAGAGGCCATTGTTCCAGGAGAAGACAAAGTGGACCATTTCGGATTTCTCGCCAACAGCGACGATTCTGGCCACCATTTGACCTCTAACTAGGCTCGTTGGATTCGTCTCGTCGAGAGGAAGCTCAAGGTATATATATCTTAACCCATAATACTCGAATCAAAAGTTGCCATCTTGGGAATATTTTTAGCTTGAGTTGACTTTTTGATTCAGCTATTGGATTGTGTTTTTGTTGTCATTTTTGGATTGTACTCAAAAAATAGGGAAGTTTGATATATATTTTGCTTGTGTTTGGTGATTGACATGAAAATTGAAATCAGATGGCTAAGATTTGCCTCGTTTTGTGTGCCACAGGCCTGGTGTGGGTTCGGAGCCGAATTGGACAAGTTATATGTCTAATCTAGCTATTTTGGGTACTAGGAATTCAGTAAAGAGGTCCGTTTGTGAAGTTGAAGCTCCGTTGAGAAGTTGGTTTTTCACACGAGGATAATCGAGGGCTTGGAATTAATTCCCGACCCTCCAGATGATTGTTGACGACGCCTTGGAGATTCAATAGTGTGGTATCGCTATTTTTGTGAGGTAGGAATTCAGTTACCTCTGTTTTATACTATTTTTGAATAAAACTTATTTTCTGCAACATATAAGAACAAATGTGATTTTTGGTTTTCTTGAACATATGTGATGGACTGTGATGGTATGATACACATATATATACTGTATTGCTTTGAGGATTATGTGAGTGTAGATTATTTTGGGTATATCAAAAATAGGGCTGTTGTGTTGCCCATTTTTCTATGAAAACCTAATATACTTATTTTATTGAAAAACCAGAGTACAATTATTTTTACGCTTCAGTTCTATGTTACACGTGTCATAGGATGATACATGAGCACCGTGTTAGCGTCGTGGGTTTACAGTATGGTGCTGTATGCCCCACAATTGGTGTAGAGTCCGTAAACTCACGTGGGGTTTTGTTACTTCTGATTACCTCCCATTTAGCAGGTGTAGGCAATTAGGTTGCCCTTCCAGGTTTGGTAGGCGACATATGGGTGTCCCCTCCGGGTATGGGCTTAGGTGTCAGATAGGCTGTTCGGTAAACTTAGTGCCATCATCCTGGGTTTCCACAGATGAGAGGATGTGAGCTTATGGGTATGGGTTGATTTGTGTCATGTGCATCTGAATTAAATGGTTTTGATTATACTAATTTATTTATACATATACGTGACGATTTCTGGTTTTGGATTATCATATATGTTTGTATTGGATTTAAACTAACCATGCAGGAGCCTTCCATCACTAAAATGTTTTCGATCTAGGTAATTATTTTTCCTACTTGCTATTTTATGCTCACTCCCTTCCTCCCTTCCTCAGGAGGTGTCCTGTGCGGTCTTAGAGATCAAGAGGAGTAAGAGGCCATCAGGATTGTAGTTCATTATCTTAGTAATGCTTGAAGTTTATTGTTGTGGTATTTGGTTTGTTTGCATTTTGTTTTAGCATTGAACCAAGATTACTACTTTCCATTTTGTCTATTCTGACGTGGATGATGATGACGTTTAAACATATATTTGATTTATGTCTTTTTGGTGTTTATTCGATTTATGTTTAATAGTGTATACGAACTGTGGGAGAGGTTCACGGGAAGAAATTCTAAATATTTTATTTTACTTAAAATGGATTGTTTTATAAAACTATAACTTTTAGATGCTTTCAAATAAACTAAGGAATTTCTCATCCTTGCGAAATTCCCCTTCTACCATTAGCCCGAGTTTTGGGTTGTGACAGAAAATTTTTGGTATCAAAACTTTGAGTTTAACAACTTGGACATATCACCATTATAATAGATTGAAGTTGATTTTATGACAAGCATTTATCATTATTACATTAACAGTTTGGCATATTGTTTCAGACTTTTAAGGATGCCTCCAAGAAGAGTTCTGAGGCACCAGCCGGGTGCCGAACCTCTTCGTCCATATTTCGCTAATTTGTTGGAGGCAATGCAACAAGTATTTGCCCAGGTGAGCAATCCAGACTATCATCATCTAGCTCCGAGAGAATGTCAGTTTGATTAGTCTGATCATCTCTAGTGGTTCATGCATCTCCAACTAGTTCAATTTGATGGTAGGCCAGGAGCTCTCATGGCAATTGCTTGGTTGTATGAGATGGAGAGGCATTTTTGGGCTTTTGGTACTCCGGTTGAGTTTTGAGCTGTGTTTGTTGTTCCCCATTTGGCAGGGAGTGCCATTCATTGGTGGGAAACAGTGGAATGGATGCAAAATGTAATGGGTCTGACTTGGGAAGACTTTGAACGGATTTTCAAGGCCCAGTTTGCTAGTGAGGATCAACAAGATGAAGTGGTGAACCGATTTAAGGCAGTGATTCAAGGTAACAGAACAGTGAATGAGTACCGAATAGAGTTCACTAAGTTGGTAAGTGTTACTCTTGGACCGGGTATGAGTGAGAAGTACAGAGTTGCCAAGTTTAGGAGTCGTCTGAATTGGAACATTTTAAACAGAATTGGTAATTAGACTTTCCATACTCTTCCTGAGATTGCAGTGGCTGCCCAGCAGGCAGAGGCCATCGAAGAAAGATTGGATTTCAAGAAGAACTAGTGGCCATACTCTTCCTGAGATTGCAGTGGCTGCCCAGAGGGCAGAGGCCATCGAAGAAGGATTGGATTCCAAGAGGAACCAGCGGAGAGGTAATGACAGGAAAGTCACCAGAAGGAACCAGGGGTAGTGATCAGCCCAGGGCACTCTAAATAGTGGGAGCTCGAATAGTAGTGGTTCTTCAGGGGGTGGCAGAGGCAGTCCATGTGGAGGATGTTTCGTTTGTGGCCAGTAGGGTTATCGAAAAAAGGAGTGTCCCAACCGTCTGCAGAAATCTTCTTTTTCTCTAGGCAGACTGCAGAGGAGCCAGTCCGATTCTGTTTCTTATCAGAATACTCAAGCAAGGCTACAACAGTCACAGGGTGTTTCGCAGACTTTTACTTCCCCTCAGCCTTATCAGCATCAGTACTGCCCTCAGGGTTTTACTCAAAGTCTTCTGACTCCTCAGGCCTAAAGGAGTCAAGGTGGGCACGGATATGGCAGTAGCCGTCCGAGCCAGGGAAGAAGCAACAAGCAGAAAGAAAGGTGACTGGCTAAGCCTATGCTTTTACTGGGGCAGACGACACTCAGGATCGCACTCTTGGGCATATGTTTTGTTTGAAACTGGTGCATCCCATTCATTCATATCCTTATTGTTTGCTCAACTGTTAGGGTTGGAATTTTCTGATTTGGATTATGTATTGATGTTGGGTACACCTTTGGGAGCAGTAGCTGATGTGTCTTGTGTGTGTAAGTCTTATCGAGTTATGGTCGGTGATAGGAAGCTTCTTGCTGATTTGGTTGTGTTGCCGATGTGACAGTATGATGTGAAACTCAGTATGGATTGGTTGTCGAAGTATCGAGCCATTATAGACTATCATAAGAAGCTGGTGACTCTTTTTCCTAGTGATGGGTAACCTATCGTCTATTAGGCTGGGATAAGTCCGTTGAAGCTTATTCCTGTTCTGAAAGCGTACATGGCTAGAAGGAAGAACTCGAGTGTTATGGGAACTTGTTTGCCATTGATGGTGAGGTGAGGACAGACGATCAAAACCTAGAGTTTTTCGTGGTTAGTGAGTATTCAGAAGTGTTTCCTGAAGACTTACTGAGGTTACCACCAGATAGGAAGATCGAGTTCTTCATTGCACTAGTTCCTAGAGCTCAGCCAATTTCTATTCCAGCCTATCGCATGGCTCTTGTTGAGATGGAAGAGTTGAGGGAACAATTGGATGACCTACTTTCCAAGGGCTTTATTCGCAGTAACACTTTTCCTTGGGGTGCTCCTATTTTATTTGCGAAGAAAGCTGATGGTTCGTTGAAACTCTGTGTGGACTACAGGAAGTTAAATCATTTGTCAAAGATAAACGAGTTGTTCGATCAACTCGGTGGCTCAAGGTTTTTCTCCAAGATCGATTTGAGATCCAGTTATCATCAGTTGAAGATAAGGGAGGATGATATACCTAAGATAGCATTCAGAACTCAGTATAGTCATTTTGTGTTTCTGGTGATGTCGTTTGGTTTGAGGAATGCTCCCGCAGTATTTATGAATCTCATGAATCAGGTCTTCAGGCTGTTTTTGGACCGTTTTGTGGTTGTGTTCATTGATGACATCCTGGTGTATTCCAATACTCGAGAAGAGCATGCCGAACATTTGGGGATAGTACTTAAGACCTTGAGAAACCATCGATTATATGCCAAGAAATCGAAGTGTGACTTTTGGATGCCAAAAGTAAAGTTCTTAGGGCATGTGATTTCTCATAGAGGTATTTCAGTTGATCTTGCTAAGATAGAAGCTGTTCTGGAGTGGGAGAGACCGAGAAATCTGAAAGAAGTACGGAGTTTCCTTGGTTAGGCAGGCTACTACTATTGTTTTGTACAAGATTTTTCGAGGATTGCCTTGCCTTTGACGAAGTTGACAAGTAAGGATGCCAAGTTTGTTTAGGATCACGAAAGTGAAGAAGCTTTTGTTAGGTTGAAGCAGAGCTTGACCACCACACCAGTTCTTATTGTTCTTGATAGTAGCGAACCTTATGTGGTGTATACCAATACTTCAAAGACGGGTTTGGGATCTTAGAATGATCAAGTTGTGGCTTATGCTTCTCGTGAGTTGAAGCCACATGAGAGGAACTATCCCACCTATGATCTGGAGCTTGCAACAGTGATCTTTGCCTTGAAGATTTGGCGATGTTACTTGTATGCTATGAAGTTCGACATATTCTCCGATCATAAGAGTTTGAATTATCTCTTTACTCAGAAGGATCTGAACTTAAGACAATGAAGATGGGTTGAGTATATGGAGGATTATGACTTTGACCTACAGTATCATCTTGGTAAGGCTAATTTTGCAATTGATGCACTGAGTAGGAAGCCTCATGGTGCACTAGCTGCACTGATGTTTCAAGATTGGAAGAACTCAGTTGCGATTGGTGACTACAACTTACAATACTTCGAGAATAAAGAGGTTGCTTACCTAAGCAACATTGTGATTTCACCATCACTTCTCCAGACTATTCATTAAAGTCAGTGGCAAGACAGGGAATTGAGGACAATCTGGAACCGGCTTCAGAATGGTGAACAGTTAGATGTTTAGAGCACTAACAGAGAAAGGTTTTTGCTTTTTAGTGGGAAGTAGGTTGTAGCTAATAACCCTAATCTTCGAGAAACTATTCTAACTGAGGCTCACAAATCAAGGTTTGCTATACATTCGGGTACTGATGAGATATACCGAGACTTGAAGAGGCAGTATTTGTGGAAAGAAGGATGTAGCTACCTTTGTGGCTAAGTATTTGATTTGTCAGCAAGTCAAGGCTGAACACCAAAGGCCAGCTGGGTTCCTTCAGCTGTTGCCAATTCTGAAATAGAAGTGGGACAACATCACGATGGACTTTATAACCCATTTGCCAAAGACCTTGAGGAAGAATGATGCAGTATGGGTGGTAGTCGATCGGTTGATGAAAAGTGCTCACTTTATACCGATTCAGATGGACTACTCACTTACTAAGCTCAATAAACTGTATATGGAGAATATCATATGCTTGCATAGTGTGCCTTCAAGCATAGTCTCCAACAGAGATCCAAGGTTCACTTCTAAGTCTTGGAGAGCCTTGCAAAAAGCGTTGGGCACGTAGTTGGATATCAGTATGGTTCACCATCCGGAGTTAGATGGTCAGTCTGAATAGACCATTCAGATTCTTGAGGACATGCTACGTTATTGTATACTAGACTTTGGTGGGAATTGAGATGATCATCTTCCTTTGGTGGAATTTTCTTACAATAACAGTTACCAGACCAGTGTGAGTGCAGCTCCATATGAAGTGTTATATGGGAGGCCGTGTAGATCGCCTTTATGTTGGGCAGAACTCGAGGAGCATGTTACTCTTGGACCTGAACTGATTAAGGAAACTACTTAGAAGATCAAGGATATCCGGGAGAGACTCAAGGAGATTCAGAGTCACCAGAAGAGTTATGCTGACCCGAAGAGGCGTGAGTGTAGAGTTCGATACTGGTAATTCTGTATTCTTGAAAATGACTCCAAGGCATGGTGTGACAAGATTTGGGGTTAAGGGTAAGCTAGCTCCAATGTATATTGGTCCCTTTGAGATCACTGAGAGAATTGGACTGGTAGCATATTGCTTGAATCTGCCTACACAGTTGGGTCACATGCATAACGTGTTTCATGTGTCGATGTTGAAGAAGTACAAGCCGGACCCATCTCATATTGTTCACTACGTGCATGTATCAATCCAATAAGATACGTCCTATGAAGAGCAGTCTGTTCATTTGTTAGCTAGAGAGTTGAAGATGCTTCATAACAAAGAGATTCTACTTCTCAAGGTGCTTTGGGAAAATCAGAAAAAAGACGAGGCTACTTAGAAAGTCAAGATGCAGATGTACGAGAAGTACCCTCATTTGTTTAACCTTCAATTAGAAGTTGTTTTGTGATGTAAGCCTTGACTTGTTTTTTGAATTTTGGGGCGAAATTCTTTTAAGGAGGCGAGAATGTAAAAGCCCAGATTTTTGGGAGGGTAATTTGGACATTTTATCAATTTTTGGGTATTATATTGGAGGGATAAATTTGCAAAAATTTTGTACAGAATGACTAAATTGTAAATTTTGGGGGACAGAATTTATAGAGATTTTGGCACCAGGGACTATAGTGTAATTTTTTGAAAACTTGCATAGCCCCATATATTCTCACGCATGTGGATTCCTTTTCCCAGTCACTCTCTTTCTTTTCTTCACCCGACTTTCTCTCTCTTTCTTTCCCCCTCACCCGATTCTCTCTCTCGCTCTCGCTCGCTCAG
>JXTB01000013.1:598188-605688 GCA_002914805.1 Parasponia andersonii
GATTCCATCTTCAATATGCAGAATGCGCACAATTTAATCTAGACATAATGAAATAAAGAATATAATGTCTCCCACATATGAACTCATCATACAAATAATTCTTTATTACTCATTTCATGTTTTGGCATCTTTTAGATATTTGCATAAGATAAACATACACATCACATGTATGTCAATGGAATATTAATGAAATAGAAATTCATAACATGGAATTTATTAATAACAAATAGATACTAAATAATCCAATAAATATTTTTTACAATGTCTAAATAATAAATTGCTTTATAGGATATTATTCCAACACTTAGGTTATACTTATTTGATATACCCAAGAGTGGATCCCCTAATCTTAGCAATTGTTTAATTTTATAACTTTATGTCGTTATATTTCTATCATTTTGTTTCAAACTATTATAATCATCCTAAAACATACTTTCTCCCATCATTTTTATTCTTGTAATATATGTGTTATGGTCTTGTATTATTCACTAACTTTCCTATGGATCAACCAGGGTCTTATCGAGAAATTATTACTTTGACACCCTACACTTAGGAAAAGACTTCATTAATTTGAATCAGTCAAGTTTTTAATGTCATTGCTGGGGAGAAAAAGGTTATTCTACAAACTATAATTTTATTTCTTTTCATTTTAATTTTCATCTCATCTCTTTCCTTCTTCATTTTCTATCTT
This sequence comes from Parasponia andersonii, assembly GCA_002914805.1. Taxonomy (NCBI): domain Eukaryota; kingdom Viridiplantae; phylum Streptophyta; class Magnoliopsida; order Rosales; family Cannabaceae; genus Trema; species Trema andersonii. The sequence goes on from JXTB01000013.1 coordinate 598,880, forward strand.
GTTGAAAAAAAGTTCCTTTCTTGTTTTATGTTTGCATGAAAGTTTGATCACGCTCATCAAGTGGTAGACTTATTAGGAAGCCTTCATTTTCTCTTGAAAACATGGATAAAATCAAATTGACCAAGGAGATAATTATTCTATAGATAATGACCAAGATAAACCTAGGACACTGAGAGATCACATGAATCCTACAAGAATAAGTGCACCCTCATGTTTAGTTTTTTCTCTTGATGCATCTCATTTCAATTTTAAGCCTGGTATCATTCAACTTTTACCAATTTTTCATGGCTTAGATTCAGGAAATCTATATTTGTATTTAAGGGAATTTGAAGACGTATGTAATACTTATAATGACCAAAACTGTAGCGTGAACATTATTAGGCTTAAGCTTTTTCCTTTTTCATTGAAAGATAAAGCTAAAACATGGCTACAAAATCTTAGGTTAGGTTCCATTAGTTCCTAGGATGAAATTCAACAATAGTTTTTGAAAAAGTTTTTCCTTCCTTGCCAAACAAATTCTTTTAAAAGACAAGTCACCACTTTCACTCAAAAATAAGGAGAAACATTTTACCAGTATTGGGATAGGGATAAGGAATTACTTAATACTTGTCCTCACCATGGTTTTGAATTATGGAGGTCATATTTTTATGAGAGATTAACACATAGAGATAGGCAAATGGTAAAAATGATGTGTACTGGTACTTTTAATAATAAAGACCCTAATAAGACAATTGAATACTTAGACTTACTAGCTGAAAATGTACAAAATTGGGATACTGTGGGAACTTGTGAGGCACCTACAAAAACTCAACCATCTGCATCTACTGAAGGCATGTATAGCCTTATGGAAGATAATGAGTTCCAAGCCAAACTTGCATCTTTAGCTAGAAAAGTTGAGGCCCTTGAAATGAAAAAGAGTGGTCAAGTAAAATCTGCGCAAGAAATTATGTATCATGTTTGTGAAACTAATGATCACTCAAATAATGATTGTCTAACTCTACTTTCCTTTAAGGAATGTTTTCTTGAGCAAACTAATATTTTAAACACATTCAAAAGACCAAATCCTAATCCATATTGTCAAACATATAATCCCAGTTGAAGAAATCACCTAAATTTTAGTTAGAGGAATAATAATCATGCTCAATCTTTACAACCACCATTTCATGCACAGTAAAATTTTCAAAATCCTCAAGGTTGTGTATCTTACATAGAGTCTTAGGAAAAATCTTAAAGAAACATTGCATTCGTTTATTGAAAAGCAGGAGTCTATTAATACTCAAAATGCCTAAACTATGGTGGATTTGAAAGATATTCTTGCAAAATTTGCATCTGCTCTCCAAATTCAAAAGAAAGGTAAGTTTCCCTTTCAACCACAGGAAAACCCCAAGAAACAATTCAATTCAGACACAGGATCCTCTATAGGCTAACTTATGGATCAAGTCAAATCAATCATGACTCTTTATAGTGGTAAGATTGTTGAAAAACCTATTCTTGAACCTTGTGAAAAAGATAATGAATCAAACTCCAAGGGTAAGGAAAAGGTTAAACCTATACCCTCTAAAGAAAATATTAAATCCTCTCTTGCTCTCCCATTTCCTCATACTTTGAATAATCTAAGAAAAGTGAATCATAATCTAGAAATTTTTGAAATCTTCAAACAAGTAAAGGTCAATATCCCTTTTATTGGATGCTATTATACATGTACCATCTTATGCTAAATTCTTCAAAGACTTGTGTACTATGAAAAGAAAATTAAATATGAAAAAGAAAGCTTTCCTAGCTTAACAAGTAAGTTCAATTTCATGTGAAGACCCTGGTCATCCTACAATTTCATGTGTTATTAGTGAACGAAAAATTGAATAAGCCTTACTTGATCTTGAAGCTAATGTGAATTTACTTCCATATCGAGTTTATCAAAAACTCAATCTAGGTGAGTTAAAATCAACTTCTATCACTCTTTTACTTACCAATAGATCAATTAAAGTCCTAAGAGGAATAATGGAATATGTGTTAATTCAAGTTGATAAATTCATATATCTTATGAATTTTATTATCTTGGATACATAACCTATTAAGGTAAGTAATCCAATTCCTGTTATTTTAGGAAGACCATTTCTAGCAACTCCTAATGCTTTGATTAATTGTAGGAATGGAATGATGAAGCTTTCATCTAGAAACATGACACTTGCACTTAATGATTTCAATTTGTGTAAGCAACCACATGAAGAAGATGAGGATGAGGAAGCTAACATGATTGAAACCATCTTAAGTGATTATATTCAAACAGGGAGTAATTTAGATCCATTGGAAATTTCCTTAGTTAATTCATTTGAATTAAGTATGCATTTGGATCATGATATCTCTAATATATGTTCTTTACTTGACTATTCTCAATGAATAGAAAACAAAGGATGGAGGCCAAAATTCGAAGAATTACTACTACGTTCCAATATAAGAATGCCTTCAAGCATCTAATCACCCAAGCTTGAGTTGAAACCATTATCATCTGATCTCAAATACTCCTTTTTAGGGGAAGATGAGACTTTTCTAGTAATAATCTTTTCCAAACTTGATGAACACTAAGAAGGTAAGTTGTTACAAAAGTTAAAAATGCATAAATCTGCTTTAGAATGGACCATAACTGACATAAAAGGAATAAGTCCTTCGATTTTCAAGCATAAGATTTATTTAGAGGAAAATAGCAAACCCACAAGAGAAATGCAAATAAGGCTTAATCCTAATATGAAAGAAGTAGTGAGAAATGAAGTCATTAAGCTCCTAGATAATGAAATCATTTATCCTATTTCTGACAGTAAATGGGTAAGTCCTACCCAAGTTGTACCTTAGAAATCTGGAAAGACTATGATCAAAGATGAAAATAATGAATTAATTCTAACAAGGACTATTACTGGTTGGCGCGTGTGTATTGACTAAATGAAACTCAATTCAATAACTAGAAAAGACCATTTCCTTTCATCTTTTATGGATCAAATCCTTAAAAAAGTTGTAGGACATGAATTTTATTGTTTCTTAGATAGGTATTCAGAATACAATCAACTTGAAATAGCACCTGAAGATCAAGAGAAAACCACTTTTATACGTCTATCTGGTACATCTGCTTATCGTATGATATTTTTTGGATTATGTAATATACTAGCCACATTTCAAAGAAAAATGCTTAGCATATTTAATGATATAGTTAAAAATTCTCTTGAAATTTTCATGGATTATTTCTTTATTTTTGGTAATTTTTTGGATGATTGTCTAATGAATTTGAAAAAAGTCTTGAAAAGATGTGAAGAAAAGAATATTGTATTTACTAGGAAAAATGTCATTTCATGATAACAAATGGGATTGTTCTTGGCCATATTGTTTCATCGAAAAGAATTGAGGTAGACAAGTTAAAAATTGAATTAATTTCCAACTTGCCTACACTAAAATGTGTAAGAGATGTTAGATCATACCTAGGACATGGTAGTTTTTATAGGAGGTTTATCAAAGATTTCAATATAATATCTAAATCATTATGTAACCTCTTATCTAAAGACAATTTTTTGAATGTACTAAAGAATATGAAGAAGAATTTGTAAAGCTTAAAAAATTGCTTATCTCTGCTCCTATCATTCAACCATCCCATTGGTCTCTTCCCTTTGAAATAATGTGTGATACTAGTGATTATGCTATTAGTGCTATTTTAGGATAACGAAAAGATGGTAAGCCATATGTGATTTACTATACAAGTAAGACTTTAAATGATACTTAAATAAATTATTCAACCACTGAAAAAGAATTACTTGCAGTAGTATTTGCTTTGGAAAAAAATCGTTCTTATCTTGTTGGCTCACCAATAATTGTCTTTAGTAATCAGGCAGTATTGAAATATTTCCTCTAAAAATGATTCCAAGCCAAGATGGATACATTGAATCTTATTGCTTCAAGAGTTTGATATCGTAATCAAGGATAAGAAAGGCACCGAAAATGTTATCATTGACCACTTATCAAGGCTAACAACAGAGTCATCTTTTAAGACCATATCTATCAATAATTATTTTTCTAATGAATCTTTATTCTATGCCACTTCAGTACCTTGGTTTTCTAACATTTTTAACTTTCTTGCAACATGACCTATGCCTTCTGAATGGAGTAATCAAGATAAAAGGGAGTTTTTAAATGAAGTGAATAACTTTTATTGGGATGATCTTATCTATTCAAGTACTATCCTGATCAAATCTTTTGAAGACGCATACTAGATAATGAGGTAAGTAGTGTCATAAAATTTTGTCATATAGAAGCATGCGGAGGTCATTTTTTGTCAAAAAAGAAAGCTGCAAAAATCTTGCAGTTTGGATTTTATTGGCCAACTTTGTTCAAAGATACTAATACTTTTTATAAATCTTGTAAAATTGTCAAAAGTTAGGGTTAATTTCAAAACATCACATGATGCCTTTAAATCCTATTTTAGTGATTAAAATCTTTGATTGTTATGGTATAAACTTTATGGGACCTTTTCTACTGTCAATTGATTTTATATACATTCTAGTAGTTGTTGATTATGTGTCAAAATAGTTAGAGGCAATACCAATTCGAAACAATGACCATAAAATAGTGATCAAGTTTTTGAAAGAAAACATTTTGAGCCAATTTTGAATTCCTCAAGCCATGATAAGTGATGGGAATAGGGAATCGCAATTTTGTAATAAGTCATTTAAGTCATTAATGAAAAAATATGGAATCATACACAAAGTTGTTACCCTTATCACCCTCAGACAAATGGACAAGTAGAACTTGCAAATATGGAGATTAAACAAATTTTGGAGATAATAGTTAATCTAAATCGTAAAGATTGGTCTATAAGACTTAGTGATGCACTTTGGACTTATCGAACTGCTTTCAAAACCTCACTTGGTATGTCACCCTATAAGATAGTTTATGGAAAATCTTGTCATTTATCTGTAGAAAACAAAGCTTTTTGCATCATTAAAACTTTCAACTCAAATCTTGATATTGCTTATAAATCGCGAAAATTGCAAATAAATGAGCTTGAAGAATTGAGAAATGATGTATCTGAGAATTCGAAAATTTATAAGGCTAGAACCAAAACTTTTCATAACAATGTAATTTCATGAAAAATATCTGTTGCTGGTCAAAAGGTCTTGCTTTATAATTCTCGACTTCACATATTGTTTGAAAAATTGAGATCAAGGTAGAGTGGACCTTTCATTGTAAGACATGTGTATTCGTATTATGCCATTGACATTGAAAATCCCAAAAATGGTAATGTATTTAAGGTGAATGGACAAAGACTCAAACTATTTCTTGACAATCAAATTCTTCAAGAGGATGTCCTTTACCTCAGTGATCTATGTTATGAGCAATCATAATTTGTTGTAAATGTTCAATTCTCTATTTTTAACTTTGTTTGTTTTTATAGGTTGTTTTTAGTGTGTTTGTTTCTTTCTTTCATTACTTTCCTAGTTAAGTGGTAGATAATGGTATTTCGTGACTTTCAAGTCAGTTTCTTTAGTTTCCCATAATAATTGAAGAAAACAAAATAAAATAAAAAAATAGAAAAAGAAAAAAAAAATTATGTATAAAGTTTCAATCTCTCATCAAGATTCACCATAACCTTTTACTTCTTTCCTCTTCCTTTCAATGTTTTTTTCTTCAAAATGGATATCACTCTTTCAAAATTGTAAAAATATTTTCCTTCTCTTCCTCAAAATGCTCTCCTAAAAATTTACCATGCTATGTGTGAAAGATTAAGGTTACTAATACATATGGGCATTCCTAAAGATACCCATTGGATTATCGAAGCAAAGGTACGATTTTTAGGTGAGATTTAAATTCATTTATTTCATACATGCCTAGTCATAGTAAAAGCTCATTTGCAAAAAGCGTCATGCTAAAAGAATGAAAGTTTGTTTTAAAAGTGCACAATAGACTTGTAACACAAAATGCCACTCTTTAGAAATGGTATACGCAAATCGTGAAGATAAAATAAACTTTATTAAGGATGACATGAGTAAGGTGATGAGGACATCATGGCGGTCAAGACTCGTGGTCTAGTATAAGTTCCTGTTGGTCCAGTGACGAGGGCTCAAGCTAAAAGATTCAAAGAAAAGCGGAATAACTTAGTTCAGAGAGTTCTACAACAAGAAGAAAATGTGTTCACTACTGAAGGTGAACAAAGGTTGGTTCTACTCATCCAAGTCAATCCGAGAGAGAACTAATCAGCCATACACGTCCATTGAGCCTTTGCAAGTCTAATCCATCATACAAGAGGGAGTTATAACTTGATGTAGACGTGCTTTCTTTGTAATTTTATCTTTAATTTTGTGTTTTAATTTCTGAGCATTTCTAGGGTTATTTTTGGGCTTGTTTCTTCTCTCTTCTTTAAGGGTAGGTTAGTAATTTTACTTTCAAAAACCCTAGCAGGGTATATTTGTGCCGCCTATATATATGTGCCGCCTACATCAGGAGGCACCAGTTTTTTAAAGTTAACGAAAAGAGAGAGAGAGAATTTTCTTCATGAGTTCTTGAAGGGACTTTTCTGAACTTATCAGGGGTTTCCTTATGGCGTTCAATCCGACTTATCAAACGGATCCTCTATCCCCATTTTTGGCGTCTTCACCATACCAAGGTTCTTACTTTGCTAAGCAACGGGTCACGGTTTCCATCAAACTTGAAAGGTCTTGGGGTTGTGTTTCTAGATTTGGTAACGGGTTTCATCACATCATTGGCGGGGTTCGTATCAGTTGGTATCAGAGCCTAGGTTCATCAGGTTTGAATATGTTTGCATCCTTTACAGT
>JXTB01000013.1:610688-617834 GCA_002914805.1 Parasponia andersonii
GGAGATGGTCCATTTCAAGTGCTCGAACGGATCAATGACAATGCCTACAGGCTTGATTTACTAGGTGAGTACAATGTTAGTGCTACTTTCAATGTTACTGACTTGAAACCTTTTGTTGTAGGTGATGAAGATTTGAGGGCAAATCCTTCTCAAGAGGAGAGGAATGATGAGGACATCATGGCAGTCAAGACTCGTGGTCCAGTACAAGTTCTTGTTGGTCCAGTGATGAGGGCTCGAGCTAAAAGATTCAAAGAAGAGCTGATTAACTTAGTTTGGAGAGTTCTACAATAAGAAGAAATTGTGTTCACTACTGAAGGTGAACAAAGGTTGGTTCTACTCATCCAAGTCAATCTGGGAGAGAACTAATCAGCTATACATGTCTATTGAGCCTTTGCAAATCTAATCCATCATACAAGGGGGAGTTATAATTTGATGTAGACGTGCTTTCTTTGTAATTTTATCTTTAATTTTGTGTTTTAATTTCTGAGCATTTCTAGGGTTATTTTTGGGCTTGTTTCTTCTTTCTCTTCTTTAAGGGTAGGTTAGTAATTTTACTTTCAAAAACCCTAGCAGGGTATATTTGTGCCGCCTATATATATGTGCCGCCTACATCAGGAGGCACCAGTTTTTTAAAGTTAACGAAAAGAGAGAGAGAGAGTTTTCTTCTTGAGTTCTTGAAGGGACTTTTCTGAACTTATCAGGGGTTTCCTTGTAGCGTTCAATCCGACTTATCAAACGGATCCTCCATCCCCGTTTGTGGCGTCTTCACCATACCAAGGTTCTTGCTTTGCTAAGCAACAGGTCGCAGTTTCTATCAAACTTGAAAGGTCTTGGGGTTATGTTTCCAGATTTGGTAACGGGTTTCGTCACATCGTTGGTGGGATTCGTATCATAAGGGGTCATTAGATGAACTTCTATCGATCCTTGAGATGCATCTTAGTGGAAATGTATATCTTGTAATTCACAAATTGTGGCCACAATTTCAACAAGAGTATGAGCGGTATAGTCTTGGGAATCTGACTTTAAAAGACCCCGTTTGTCAATTTATAAGAAAAGTAGATGGGAAGTCAATCCTCGAGCCATAGAGAGCGTTTAAGCCATTACTAGACGTAAAACTAGAGGAAGATGTGAGCCACAATCACAACTACCTGTACATATGCATGCTTTGTTGTTTTGTTAAAAAAAAATTTCAAACTTTTTCTGACAATAACTGACCTACCCTTTTAGGTGCTATCATTGCATTAGCTTTTCTATAACTATAAATATATCACTTCTTTTCTCCATTTTTATTCAATTAAAAGTCATTCATACGTTTAAGAGGAGTATTAAAATGGCCAGATCCTCATCTCATAAAATTAGAGACATTTGTATATTTTGTAGATCTAGTCTGGGGAAAGATAAAGAATTCCTAAAGGTAGCAAATCACCTTGGTAAGGTGTTAGTTAAAAGGAAAATCCATTTAGTTTATAGGAAAGGTAGCCTTGGGTTAATGGGGTATGTGTCAACAACTGCACTCATTGGAGAAAACCAAGTCTTGGGAATCATCCCAAAAGCTTTGACTGAAGGAAACATCACCAGAAAAATGATTAAGGAAGAATTGAAAATGTCGATAATGAATGAATGAATACAAAAGATGCCTGATCATTCTGATACTTTTACTGCCTTATCAGGGGGCATTGGAACATTAGAAAAAAAATTTCAAATTACTTCTTAGGCCCAGTTGAAAATCCACCAAAAACCCATTGGCATGTTAAATGTTAATAGTTTCTTTAATAGTTTGTTGTCCTATATAGATCATGCTATAGAGCAAAAGTTTATTTCAGACTCTTCAAGATGAATCTTCATCTCTGCTAGAACTCCTGAGCAGTTGATTGATAAACTGCAAATCTATGTCTCTGAAGCTGATTCATCCATAACTCAGTTAGAATGGTCAACCAAGGAACGCTAGAAGATACCTTTTTTTCTCTAACAAACTGATAACTCTGAAAATGAAATATCTTAAATTGAATGAGAAGGAAATTCTATTTTAATTAATGTTAAATTACTTAACGAGACACAAAAAATGATCTTTCATGGTTATTGTAATAGCTTACTTTGCTATCAACTTATTCGTCTAGTGAAACCTGTGTAATCAATCTATTCAACGATGAATTGAAATTTATAAGAGAATTATCTCAATAACTTTCACAAGCCGAAATAAGTCTATCATCTTATGGTATAGGTGTTGATAGAATTATTAGAAAGTACATGAGCAATTATATTTGAACATCTATAAAAACAATACAAAAATAGAATTAGTACAACATTGTTAATTAAATAATGCTTGATCTCAAAATAGAGAGTTGGAACATTTTATACATTTAGTACACTAGCTAACCTATTTTGAAAAAAGAATTCATGTATTGTCTATTACATGAGAAGCATAAACCTCAACAACTTATTTTCCTTTTTACTAATAAGAATCATGTATTATCTGCAATATAAACTCCAATTAAGTTATGTGATTGTAATGTATGAGGAATTAATTCATAAAATTTTAAAAGGTTCGAAAATAGATTTGTTGCTATTTATAAAACTTAAGGAAAAAAATTACTGATCAGAGAAAACATGATCTTACTGCTATCATAGTACGTTAGTCTTTTTAAACTTGACCTCTTATGAGTATGAAAGGATTTAGTTAAGTATCCTTAACTGACTCTTTATGTATGAAAGTTATAAAAATTTAATACTTCTAATTTTAAAGTTTTCAGAGCGTCTCCCAACGATAAAGTTGTTAAGGGAATTTCCTAAGGCCACATAACAATTTATACAATTTCGTTTTGTAACCAATATATTTTATATGTTTTTAATAATACTTCCACCAATAAGCTCAAAACTTTTATTATTTTAGATAAAAGAATATCTTCTTAAAACTATGATAAATGTATTAAATAAAAATTTTAAAAAAGTATCAAACTAAAACATTAAATATTAGAAAAGATGAATACTTAGAAAGTATTCCGTTGATAATTCATATAATTTTACTTTCAATGAGCAATTTTAGGAAGTTTTTATTTTATGATATGAATTATTTTTTTTATTTGTGATATTTAATAACATTTTATTTGGACTCATTTATTATGCATCTCATAAACGTTTTTCTTAATAGAGTGGGAGCAAACATTTGCAAATAAAATAAACAAGTTCATTCTAGTCAACATGCCCTATGTAGAGGAGTCCAAGAAAAATTGGATAGATGGCAAGCTTGATGGTAATAAAGGAAGAAAGAAAGTTCATGCCACAAGCATAATTTGAAGGTAAATACTAAAATCAATGAAACATTCAAATCTGATTCAATGAGTGAGGTTACTCTGACAACTTATTTCTAGGCAGCAAAAGAATTAAGTCAAGATAAGAAGCAAAAAATTATGTGTTTTTAGAACAAGGAAGGTTATAAGAAATTGGTTATCGATATTCTAAAGAGTTTCTCACTAGAGTCAGACAATTCTATAGCATTCCAAACTTTTACGTACCATATTGCCTATGAAGAATGCCAAATTCCTTTAGAAGAAGAAGCATATCAAGATTTTTCTAAAAATTATTAAAGAGGTGATTTTTCTAGAAAGTATAAAAGAGGCCTCAAGTGTGAGCCTATTATTTTCTTGACTAAGATATTTTATTTCATTGTTTCTCCTGAACTAATATATACATATTATTCGAATTTTCTTGGCATTTTTAAACTAGTGTGCTAAAAAAGTTTCTTATTGAAGTGAACAAGAAACAAAAATAAAATGAAACTCTTTTATGGATGATTCTCACGGATCATAAGAATAAAAAAGCAAAGATTCTAAATATTGAAGGTTTGCTCAAATCAGCGAATCAATAAACTTAAGCAGGAGGTGTTTGAGTGAGACAAAAAGTTCAAAATAGGGAGAAGAGTCTGATTGAAGCCAATGAGCAACTGACTTCATTTGAAGCTAAAATAGAGTCACTAGAGAAGCAACTAGTTGATAGCTATAAATATGCGTAGCAGAAAACTTGATGTCAACTCATTAAATAATTCAAGGCTGGAAAAACATCAGAATAGAATATTGAGAAGTATGTTAAGTTTTGAAATATGAAAAAAATTATGCTAAAAACAATGAGTTGAATGTGTTGGATAAAATTTTAGGACAATTTAAAATATCATGCCTCTAACCATTATTGTTCAAGTAAGACAAGCAGTATACAACTTCAAACCTTTTATCATATTCCTCGTAATGGGAGCTATTTTAGAGATGAGTTTTAACATGCTAGAAATTTAGTGTATCTATCTCAAACCTTTTATCATATTCCTCGTAATGGGAGCTATTTTAGAGATGAGTTTTAACATGCTAGAAATTTAGTGTATCTATCTTTTAGGCTACGATAGTGATACTTTAGTTTCTTTTATAATCTCTTTATCTAAATTTTCTAATCAAGAAAGAGGGTAGTTATTAGATAAAATATCTTTATAGCTTTTTATGTTTCACAAACTAATGGTAGTTACCATACACCTATTATCCATTTAATTAATAATGTTACTATTATTTAAATAAAATCATAACTTTTTGACTTGTGGACTACTTTAAGAGATAATATGCCAATATTCTCCCTCTTTGTCCATGAAACAAAAATATTAACTATAGGTGATAACTTGTTATGGCCATAAGATATTTGGTAACTTTCTCAATTACTCTATAATGAAACACCCAAAAAAGAAATTCTTAATGAATGATCATGGCAGTTTTGTGCTAATCATGTGTATATTCCCTTTTATATATCACTTATATGAAAATTTCTAAATATTACTTTATGAATGAACTTCTTATAGGTCATTTGGATCTAACTTTAGTAATATCCCAACAGATTAAATGTTATAAACTGTATGTGTTCAAAATATTTCACTAATTGAAATTAACCAAATAAGTATATGCATAGTAAGAGAATAAAAGCACTACCAAAAATAAGTCTAGGTAGACAATCCCATGTAATCCTATTCACTTCATGATGGTAGAAATTTAGCATTTCTACCTTTGTCAATTCTAATGATGTGTGAAGGACAATAAAAAATATACCCTTTGGAGTTTATTAGATAGCCCATAAAATAATCAACTAACTATTTATTGATCTAAATTTTTTAATTGATGATTATAAATCCTCGATTAAAAAAGTTAGATCCACAAACGTTTGTATATTTGAAACTTGATTTTCATCCATTTCATAATTCAAATAGTGTTTTAGGGACTATATAAGATGGAATCCTATTCAAAATATACACAGTTGTTTTTAAAAGCTTCACTCAATAAATTTAAGGGAAAACTTGAATTGTTGATCTTACTTCTTACCATGTTTACTATGGTTTCTTTCTCTTTTTAGCTATATCATTTTATTGTGGTGCGCCTGGTATTGCATAATGTGCAAAACCTCCTTTTCTCTGAAAAAACTTGTTAAAGGGACCTAGCATTTGACCTTTTTTAATAAAATTTCCATAAATTTTCCCTTCCTTTGTTTAATTGAATGATTTTGATTTTTTGTTCTTTTAGGCTTTTTACCTCTACCATATGAATCTTAAAGTTATGTACTGCCCCATCTTTGTGATTTATAACATAGAGATACATATACCTTATATGGTCATCTATGGGCGTGTTTGGCATAGCTTCTAAAGATTTTTTGGAGCCCAAAAATTACTTTTGAAGGTATTTGGATGAATTATCAGAAGATCTTTTTTAATTAAAAATTATTTTTAATGAAGCATGGACTCACTAGTTTTTCTAGGAAGATCTTCTTGAGCTTATATTTTAGGAAGTAAAAGTTATCCCAAACGGGCTTATAAATGTTATAAAATATCTTTCACCATTCAAATAAGGAGAATATAGTCTACTAATGTTTGTATGTATGATCTTTAAGAATTTCATAACTCTTCTTGATACTTTTAGAGTTTTTGCTACTTTGCTTTCCATTAATGCAATCTATACAACTACCAGAAATAATAAAATCAAAAGTTGGTAAAACTTTATTATTCACTACTCTTTAATTCATTGTATGGAGAAATGTCCCAATCTTCTAGGCCATAATTTAGAGGAGTGTTCATTAATAATATAATGCTTAGTGCTAATATTATTTTTTTCATTGTTGAAAGGTTTCGTTCATATATGAGATCAAATCTAAATTTATCTAAAAATCTTCAACTAGAAAATCATTGCCGACAATAGTACCATCTTTAAATAAAATAAAGTTTAAGTCATTAAATACAAACTTAAAACCCAAAAGTACTAGTCTCACAACAGAAACCAAAAGAAGCCTTTATCCTCACAACATACATAAACGAAAGATTAACCTTTCTTTTTGACAGCCATTTCTTGTATTTTAAGAAGTCCTCCTTCGTTTGCTCCTTTTTTTCTTATAAAAGAAGTATTTATCCTCATTGCCCCTTTTATATTTTGGCACATTATTTTTATTCTCCCTTTTAAAATGTCATTCATTGCCAAACAACCTTATACTTTGGCTCGCAAGAAGATGATCAAATTATCGGCAATAAATAAATGATTAACTGTAGACCTAGTTTTAATGCATTGCATTCCCATGATCCTAACCTCATCCCCTGCTACTCTAATAAAAGAAGAAAACCCTTTAGCACATAATAGAAAATAAATAAGGAGAAAGAACGCAGCCTTATCTCAAACCTTTAGCTGGAGTAAAATAACCTTACACGATACCATTTATAAAAAAAAGTGAAGCAAGTTTTGGAAATGCAATCATAAACTAGGTTAGACCAGTCAGCAAGAAACCTCACAACCTCCATCACCTTTTATACAAATCATCATTCCACATAATCATAAACTTTACTCATATCCAATTATAAAGCCAAAAAGCCCTTACAACTGTTATTCCTTTTATGAAGCATAAACACCCACTTCGACACTCGATCCTATTATTGCTTTATCTTATCAACGTTCATTGTGAAATAATAGTATGGACTAGTAAAAAACTCCGAGCTTCACATAGACATAGCAAATGATATTGTATTTGAGTAGATTGCTCTAATTTTAGACTTGTGATTGCTATTGACTACTTGATTGCCTAATGGCCTTGACTTTCTCTGATTATGATCAAAATTTTCTTGACCTTGCTATTGCTTTCAAACCT
>JXTB01000013.1:625718-662655 GCA_002914805.1 Parasponia andersonii
GCCGGGCCGCGATACCCAGGCCCAGCCCGGCCCTACCCCTAGGGCCGGGCTTGGCCCAGACCAGGCCGGCCCGTTGGGCCCGGCCCGAATTGCCACCACTATGTGTCACTAGTCTCACTACCCCTCTCTCTATTTTCTACCTACATAGAATACTAAACTTTTAAATTGTTGTGAAAATAGAAAATACTTGAAATTGAAATACATAAAATTTTATCACGTGTATGTGTATTAATTAGACTATTTCCTAATTGGAGAGTTTTATTAAGGATAAAATGATCATTATTTTTCCAAAAAGAAAATAGACCTTTTTGTTTGTTTATGTTAATTGTCAGTATTGCGATGAAAACCTCTTTTTCTTGTGTATTTCACGTTTGAGGGTACATCTGTATTGCATTTATAGTATATGTACTATTCAAAAATTATATTCAATCACACAATTCCAAAAAATGTAAATAAATTAATAAGTAAAAGCATTTTTCTTACATTGGGTAACACTCAGATTTATTATTATTATTGTTATTATCATTCTTCAGATTTGGTTCCAAGCTCTTAAACTCAAGTAAAGTGTGCATAGCGACAAGACAATACATAGCAACATTCTTATACTGCATATATGCATAAAACAGACAGATAAATATTAATTACAAATGGATAAGGAAGAATATTGAGATTTAAGAATTTGTGACATATAGACACGGGCAGAGCCAGTTGACTACCCCCAATTTTTTTTTTTAAAAAAGAAGAAAACCCCCTCATATTTGAGGCATTCTTTTAAGTAAGTTAAGCTAATTTAGCCATTATTTTCACTTAAAGTCAAGTAAAACCCTTCTATTTGCTTTTCTTTTGAGTAGAAATTAAAATATTTATACTAAATACATAACCAAAAAAAAGAAGAAGAAGAAAGTCAAATGTCAGTGTCTATTTTGTTTATTTGATGGAAATGTCATTGTTTTTCAAAGGAAGCCTTAGTCTCATGCTCTGGAGCAATTTTTTCTTTCCCAGCATTTCATATGGTCTTTGATCATTTGGACTATTAAAATTTTTCTTTCCCCGACATTTTGTGCAGTTCTTTATCATTTGGATTTTTTTTGAAGTTTCCAACTTCCAAGTATAATTCTACTATATTATTCTCTATAACTCGATTTTCGATAGATATACAAAATTTTCAAATTTTCAATCATAAAAAATTTGCTAATTTCTATCATATTTTATTTTCTTTGAAAATTTCTTTGTTGTTATTGCCATTGCTAAAAAAAGGACCAACAGCATCACTTGAATTATGTCGTTTTCAAAAGAAAGCGACGTAGTTGAACTCTCATATCACGTCATTTAAAAACGACGTGATTACAGACTCTACTACGTCCCTTATGTAATGACTACGTGATTGGACCACGTACCATATCGTTTCTACAAAAAAATGACGTGGTATATTATTTTATTTAATACTACATCGCTTTCTGTAAAAGCGACGTAGTATAGGGCTTATACTAGCCACTTTATCAATCTGCACCCATAAAAAATACTTCATCACGATCGTGCATTCAAAAGTATCAACCCCACTAAATTGTCCTCCAACCCCAATGAGAACATACCAAAAATTTTTAATACCTTCTTATTCAAACTCTACCCATTTTGAATTTCAAGTACATTTCTCTCTTATTTTAGTTTTTTCAATTTGTAGGTCTTTGAAAATTTATGTAATAGTTATTTTTAATCTTTTAGGTGCAAATTCTAGAGGTTTTCGACCATCATCGATAATGATGAGGCGTAGAAAAGAAGGCAAGGGAGGAATGAAGTAACACTGTAAAGATTTGGACAATGGATCATGAAGTCAGTGATTTGGCGTTTGGCTTCTAGAGGTGGTGTGAAGTATGCATATCATTAGTCTAATCTATAAGGAGACCCGTGAGGTGGTTAAGATTTTTTAAAATGCTGCAACCTATACTAGCTGAGCACATAAAAGAAGGAAGATAACATATATTATGTCGTTTCCTAGGAGTGATATGGTATTCCCTTAAAAATGACATGATAGAACCCTAATAATTAATAATTTGTGACTTATCATGTCGCTTTCTATACAAGTGACGTGATAAACCCGTATACCATGTCACTTTCTATACAAATAGTGTGATAAGCCAACATACCACGTCACTTTTAAGCGACATGGCATGACGTGGAGCTACCACGTTACTCGATTCTACGTTGCTTATTAAGCGACGTAATTTCTCTACCACATCACTCTATAAGTGATGTGGAAAATATTTTCTGTAGTGGTGTGCTTTTGTGCTAATGGAATTACGATTAAGTGTGCGTGTATAGTTCAAAGTGTACATGATAATTTTACTTATGATTTTTTGGTGAGGTAATTTTTTTTTCCACCCTTGTCCCCGTTAAATAAAATTTTTGGCTCCGCACCTATGTATAGATAATATATAATCTTTAATGTGAAAAATTAGATCAAAACAAAAAGATAAATTTCTTAAGATAGTTGCTCTAGTCCCTTGAAAAAAAAAAATTTTTTTAAAAAGAAAGAAAAGAAAAATTGCTCAAAGTATCACTTTATTTGATGCTTTATTTTCTCTTCTTTTTTCATACGGGGGATATATTTATAATTAAATGTGCAGCTTTCTACTATAGCCCTTGTATGTAAGCTTTTTTTTCCTTTTATGGAAACCTCATTTTTTAACCATGTATGAAAGCCTCTGCCTTCTTCCAATTGGTTCTCATTTTTTCTTCTTTTAGGTAACAATTGGTTTTTACTTCAACATACATGGTATTTGTTTACCAAAATTTGAATTTATCTGCAACGATGATATAATCACAAAATGATAAGGGTGGAACCACTACATTTTTTTTAATGGGAAAATAATTTCATTAATGATTAAAAAAAAAAAAGTACATTACCTATCAAAGAGAATTTAGATACAAAGTAAACATCTATAAGAAATAAATTAAAATCAATGAAGGATGGAGGAATTTTACGCCATAGGATCCTCGTAAAATCGACCTAGAATAAGGGGGCTCATATAGATCACTGTTATTGTGTGTTTTAATAGAACTTTTCATTTCGGTTGGCTCGTTGAGACCCTCTACTCAATTATTGTTGTCTTTCGCTTTGAATCCAAATTCCATTGAAAGGTAAATACCATTATTTATACTATCCAGATCTGAGTCAAAAATGATATATATCCAAATGATAACTACTAAAAAGACCAAAATATAAAATTCATGTAAAATCACCATAGATATAGATCTAGGTAGAGTAAATTGACAAAAACAAAAAAGAAACTTAAAACTACCATAGATCAAGATCTCAGACTAAAACCACCATAGATCTAGATCTAGGTGGAACTATACCTTCCCGAATAGAAAGATTATTTAAAGATACATCGAAAAATAAAATGAAAAAAAGAATTAAAACTCCCCACCAAAGAGATCTCTATCTCCCGTAGGTTAGAAGGAGAAGAAAAGGACTCTTATTAGTTAGAATAAAGGAAAAAGAGAGAGAAGAGAAAAGGAGAAATTAACTACATTTTTTTTTAAATAAAACTCATAAATTTATCTTTTTCTTTTCTTTTTTATTCTTTTTAATTGTTTTCATTTCCCCTTAACCATTAACCACAGGTAGTATGGCATGGTCTATATTCTCATTCTCTAAAACCCATTTTCCCTTCTAACTCTCATTGGGTGAGTGTATTTTAAAAAAGAAGAGGCAAAAGGGGGAAAAAAAAAAAAAAAAAAACATCCTAGCTTAGCAATAAAGCAAGAAAAGAGTCACGAAGAAATAATTTGAACAGTTCATTCTTTTCTTTTATAATTTTTTTGGAAATAATTTTTAACCGTCAAATTTGATTGAACGATTTAAAAAGAAAAAACACCACTGATACATCCAAAAAAAGAGCTCTACTACATAATTCCCTTATTTCTTTTTTCTTAAATTAATAAATACATTAAAAGAGTCAAAGTAAACAATATTTATGATCAAAAGATTTGGGTTAATCTCTATATTTTTTTTCTTGAAACATAAACTAAATCTAGTTTTGGTCTTTCAAAATGTCTTATACCTATCATTGAATTATTTTTTTGTGTTTCCTAGCTTATTCTTATACCTTCAAATTATTATTGTGTTTTTTGTCCTAATTTTAATTTGTTTATCTCAATTTGAACAATCTTATTTTATAATCAAAGTTGAGACAAAGAAAATAAAGTTATTTACACCCAATGCGTCAACTAAAGGCCTGGTAGTGACTCTCTCTCATAGATTTTAGTGAAATTTAGGCTTATTGCCCTTTTTTAACCATATGTTTTATAAACACTCATTTTTTTTATATAGTTTTATATCCAATTTGGGTATATATTTTATGTGTAAAATATTAGTATTATATATAATGTAAGTATTTACCTAAGTTAGATATTTATTGTATAAATACATTTATCCAAAAATGGGTAAAAAATGAGTATAAGCCTATTAGAAATTTATATTTTTAAAAAATTGAAATTACGTAAATATGCTTCAAAAATGGGTATTTATGTACCCGATTTTCATCATTAATTTCCTCATCAATATTAGTCAAAAATCCTCTTAAAGTCATCAAGATTGTCTTCCAATGATTTTGAAGAATCCATCTTAAAACCAAACAATTGTTCCTTAAGATATATCTTATTTGAGAGAGTTTTAGTCAAGTAGAGAGTATCAAGTTTAGACCAGACTTTTGTAGTCGTGTCTTGTTCGTCAACTTGTCACAACGCATTATCCGCCAGATTCAAGACCAACAAGCTATGCGCCATTTTGAGAAGCTCTTCATTCTCCGATGGCTTCATGGTTTTTGGCAAACCCGAAACATTCCCGAGAGCTTATGTACACTTCTGTTGAACGAGCATAGTCATCATCTTCTTCTTCAACATGTTGAAATCCTCTTTTCCATCGAACTTTTTGATCTCTATATTCGAAGTACCCATCTTTGAATCTTGTTCTTGAAATCAGTAACTTTGGCTCAAATTGATCTTCTTCAGAGTCTCGGCAACTTGTCTCTGATACCACTTGATGATGAAATAACTAGACCAATCAATCACCCAAGAACACACATGGAAAAACTAGAGCAAAAAAGAAATCAACACGAGTTTACTTGGTTCTAGTCTTCAATGTGAAAATTGTACATCCAAGGCAGGGAACTCACCCGTAGTCGAATCCACTATCAACTAAGAAGATTACACCATCATGTATTCTCAAATTACAGTGTAAGATTCTCACTACAAGCTACTCTCAAGCCTCTCAGTAGTACAATTACGAATCCCACAGCTCACATAATATAGAATCAATATTGCAACATAAAACAGAGAAATCATATATGTTGCAACATATGCGATACAATTTCAACTCTCAATAACAACACTCTGATTTTCATATCTTATTAACAGTGAAACAGAATACCTCTATATACATATAAAAGCCTCACGCTTTAAGCCTAGAATCAAGGACTTAATTGACTCATTATCAAGAATTAGTTAGAGTGATCTAAAGAAAATCCAACCTTGAGTGGTTCTTCCCAAGTCTATTGCAATTATAAGAAAATCAAATTTTGGACCTTTATTTTATGGGAATTATTGGACCTTAAAGAAACACTACTAATTTATGTCTTATCTTCGGTTCATCATCTTCGTTTTCCAAGTTTTATTTACAAACAAAAAATCAAAAACAAATTGAAATTGCTAGATTAACTCTACTAGGCACATGCATGACTGAAAATACGTGTATTACGAACATTCAAGTTTTGGCATAAAATATGATATCAATATCTTGTGGAGACAGAGACCCGAACCCAGTGTCCAAAGCAAAAATATAATAAAAAAGAATCATGGAAACGAATGATAATTAGAAACTCGTTGCGATTTTAACATCTGCATTAACAGATTAATTCGCCAAATAAATGACACAAGAAGTAGGAAAATGAATTAACGAGAGAATTCAACATGCCTGAACAACTTGCCCGACGATCCACTATAACTCGCCCGACGATCCACAACAACTTCTAAGCTAGTCTTTTACTGGACTAGGAAAAATGTAATGGAAAATCACGTTCAAGAAAGTTTCAGTTTTGATGTAACAATATCATTTGAACAATTACAATCTAAGTAAACAAAAATGCAAGACTATAATAGTCACTCTGCTCTACAGTTACAAGTAATTGTCCTGTGATCATGTATGTTCTCAACATCCCATTCTCAAGCAGATTTTCCAGGAATTTCTGTCTCTGCACAACATGTGCCAAGATTTGTCGGGTAAAAGCTTCGAGAAATCAAATGACATAAAACCCGTTCAAGCAGGAACAAAAAGACAACCTTCTAATGCTTCTACTGTTTCAAGCTGCTTTATGGACAGCGAAAGAGAAAAGCACATATTCTAATATTTGTATTAATAAGTTAACCAACTTACAACATACAAAGAGTTCATATGAAGAGAAATATTCTCCTTGAATACGTTAATATGCATGTTCGTAAAACATCCATCTCCTACATTTTAGCATTCTGTACTGCCATGCACAAAGTGTTACACAGCATTTGTAGTTCTTCAGAAGAAATCAGGAAGCTAATCATCAAGCCGTATGCAGAGATCCAACTTGAGCTCACCACAAGAACCAAAAAGATCCTTTGGAATAAGGAGGAATCCTGTTGATGGACGGATATCAACCCGGTCTGGAGTGCAGTTTGTGAAAGATTGTAGTCTAAGAGAGTTTTCATCAGTTTTTGCCAGAAGATCGTAGAAGAAACCCTTAGATGTGCAGGGCCATATACAACTAACCCAGACCATATTTCCAAAAGTTTCATTATTAGAGTTAAGTATAAATAGGACATCATCATACCGTTCTTGAAGAACAAGGAAATCATCACTATCTTTCAAAGTAAAACTAAAATTGGAGTTGTATTCGAAATCCAAAGCAGAGTGCATGTGTACACTTCTAAAGTGTAGGTATAACTGCTTGGATGAGGACACAAAATCACAAGTTCGAAGAGGACATGAACAAGCTGAATAAGTGCAAATCTTTTCATGGTCTTTCTTCTTACTGAAAGTCACTGTTTCTTTGCAACCATAGTTCGTGTTTTGGCATGCTATTTTGACTGATTCCAGAACCTTCTCAATTGCCCGGCAACGATTATAGCCAATGGGCCACGAGCAAGATGGACATTTATGATTAAGTTTAGTGCAGCAGGAAGAGCAAGCTATATGTCCATTCTCACACTGAATAGCCACACAAGCACAAGATTAGTAAACATTATAACTACTAGCATATATTTTCTATTACAATCATGTGGCTTCTTTTACTCACTTTCATTTTCTATTCTAACATAATCACCATAGAAGCAAATAGCTCCAGGTTTCAGGAATAGTTCATATAGTACAACAACAAAATCAGTAATCTGTCAAATAGAATGATGACTAGTACATCTTTGAATATTTTTTTAGCAAAAGGGAACATCTTCAACAATAAGCATGGGTTTTTGCACTGACTGTAGTCAATACTAAATGCAGAAATGAAATAGTTGACATTTTAACTCAAAATTAAAGAATTTCCACTTTTGTCATGATAGTTGAATTCCTACATCCAAAAACATGCAAAACATAAAACTTAGCAATCTAGGACTAGATCTACAATTGGCAAGAGCTTTTGCATCAAAGATGCCCTAAATTGTTAGAGCTCCAATTGTTTTTGGGGGAAAAAAAAAAAAGAAGAAAAAAAAAACTATTTCAAAAGACTAACTAGTTTGCATCTATGTTTTCTAATTTAAAAATGTGACCAAACCATGAGCCTACAAGATTACTTCATCCATAAATATAAGAGAGTCAAATGCAACAACTGTCAACAAAGACAGTATCCAATTAGAATTTGCATCTAAATTTGATTAAAAGTCAATCATACAATGCGAAAACTATTAAGCCAGCCAAGCCAATCCTGAAGATGTGATAGGTAACTTCACTTTTTTTCATCTAGTTCCGTCAATTAAATAACAACAACCTAAAATGAGCTTAAGGATCAAAGCATAAGCTAACCTTAACCTAGTTCCTCTTCTAGAAAAGGCTTAAATCCAGACAAACTTTTAGCCACGATGAAGTAAGTTCAATTTTTGACATAAACGCTTAAATATTTCATTTCACAACGACTATTTTTATTCTATGAATATCGATCAATGACATAGTTTCATAATCTGACATGTCATCTCGATCATGCCTAGGATTGAATTCTAAACAGCACGATTTGTTCGTGCATCCGTAGATTATATATCTATTTTCAAGTCCGATATTCATTTATTTACCTACAACTCAATCATCTCTCTGGACAGAAAAATGGCATCTGTCAATTGTGTAATATCACTCTTTATTGATTAGAGCTAGCTCGGCAACATTTCTATTTTCAGTTTTTCATTTTCGAAACTAAACGGGAATGATGACAATCTCCTTCAACAATATCTTGAGAACGTCGTCACCTTTCATTTTACCTTTTTCGAAATATGAAACAAAAACCACAAAACTATCAATTTTAATATCAAAAATTTATTTGGAAAAAGATGGTGGGAGCAGACAAACACAATTACGGTCAATTCAAAAAAAAAATATATATATATATATATATATATCGAATTTTCAAAGGTTCTCAAATGAATCAATCACAATAATACTCAAAACCCATAAAAATACAATCAAAATAAAATTCCAAAATTTAAAACGGGAAAAGTTTATAGTGGGGGGGAAAAAAAAAAGAACCTGGAAAACAGGAATGGTCAGTGGCTCGAAGCAGATACAGCAGTCGAGGACATCCGGATCGGTCAAAACGACGGGAATCGATTTCTCTGTTCTGTTGGTGGCGACGGAACCATAGGTGGGTGCGGGACCCATCAATGAGGAATCGAATTCGGAAACATAGCCTTCTTCGTAGGCGGCTTCTTCTTCTTCTTCTTCTCCTTCTTCTTCTTCTTTTTTCACTACTTCATCATCTTCGTCTTCTTCTGGATCCATTTCTTGGATCTGTGGTTCAGAGGGTGTGAAAGCGTGGTCATCATAATCATCAGCGAATCGTCCGAGCGGTCGAGGAAAGTAATCGTCTTCAGATTCGCTGGAGAAGGAGTAGGAACGGCGTCGTTTATATCGTGGGAGGCTTGGTCCTTCCCGATCTTCTTCATCTCCCGATACAGAGAATCTCGTCATTGATTCTCTCTCTCTCTCTCTCCCTCTCTCTCTCTCCCTCTCGCTTTGGGGTTATTCGGTAAGAGAAACGTCACACCTAACACGTGTCAAATCGTCTTCCCAATCCACACGAGTGAACGACACAATTGAAAATTCGGGGTTTGTGGCATATAGGTTCCTGATCTCCTTATGAGTGACTATTACGTCCTTGAACTAAATAAATATTCCAAAAAGTCCTCGAATATATTAATAAGTGACAATAATATCTTTTTATTATTATTATTAAAACCAAGAATTTTTACAAAGAAATAAGAGGTATATAAATCCTAAAAACTTGCCTGTAAATCTAAAAGAAGAGAGCTTTTATTTAACCACATCTGTCACTTACATTTTCTTTCATCTAATTTTTAATTGTGTTATTAGTTTTTGACAAAATAAACGTTATTGTCACCTAGTTGATTCAGTGACTTTTTTTTGGCTATTTATTTAGTTTAGAGGCCAAATAGTCTGACCGAAGAATTCAAGGACTGCCACAAACCCATAAATTCATCTTACTTTTATAAGTAGGAAAAATTTTATTTTTAATTACCTATTTTTTACATCTATAACTCATTACCTCCATTTTTTAAAAATGTATAACACTTACCTCTTAAATAAAAAATAATTAAATAAAACAGGAACACTTTTCACTCTTGCTAATGAAAATAGAAGAAATAGTTGTTGTATATCGACTTATTAATGCAACAATAAACAATCAAGTACCGATTGCGAAATCGTGATAATAAATAATAAATAACAAAAAATAATAAATAGAGATAAGATATTGAAAAATGGGTTGTTATAAAAATAAAAAAAAAACCGTGGGTTCTTTGTTTTAGCTAAAAAAAAAACCTCAAATAAAATTTTGAATTTTTTTATTCTAGCAATAAAAACTTTAGATTTCTAATTATATCTAATAAAACTTTGAGATTTTAAAATCCAATCAAATTAGACTCAAAACATATATTTAATCGATGAATATATAACATTATTAAAAAATAATTTTATTTTTAAGTGTTCTATACTCATGAACTAATTTTTTAAACTTATTTTAACTAAAAAAGTCAACATTTCAAATATAGAAAGACATAGTTTTCACTTAATCGGGATCTTAATCAATATAAGTAGTCTAACAAAATCGCACATGACAATGTGTACTAAAGAAAAATATGTTATTTGACTTATTTTATAGGCTAATTTGATTCAATTTTATAATTCAAAGGTTTTATTTGACATAACTATTAACTAAAAACTTAAGATTTTTTATTAAACAAAGATAAGTTTTTTTTTATATAATCGAAAATTCAGGATTTGTTTTGCTAAAATTAAAAAAGTGGGGTGTTTTTTTTTATAATAACCCTTAAAAAAATAAAAATTCATCTTATTATTATTAACATAATTGTCTCAATAATATAGCTCTCTATAACACCAACAAAATTGATTCTGAAAATGAATGAAAAGAGCACTGGTAGTTGTATTATACAACAAAAATGCCTTTGAAATTGAAATGAAATGAACAGTAGTTGTCTTCTCGAATTATACATTGTGACATTTATCACCGTTTATTTACGAAGTTTTCACTTTTTATTTTACTTCTAAAAGCTTTTAAAACAAAGCTAACTAAACAAGCTCGACATAAAAATTAGCATGACTTATAAGTAAGCAATATTGCTAAGTTGCTATAGATGAGTAGGTCGATAGTAGTTGAATAATAACACTAGTGATTAATAGGATAAAAAAAATTTTCCAAATAAGAAAAATATTTAGGGTTGATCACGTACAAAATACTCTGAGTTTTAATTTTTTAGTAAAAAAAATCATGATTTTTGAATATCTGTAAAATAATATCTTTATTTTTAAATTTTTACAAAATAATACATTGATTTTTGGAATTCTACAAATTAATACATTTTTTTTGAATTCTGCAAATTAATATCTTAATATTTATGATTTCTACAAATTAATACTCTCAGTTTTTATTTTCTATATATATTTATATTATGAGTAAATTAAAATACGTGAACATCTCTTATTAATTTATTAAAAATGTTTAGATATTAATATATTATTAGAAATTATTTTATAACTACTTTTTTGGTTAATCACTAAAAAAATACAATTTTTTTAGCTCTCATGTCTCTTTTTTTTTTTTTTTACAATTAACTGCTTTCATCTCTCGTTCTAATTTCTTACTTTTTTTTAAAATAAAAAGTGAAATAAGCTAATTACAAATATTTTTTTCAGAAATTTTATTATTGTTTAATAAGTTTTAAGTTGATGATGG
Source organism: Parasponia andersonii (assembly GCA_002914805.1). Lineage (NCBI taxonomy): Eukaryota > Viridiplantae > Streptophyta > Magnoliopsida > Rosales > Cannabaceae > Trema > Trema andersonii. Next base: position 637,220 of record JXTB01000013.1, read on the forward strand.
CTACTATCATCTTTTAATTATTAAAATCAACAAATTGGATATTAGGGTATTCATTTGCAAGAATTTTAATTGTCAGGGTATTAATTTGTAGAATTCAAAAATGATGGTATTATTTTACAGAAATTTAAAAATCAAAGTATTATTTTGTAGAAATTTAAAAATAAGGGTATTATTTTATAGATATTCTAAATCTAGGATTTTTTTTACAAAAAAATTAAAACTCAAGGTTTTTTAATTCTATTATCCCAAATATTTAAATACAAAATAATATGTTTTTCAAGGGGTTTTGGCGTGATTGGGTGACCGTCGCATAAATGCATTGATTTACAATATGATAACTAAAAGAAAAAAAAAAAATCTTGATGATCAGGTCCTAATTTTACCAAATCATTGCAATCATCCCAAATCCATTACTTACCTATAACTTCTGGACAAAATCAATAACTTCTGGACAAAATCAAACCTGTGCAAGTTACATGCAATATTTTTCAAAAGTGTAATGAGTAAACGTATCTATTTGTTTGAATTGTTTGAAGGTAAAGGGATTACACATACATCCCAATTTCATACAAGGATAATGTTAATTATCTCAAATAATTTACTAAATTTTTAATATTAACATATATGATAAGTGAATTATCGCTATTTAATTTGTGAATGGTATTAAATTTATTTGTGATAAGTTTCAATACACCTATTGAATGATAACAACTCACTTACCACATATGATGGTACAAAAGTTTTGTTAAACTAGTTGAGATAAATAGTATAATTTTTTTTTACATAAAAGCACTCCGTTGATCAATAAAATGACTAAAAAAGATTATTTAAGAAAAAAGAAAAAAAAAAATAGCCATCCCATCTTCATCCATCCTTCTTTTTCAATTTCCCATGAACATTTTTATTCAAAATTCTCTTCCATCTTTTACTTCGTTATTTTTTAAAAATTTTCTTTCTATGCATAATTTATCCCCTCTATTTCTAATTTCTCTGATAATCTCTTTAATCTTAAATTAAAGTAGACAAAGTGAAATTATCTTCCTTTATACCAAATTTTCTTTGTTTTATTTTTAAAATTTTTTTCTATACCTTGTGTTTCATTTTTCCGTATTAATTATTTATTTTTATTATTATTTTTTATTCAATAATTCAACTTTTTCATCATAAAAATCGAAACTACTAATTTGTTTTAGTTCATGAATTTCTAGGAAAGAAAGTTAGCTTTAGTAGGTGTTCAAGGTGTTTTTCACATAACTTTTGATTTTTCGTCTTGATTTGTCTTTTTATTTATTTTAAGGGTACCTTAATAATTATGTAGAATGCAAATATAGCTCTTAAGAGGTCAAATTCTTTTTACGAAAATGAAAAGTTTAGAGGGAAAAAAATTAAACTCGAAAATCAAATTAATTAAAATTTAAATAGGATTAAATTACATAGAGATATTAAATTTAATAAAGTTAAATCTTAATTATTGAAACCCTTTAAACAAAATTTGAAAAAAATATTGGTCGGCTTTGAACATGAAAATAAAAAAAAAATCAAATATAAAATTAATAAAATAAATAGTATAAAATTTAAAAATAACTTAATTAAATTATTCAAAGTAATTAACTCTTAAACATAACTGAAAAGTAATTATAACTATTTGAAAACAAATAAAAAAAAAATATTTTATTTGACAAATAGAAAACTTGCTTAAGAGTGACGACAACCCAGTGTGGGTGAAAACATTAAATTAAAAAGCAGAACAAATTAAGTCTTCCTCACAGTGGCGTAGAAGCCAACGAGGAAAATCGTCAAACCAAATAAAATCACCAGTATTGGACACAGCCAATTTGGCTAACACATGTGCCACTTTGTTATAAGATCTGGTGGTATAAGAAGTAGCACTACCAGGCATAGAAGATATCATATTTTGGATTTCGTGAGTAATAACGCCAATCTTAGCTATTGAGTGAGAGCGGTTGTCTATCAAACTGACAACATTGGAGGCATAGAAAAGTGTTATCCAAATGTTATGATCGAGGGATACAGTCAAATACAATCATGTGTGCGTAAAACAACGAAGGAGAAAAATGATAATCATCACACCAAAACTCAACAATCATGTGTGCGTAAAACAACGAAGGAGAAAAATGATAATCATCACACCAAAACTCAACTATATGATTGACATCTAAAATAGTACAAAAATCCAATTAATTTTACCATCGAATAGCATTGAATATAATCCAATTAAATGACATACTATAGCTATTTGGAAATATCATTGAATGACCATCGAAATAAAGTCGAAATTAGTCAAAAACAATTGAAATTAATCAAAATAGTATCTAATAATAGCCATATACACAAGGCAGCAAAAAAATAGAAAAACCATCGAATTACATCGAAAACAATCAAAGTCATTATACACAGGAAAAATAATCGACAAACAATCGAAATATCATTGAAAACCATAAAAAAAATCATTCACAAGTAAAATTATTGAACTAAATGTATCAAATAGAATCGAATATAATAGAATTATACCCATTTAACATTTATATCGAATTAGTGTCGACTACAATCGAATATAACGAAATTATACCCACTTAACATATGCATTGAATTAGTGTCGAATGCAATCGAATATAATCAAATAATTGAATTATATTCATTTAACATATGCTTCGAATTAATATCGAATACAATCGAATTATACCTATTTAACATATGCATCGAATTATTTCCTATACAAAGTGAATCGAAAACTTATAGAATACAATCGAACAACATTGAATTATCTAAAAATATTCAAGACATCAAATTCGAATTGAATGAAATCGAATTCCATCGAATTAAATTATACATACCTCCAAATATAATCGAAAAACATCGAAATTGATTGCAAATTTTTCAAATGCCCATTTATCGAATCTAATCGAAATACTATTGAATATAGTCGAAATCTTAGCCACTACAAACTATCGAATGTTCATCGAAATCATTCGAATTAAATCGAATAGGATCAAATTGAAACCCACTAATCAGTTCACTCTTGATTTCAAATTCAAATCATCAATTTTAAATTATAGATTCTATACATTATCTATACAAAAAAAATCCTAAATTCTAATATGTTAAAATTGAGAAAAAATTGAAATGTATATAGACTTTGTTATACTACGGGCACAATTGTCGATTGAGTGAGAGAGAGAGAAAAAGGATAAGCTTTAATAGAGAATAAAGGATAAGAAGAGAATGAACGAGCAAGAGAGATTATTCTTTTTTTTTCTTTCTGATTTTTTTTTTAAAAACCAAATAACTCAAACCATACTTTTAGAGATATTTTAGTCAAAAAATTATATTTTTTGAACAATTAATAAAGAAGTTATATACTTATAAATAATCCTCGTTTTAGGCATATTTAATGAAATTTCTCATAACACGAGCCAAGAGGCGGATTCTAAGGTGGGGTTGCTTGAGGAGGGCACTTCGGTCTTTATTCAATCACAAGGGCCTTTCGCTTTGGTTGACTGGAATTGTTTCGCTTGAGCTTTTGTACCCGTGGACTGTGATGGCTCTGGTTCTGGCTCTTCGTCCTCAGTCACTGCCTCTGCGTCGGTTGCTTCCTCTCCATCAAAACCAGAGACCCACTTGGAGATTTCTTCCCCCTCAGTGCTCGGTAGACCCCATTAAGAAAACGACACTCAGAACTTGCAAAAATTGCAAAACCCAGTTTGACCCTTCTCTCAATAACCGTCGGGCATGTCGTTTCCATACTGCTCATTTCGGGGGTACTTCTGTCTTTTCGAAACACTGAATTTTATACACGCATGTATGAATTCTTGTGTGTGTTTATCTATTTCTTGAAATAGTTGGTGTTTCTGGTTGAAAAGGGTCTTTGGCTTACATGCTCTCTGAGAATTTTTATATTTTTGTTTGATTATACCGACTTAGTTGTGTTACGGTGTTTGTAACTTTTGAGGGATTATTCAGATGAGAAGGGTCGTTAATGTATGTCTCCAACAGTTCGTACTTGGTACTGATTGGCTTAGTTTTGTGTAAAATCTAGTGGAAGTTTGAGTTACTGAGCAGAAAGGTACTAAATTAATTGAAACTAAATTTTTGCTTATAAATTCGAAACCGGAAAAGTTGTTATGATACAAGTCTATGAACATATCTTCTGCTGGTTTGGGCTGGCACCCTTTTTGAATTTCCATGGTCTATAAAGAACCATTGTAGTATTCTGAATTGCTCTGCCATTAATTAAAGATCCTTTTGTGTTAAATATCTGATAAGTCTCCACTCTTTTTGGTCTAGAGTGGATTTTGTGGCTGTTCTTTGAGTAATGGCAGGTGGTTATGGTAGTGTTCTTTTGTATTGTACAGTGTCTGTGCTTGCTGGTTTGGTGTGTTAGATACCTAGGAGTCTATGATTATCTTATTGCATTGGTATGTTTTTTGATCTTCGGCATGTTGTTCATGGATACTGGTTAGTCATGTTCTTAAAGTGCGTTTTGGCTCCTCCAAAAGCAATGATTTTGATTATTTATCTTACATTTCATAACTGAAGATGTTCATACTTACTGGTTATTAAATTGTCAAAAACTTTTTCTTGTCTTTACTCTTTAAGTAATTTATTATACCCTTATTTTGGACACTGATTTGACAAATTGGATATATTCTTTTTCATTCTGTTTTGTGTTAGGATGTAGCAGGTTTGTCCAAATATATGAGAACTTTCAATAGTGATCTCTTTCATGAAAGCTTATTTTATTGTGGGCATCATGTTTGGATGTGAAAAAAAGTCTTGAGTACTGGGTTGTAATGTAGTCTACGTTTTGTTAGTTCAAATTTCTAATGGTATCTTTTTTTTTTTTTTTTTTAAGTGTCTGAGCTGTAATCTTAAATTCGTTTATTATACTTGGAGGTTTTGGGAATGAAATTATTTGATGCATTTTAAAATAAAGTTGCTACTTTTAATATCTAAAAACCAAAGACTGTCATATTCTTCCCAAACTAATGAGAAGGATTAGAGCTCATTTATTGCAAAGGAATTCCTTGGTGCTGAACTGCACATGGCCACGGCAGGATTGAAAGGAATTTCTCATTATCTAGAGTTTTAACCATCTTAGAAGGACTTTGAAAGAAAAAATGAGAAGGTAGAAAGGGAACCTGCAAACCATGCAATTTACTGCTGTAAGCGCTTTGCCCTTCAACTTTTTAGCTTTGTTGGCATCCGTAAGAGCCTTAAAAGTGAAAGGACAAGGGACTAATAGACTTTAGTGGATTAGGGAAAGCTGAGTGAACTGTGGAGAAATAAAGCATACACTCATATTTAATTGAAGATATAAGCTTAAGCAGGGCTAACTAGTTGTATGAAATCAGAGTTCTTATAAATGATTTTCAAATTTGTCAGAACAGTCAGTCCTAATATACCATCATTTATGTATCAATTTGATTCTTTACGATACTGATATATTACTGCTTTATTCCTGTCTGAGGAAGCCTTGCTTTATTTACTTTTTTATGTCTCTTTGTTTTTCCCTCATGAGTTGTTTCTTAGCAAAAGAAAAGAGTGTAGGAGGTTACTTTAACATATAGTGAACCACTCAAGCCTTTTATCCCTCGCTACTTGTTTACTATTTTGTGAACCTAAGTGAAATGAGGCTGTAACTTTGGGTTGAGAGGATATTGATAGGCCTCGTGTGCGTTTTACATATACAAAGCGCAAGAAGAAGAATCAACACTAGCAGCTGGGTCAACTGGTGGATGGGAATGCTGACTTGCTAGCTGATGTGGAATAGTCCATGTAGGAAGGACTGTGTAGGACGAGGAAGAAGTTGCTAGAAGAAAGTTGGTTAGAACGATTTGGGTTGTGGTTAGAGACGTAGTTAGTTAGAGAGAAAACAAGGGAGGAGAGTTAGAGTCGAATAAAAGGGACGTAGGAGGAGAGTCTAGGCAGAAAAAAAGTGTGGGCTCTCAAATTCACCTAGGTATCTTGTATTTCATTATTTTTCATATTACAATAACACTACAGAAACTCTCTTTTACAGCATTGGTGCTTATCATTTTGGTATCAGAGCAACTCCATTTCGGGCATGGTGCAGACCAAAATGGATTCACGGCTGGAATCCATGGAGGGAAAAAGGACTCAGTCTCAGACTGAGACCAAACTTGAAAGCTTCGGACTGACATGGGCACCATTATGAGCAAACTCTAGCAGCTCCTCCACCCAGCTCCGCCCTGTGTCACCGCCAGCGGATCTGCTCCACCATTTCGGGCCTATGCTTCAGAGGATTGCTCACGGGCTGATCTTGGTGAAGTCATGACTAAGGCCCATGTGTCGATGAGTGACTCGCTGTTGTCCACCGTCTCGAGCTACCGGTGTTCAAAGGGGACAATTCCGAAAGTTGGGTATTTCGCGCCAAGCGCTATTTTGCGATTTATCGCCTCTTCGACATTAAGAAGCTTGAAGTCGCGGCCATTTGCATGGATGGCGAAGCTCTCGTATGGCTACAATGGGAAGAGGGCCGCCGACTATTCCAAAATTTGTCTGAGCTCAAGTCGATGCTACTAGAATGCTTCCAGTCGTCCCCTGAAGTCACGTTGTACGGAAAACTCCTAGCCTTGCGCCAAGACAGCTCGGTTCGAGATTACCATCGACAGTTCGAGCTTCTGGCGTCTTCTACCTGTGACATTCTAGCTTCCGTCCTTGAAAGCACATTTGTCAATGGTCTGCTCTCTGAGATCCAAGCTGAACTGAGCTTGCTTAAACCTGCTGGGTTAGGCCAGATCATGGACATGGCCCAACGAGTCGAGCATCGCAATTCCTTACTGAAAATGGGCCGCCCATGACCCACTCCAGTAGTCACTACTTCGTCCACTCGACCCACCACGATTGTGTCCACTTCGCATACAAAGGTCACAAGTCCAATTGCCTCTCGTGCTGCGGTGGTGCTAGACAAACCAGCATCACCACGCCCTGACAACAACTACCGCCGCCTCTTAGAAGCCGAACTCCAGTACCGGCGAGAGCGTGGGCTCTACTATCGCTGTGACGAGAAATACACAATCAGTCACTGTTGTAAGAATTGGCAGCTGCTTGTCTTAGTGGTCTAGGGAGAGGACGACACTGGAGACAATTGTGATGAGCCATTAGCTCCTGACGACAAGCCACCTGTCGTGGATGATGTGGTTGAGCTCTCCCTCAACTCCGTCGTTGGCCTCACAACGCCAAAAACCATGAAACTCCGAGGGCGTATCGAAACCCAAGAGGTGATTGTACTCATCGACTCTGGTGCCACTCATAATTTTATCTCTTCCGATGTTGCCCAATTACTGAAATTGCCCATGACACTCATGTGTGGTTATGGAGTCCACATAGATATGGGGTTGTCTGTTCGTGGTTCAAGTGTTTGTAGGAGCATGGCCCTTTCCTTGCCATCTATCGACATTGTAGATGAATTTTCACCCCTGGAATTAGGCAGTGCCGATGTTATTCTTGGGATGCAATGGCTAGCCACTTTGGGTGATATGTAGGTGAATTGGACTACGTTGAGCATGCGATTCTCCGTCGGAGACACCACCGTGACTCTGCAAGGTGACCCAAGCCTTTGCAAAAAGTCTGGTATCACTCAAAGCAATGATGCGCACTCTGCATCATGAAGGCCACGGGGTTCTCCTTGAACTGAGCAACTTTACGGTAAAGCTTGACCCCACCCCTAGCACGCCCGACACTGCTATTCAGTCCGTGCTCATTACATATGCCTCCGTGTTTGATATGTCGGCTAGTTTACTCTCAAGTTGCAGTAGAGCTCACACCATAATTCTTAGAGAGGGGATCCCACCCATCAACGTGCGACCATAACACTATCCGCAACTCCAGAAAGATGAGATTGAACACTTAGTCGGTGAGATGATGGTTGTTGGTATTATCCAGCCAAGCACCAGCCCTTACTCTAGCCAGGTGTTGTTGGATCGCAAGAAGAATGGCAGTTGGCGTTTTTGCGTCGACTATTGGGCCCTCAACCGTGAGACCATTCTGGACAAGTTTCCGATTCTCGTGATTGACAAGCTGTTGGATGAGCTCCACGAGGCTGCCATCTTTTCCAAACTCGACCTTAAACCGGCTACCACCAGATTCGAGTTCGCCCAGAAGATGTCCCAAGACGACATTTCAGACTCATGAGGGACACTAAGAGTTCTTGGTCATGCCCTTCGGCCTCACTAACGCTCCTGCCACTTTCCAGGCTATCATGAATGAGGTGTTCCGACCCTTTTTGCACAAATTTGTCTTGGTATTCTTTGACGATATCCTCGTGTATAGCTCCTCTCTTACAGAGCATGTCGACCATCTCTCCCAAGTCCTAGTCGTTTTGCAACAACACCAACTCTATGCCAACCGAAAGAAATGCCATTTTGCTCAAGCCTCTTTGGAATACTTGGGGCACATTATCTCTTCTGCAGGGGTCGCCGCCGACAAGACTAAGATTGACGCTATGCTTTCATAGCCTATGCCTCGTAATCTCCGTGAGCTTTGAGGATTTTTGGGGTTGACAGGTTATTACTGAAAGTTTATCCCAAGGCTATGCCTAATTAGCTTGGCCTCTCACGGACCAACTTAAGAAGAACAATTTCGGATCGACGTCGGCAGCGGACTCGACATTCCGTCAACTCAAAACTGCCATGACCATAGTCCCAGTTTTGGCACTTCTTGACTTCAACAAGACTTTCCTTGTCGAGACCGATGCTTCGGGCTATGGCGTTGGAATTGTCCTCATGCAAGACTAGCGGCCACTCGCTTATCATAGCCAAGTTTTGTCTCCCAGAGCTCGCATGAAATCTGTTTATGAGCAGGAATTAATGGCGATTGTCTTAGCCATTCAGAAATGGAGACCATACCTCTTTGGCCATTATTTCATCGTCAGAACTGATCAAAAGAGCCTCAAGTTTCTCTTGGAATAGCATCTTGTGTCGAAGGCCTACCAGTGATGGTTTACAAAACTCAAGGAATATGACTTTGACATCTAATACCGACCGGGGTCGGAGAATTAGGCCGCTGATGCTCTGTCCCGACTACTAGAAGACCTTTCTCTCGCAATCTTTTCCATTCCTCATGTCATTGATATCGACACCATCAAACAGGAGGTCGACATGAATGAACGGCTGATGCGGATCACGAAGGCCCTCCGCTAGGGGCAGCCGTGTGATGAGGGATACACGCTGGATCAAGGCCGTTTGCTGTACAAGGGATGGTTGGTTTTGTCCCACCATTCACCGCTCATTCCCAAGCTGCATCAAGAATTCCATGATGGTGCTATAGGGGGCCATTTCGGCGTGCTGAAGACTTATAAGTGTCTTTCGGCTGAACTCTGTTGGTATGGAATGAAGAGAGACGTTTACCAATACGTAGCTCAGTGCGCAATTTGTCAACAAAGCAAATCTCTGGCCCTGTCCCCTACTGGCCTTCTGCAGCCACTCCTTATCCCAGATAAAGTATGGGATGATGTGTCCATGGATTTCATCGAGGGGCTTCTGCGCTCTAATGGCTTTGACACGATCTTTGTGGTTGTTGATCACCTCAACAAGTATGGCCACTTCATTTCCCTTAAACATCCTTTCTCGGCTCCCATTGTAGCCAACGCATTCCTTCGTGAGGTAGTTTGCTTACATGGAATTCTGCGTTCCAATGTGTCAGATTGTGATAAGGTCTTCATAAGTGTCTTTGGGACTGAGTTATTCAAGCTCCAGGGAACCATGCTGTAGCGTAGCACTGCACACCATCCCCACACGGATGGCCAAACGGAGATCGTTAATCGGAGTATTGAAACTTATCTACGTTGCTTCGCGTCCAACAAACCCTGCCAGTGGTCGTCTTGGCATCCTTGGACTGAATTTTGGTACAATACTTGCTTCCACACCGTGACCCACACTACTCCCTTTCGGGCTCTATATCATTGTGACCCACCTCCACTGTTCTGCTATGAACGTGGGACCGCTATGGTATCTATTGTTGGTTGATATCTTGGATGAGCTCAAATCCCATTTAGCCCAGGCACAACAAAAGATGAAACGTTGGGCCGATGGGAAGCGCCGACTTAGTGTACTTGAAGCTCTGCCCATATTGTCAGAAGCCCTTCGCCAAGCGCCGCAACGAGAAGCTTTCACCTCGCTATTTTGGGCCATACCCAGTGCTAGCCCATGTAGGACTAGTTGCCTACTGCTTGTAGCTACCTGTCTGTCACCATTCATCCCGTCTTTCATGTCTCCCAACTTAAGCCGGCGTTGGACGCGACTTCAACAGTCTCAACAACTTCCTCCTCACCTTACTACCGATATGGAATGGAGGGTGCAGCCAAAAGGCTTGCGTGGCATTCGGCAGGTCTCCAATGGGAAGCACTCACACGTCGAGGTTCTCATCCAGTCACGTGGCTTGCCTGATTTCAAAGCCTCTTGGGAGCATTTTGAAGATATCCAACTCCAGTTTCCCGCTTTTCACCTTGAGGACAAGGTGAGTGTTTGGGCAGGGGGTAATGATAGGCCTCTTGTGCGTTTTACATATACAAGGCGCAAGAAGAATCAACACCAGCAGCTGGGTCAACAGGTGGAATGGAATGCTGACTTGCCAGCTGATGGGGAATAGTCCACATAGGAAGGGCTGTGTAGGACGGGGAAGAAGTTGCTAGAAGAAAGTTGGTTAGAACGATTTGGGCTGTGGTTAGAGAAGTAGTTAGTTAGAGAGAAATCAGGGGAGGAGAGTTAGAGTCGAATAAGAGGGACGTAGGAGGGGAGTCTAGGCAGAAAAGTGTGTGGGAAGATCGGTACGAGAGACCAGGCTCTCGAATTCACCTGGGTATCTTGTATTTCTTTATTTTTCATATTACAATAATACTACAGAAACTCTCTTTTACGGCACTGATGCCTATCAGATATCTACAACTCAAGTTTGGGTATTCCTAGTAATCATTACATCTTCCATTACTTACCGCATGTTGCTCAGATTCTCTTTCTATGTTGCATATAGTGAAGAAATTATTAATATTGTCTGGAACTGGTGGTATACTGCTTGTATTCTCTATTTAATGCTAAAGTTATTGTGAAATATTTAACTTGCAACTTCGAATGGTATTTAAACTGAAAGTAAAGAACAGATTCCCATTGTTTGGTACTTTTTTTTGGGAGTTTGGTACTTTTTCTTGCCCCAAATTTCATAGTTTTAGCGGCTTACTCTTTCTAGTCTAATTTTTTTCATTAAGAAAACCAAATGATGGTATGAACCAATTTAACACTAAATTTCCAGATAATTGGAAAATAAAGGATGGCTAAACTTAATCTCTTTATTTGGACTAGCAAAAAGTGAAAACAAAGAAGTAAACCAACATTCAAACAATATACATGATTTTTACATTTCTCCTTTTCTTGTCTTCAGTTTGCTTTTATTGTTATTCCTGTTAAGTTTGTGATGATTCTTCAGTATTATGTGTAACATGACATATCCCTATTCTCTTATTTTCTTGTGACTTGTGTTCAAAACATTTCTCATTTGCATCATTTCTATTGACCTTATGCCACAGGAGAAACGAAGAGGAAGTTTGAGAGTGTTTATTCCGGGGGCACCATGGATACTCCCGACTCTGGCCGGGTTTTCCAGTACTGGCATTGCTGTGGATCTGAAGATCCCTTTGACCCTGGATGCACTGCTGCTCCCCACTCGTCCTATGATGACTGATTCATTTCACATTCTTCCACACTGAATTCACTTCCTCCCCTTAAGATAAGTGATTTGTTCCTTCATAAAAACTGGTTTTGTATATTTATGTTGAATAACTGTTTTTTTTTTTTTCCTCTTTTGTTTACAATTATAACCAATATGAGATTGAGCTTATAGCTTCAAGACATGTTTACCGACCTACAGTCTTATCTGGAAGCCTGATGTGCTACTCTTAAGTATTCCTTCGCTTCTCTTCCTATGTACAAATCAATAAAGAAGTTTAAGTAGTCTCATTTTGGCCTCAATGCTCTATGCATTTGTTCTTTTAGTTACTTATAATTTGTATTATATCACCTTAACGTTATTTTTGTAGCAATTTCCTATGTTGTTCAGATCCAAAATCCGTTTTTTTGTTCATTTGCTATTATTCTGTGATGGATGTTTAAATATAACACCTAAACTACCATCAGTCTTTAGTAGGCTTTTAGAATAGGTAGTATCAAGGGCAAGGACCAGGAAGTTTAAGAAAAGTAGAAGACTACTTCCATTCCTTGTAACGCCCTTCTGGGCCAATCTCTATCACTGTGAAAGTGCCTGGTTTTCGAATTTTTTTTTATTACCTGCTTTGATTGCTTTAGCCCTTTAGTCTTTTGACTGCTGTATGCTCGCCTTGGTTTATTTCAACAGAATTAACTTTCAATCCAAAAAAAAAAAAAAAAAAGAACATAAGAAAATAAGAAAATAAGAGGGAACAAAAGAAATTCTTGTAATGTTTTGAATGGACAACGTCTTATATAAGTTGATATAGGAACTTTAAGATGTTAATGCTGAGTGGCTTCTATGAATTTAGGAATTCGGATTGTATACTTAGCTGGTAACAGGTCCTTGAATTTCGTTTCGTGCTTATCTTTTGATGGTGTGTTTGGGCTGGGCCTTACTGACCTTGTTGAGTATTGGTTTATCCTGTTTTGCTGCTGGGTTGAGCCTTTGAGGGAAGTAGGATGCACTGAGGTGTTTTTAATTTGGGAAAAGTTCATAAATACCCGATTTGAAAGAAATATTTCTATAAATACCTGTTTTTATTTTTATTTCATAAATACCTATATATATATATTTTTAAGATATATAGACCATGAGTGTTTTATACATGAAATGTATGCATTTCATGGATTAAATGTATACTCTGGTATACATTTTATGAATAAAAATTAAATTAAAAATTGGTACACATTTTAAAATATGTATGCTTATATTTTACACATGAAATGTGAATCTTATGGATAAAATTTATATTATAAACATAGACTGCTCATATTTTACATAAGAGACGTAGACCATAAAAATGATTATTTTTGAAAGAAAAATTAAAAATAGGTATTTATAAAATAAGTTTTTAAAATATGAGTATTAGGTGTAAATTTCTTTATTAATTTTCCTTGGGTGAGCTTATAGGATAATTTGTCCTTTTTCATCTTTTTAGAAATTAAAGGGGGTGCCTTCACTTAACTTAGGTGCAAATATTAAAATATTGTATTTTTCCATTTCATTTTTTTTTTCCTTTTTGGTGTCTTCTATAACCTTCGGAAATACTGGACCCTATCCACTATATATAATATATAATTATATAAATAGAATAAATAAGGAAAAATATATCAATTTTTTTGAATAGAAAAATATGTCAAATTATAAAATGAGAAAAAAAAATACTTGCTTATTAGATGTCATAGTTGTTGTAAACAATTAATTGTACATTTAATCGTGTTGGATTTGAATTTTTCTTTTATATTTAATTATATATAGAAATAAATTACAATTTAAAAAGTTTTAATTCCAAATTTATCATGTAACCATGAGTTAAAGGTAGCAAAATGGGTGGACCGCGCCGACCCGCTAAAAAATAACTTGAACCTAACTCGGCTTGTTAGCTAGTTGGGCTCCTAGATGAGCCAAAGCTGAGCCAGGTCAGTCTGTACTTAGCTCTTTTTTTTAAAAAAAAAATTAAAACATGTTATGTTTTGATTAAAATTTTTTTTAAAAAAAAAAACATAAACATATTTTTTTTCCATTGCTCAAAATTTAATAATAATTTAATAAGACAATTGATTAAAAAAAGTTTAAAAACAAAAAAATTAAAAAAATATTATTTAGAATTGTAATGAAAATGTTCGAAAAAATTAAAAAAACAAATAAAATTGATATTTTGAATTTCATTTTATTGATTTAATCTTTGACTATGTCATTAAAAATTTTACTAAGAAAAACCCATTGGATAAAACCTTAGTAAAGAAAAAAGAGTGTAGAATTGATGATCACATTTTAAATTATTACAAAAATAAAAATGAACTAGCAAATCATCAATTATGACAAATACCTTCTTCATTACTCATTAGCATTCATTTCCAACAATGTGAATTTAGTCTTCTTCTTCATTAGTATTCATTTCCAAATCAATATGGATATTTTTTTGACATATCCATATCCTATATAAACATATTAATATGTTAATTAAATTGAATTAACTAGATAATAAATATATTACTACTTTAATTAACTTGAATTAGAATGATGGGAAACATATTTGATATTACAATTTTGAATAATTTAAGTTAGAATGGTAATAAACATATTATTACATTAATTAATTTGAATTAAAATGATAATACACATATTTCTAAATTAATTAATTTGAACATAATATGATTATAAATATTTTACTAACTCAAATGATAATAAACATATTTCTAAATTAATTAATTTGAACATATTATGATTATAAATATTTAACTAACTCAATTGTAATTTGTAAACATTAAAATTAAACATCATACTAAATATAGGTCATAAGTGTGAAAATACTATTATACTACTAAACGTACTATAAAATAATTGAAATTAAAAAGATAAGTTTGATAAATTGAATTTTAGATACTTAAGAAATCGAAATCGTACCTTGAATTAATACTTAAGAATTGAATAATGGAAGATCTTTGGATTTTAGAAGAATTGGAAATGGAGATTAGATAATGGAAGTAAAAATTATAATTTAGTAATTAGATAATATAATTAGAGAAAAAGAGAAATTTGATATTATAATTAGAGATAATAAGAGAATAAGAGAGTATAGTATTGAATTAAAACTTGAAATTATATATTAAAAAAAAAAAAGAGTAAGAGGATAGGATATTTAATTATTTATAGATATAGAAAAAGGTATTTTTTTTAAAAAAATTATTTATTATTATTGTAATGTTTTTTAAATTTATTTAAAAACCTTAAAAAAAACCAAAAAAAAAAAATTTGGGGGAGCTCAATGCCCAAGGCCCAATACGGTATTATTATCGTTTGGCCTAAAAAACTTGGGTCCGAAAGTAAAAATATAAAAAATTACTACAATACCAGGTTGCCCATGCGGGTCGGATTGGATGGATTGTGAAACATAAGCCCAGCCTGGTCCTACTCCCAAGGTCAGGTTGAGCCTAGGCTACTACAATACCGGGCTAGGTTGGCCCATTAGGTCTAGCCCGAATTACCACCTCTAACTGTGACAGGTAAATGGATAGGGTTAGGTAAATCTCTTTTGGCATGTGTTATAAACCATAAATGGAGTGGAACGAAGCCAATTTTCCAGTTATACATGTCTCTTTTTATTTTTATTTTTATTTTTATTTTCATTTCATCCCACACTAATAACCATTTGTTTGATAATAGTGCAATTTTAGGAAATTCCTATTACGGTAACAACTTCCCTTGTTGTTATGGCTGTATACTATGAACAATCTAACACTATATTTTAAAAACTTTTGCATATATTTTCACAATTTTGGTTTTTAAAATAAGGTTAACTACAAAAAAAATTACCCTAAACATTGAGTAATCTGTAATTTAAACTTTAAAGTTTGAACTTTACAAAATAATACACTAATATTAAGAATTTCTAAAAATTAATATCTTGAACTAACTTTTTGAATAATTTTAATAATGAAAAAATAATAATATCTTCCATGATTAGTTATTATTGTACTTAATTTTGAGGATATTATTGTCTTTTACTAGTTAAAGTTATTCCAAAAGTCAAGTCAATATATTAATTTTTAGAAATTTTAATCTCTGGATATTATTTTGCAGAGCTCAAACTTCAATATTTAAATTGTAGAAATCCAAACCCCAGGATATTCTTTTGCGATTTACCTTTCAAAATATGCCATTATATGTACCAATACATAGTCCTAGAGATATAAAGTGGGCCTACATCTAATAAGTCTACACGAGCTTTGTATCGGGCCTAGGCCCAATCTCTATTCCTATCAAGGAGTCCGGTACGGTTCACAAGCCCAATTTATATTTTATACAGGCCTAAGTGGATTGAGCCTATGTAGGCCGAATATAGGTCTATACGGGCCAATATGTAGGCATGATTTCATTATTGTTCTATTATTATTTTGTTTTTTCTTATATTAAAATTAGAGGTGTCAGGCCCAGGCCTGTTTTGAAGTCAAATTTGGCCGCCGAGCCCCGATCGGATTCTACGCCTATCCTGTCTTGGCTTATAAAGATTCACAGGCTAGGTTGGGCTTAGATGTCTAAGCTTGCGGGCCAACCCGTTCTGGCCTACCATGGACCATTGGCCAGGATAGGCCCTTAGCCCACAGTGGGCCTAATCAGGTCAGCGAAAAAATAAATGTAAGTATATATATTTTGTGTATATATATATATATATATATATATTAAATAATAGTATAATTAGATTTTAACATGACAAATATATATATGTATATATATAAATATAATTTTTAATAGCATTACCTATTAATATTCATTTTTATGTTCAAATTTTACTAAATTCAAAATAGGAAAAAAATCTAATTTTGTGTTGGCCTATCGTAGGCCGATTATGGCCCATATTGGCTTGATTTTAGGTAGGTCTGTAGGCTATGTTAAGCTGGACATTCACTTTCCTGTCACGGCCCGGTCTAACCCGTGAATTTTATTGGCCAGACTATGTCGACCCGCATTGAAATGGGCTAGGCCAGGCACCTCTAATTAAAATAGAAAAAAAAACTATTCATATTCTTTTAAAATTTGAATAAATAAATAATAAAAAGGTAAATGAATAATATTAAAAGCATATATATGAAAATATTTAATTAAGATTTTTTAAAATTTTAATTAGGAAACATATTTAAAATTATATATAAAATTACTAAACATAGGCTTAATATAGGCCTATAAAAATGTAGGTCAGAGTGAGCCGAACTGGACCGAACTGATAGATTTATTACTAAGGATTAACCCGACCTCTACTATATGTACTAGGTCGGTTTAAGCATGTATGCAGTATTATATTTTTCTTTTGGAATGTGGGTTAGCCAACAAAGCTCTGACCTACATTCATACCTTTACATAGATCTATAAAATATGTGTATGTTAAATGACTGAAATTACTTTGAGATGAAATACATAATCATAATTGTGCTCCACTGCTGTTTGAGAATAAGCAGTTGAACTCACTATGCTACATACTGAAACATTAATATCAAGTAAAAGTCGTTCTACTAAAATTGGAATATTACAACACACCCACCAGGGATAGAATGGAGGAGAAAGGAGGGGGCGGGTGAGGGCTATTATCTATTCTCAACTTTTTTTTTTTTTTTTTCTCTTCACCTATTAAGTTTTACAATTCAAGTACCTATTAAGTTTTACAATTCAAGTTACGCCTTCACCTGATGATTGAAATTTTAGTTATACTTTTATATTGTATTAAAAAACATCTAATTAATTATTCTATAATCATATTATTTTAATATTAGATTTTGTTTGTTTTTGTAAATAAAAATATATATTCCGTTTCTAAAAGTAATGCATTCTTTTTTACCTAAATTAATGTTAAGAACTTAACTAACCTCATTTAGACAAATGAATTTGGGAAAGAGTTTTAAGGAAAAATAAAAAAATTTTCTTTGTATTTATGCCTAGCTCAAAAAACTTCTTGCTCCGACGTTGGGGGCACCATATCAAAATAATTGACATCCCTAAATTCCTAAATGTGTGAGGCTTCATGGCGCTTGAGCATTTTCTGATAATTATTGAACGTTTTTTCTTTTTCGATTGGTCATACATGGACGGATGAAAATGAAGGTGCCCATCGTAAAAGTAAGGTTTCAAATCACAATTAAAAATAAAGAAAGTAAAAGAAAGAAAGTGTTGGTTTCTCGTACTATGAATCAGTGCTTTCACAGTGATTAACATACGAATGAATGCAACATGGAAATTACATTTAAATAATTTTGTTACATATTTTATTATTTTGGCAAAATGTCAAACCCTCAAGTTGTCGTTATCCACATTAAACAGAAGTATTCGTTGAATTGAGTTAATCAGGGTTCCGTACTCACTATTTGCTTGCCACGTGGATACTCAAGTTCCATCAACAGTCGATAACTCGACACGTAATTGACATACCATTATTATTGAACAGAAGCCTCACATACAATTTCCACTCAACACGGCTTATCCCCGTTGCGGACATGGGCAACACCGTTCCATTACTTCAATCACAAAGCTCAATTTATTAAAGAGGAAATTGAGGCGAAAATCACTTTTTAGTCGAAATTCATATTTATATAATTAGTTTTTTTTTTAAGGTGATAATACTTTTTGTCCAAATTTTATAATAATTATTTATTTTTTTCGTTAAATGTTATATTAGAAGACAAGTGTCACTCTATAAAGTTAGAGTTATTTGCAGTTTTAAAAAACGTAAAAAAATGAATAAAACTTAGAAAATAAAAATAAATCATATAAATTTAAAAAAAAAAAGAAAGAAAAGAAATAAGCTTAAAAAGTTAAATGAATGAGTAAAGGACAAAAATCTAGAAAGTGTTCTTCGTCTCTGCACACTCTTTCGTTAGATTCTCACTAAAATGTCAATTTTCGTCGACTTTACTTATTCCCAACTCTCTTCCCAACTCTCTCTCTCTCATCATTTTTTCTCTCTGGAATCTAATTTCCTATCTCTTTAGCTTGGGTTGCTGGAAGTTTCGAAACTGCAATACCTTGGGTCAACAGGTGCCAAAAATGCTTCCAAAGAATATGATCTTTGCTTCTGTAATTCTTTGACATTATCACTAAAATGTCAATTTTCGGCTACTTTACCTAGTCCCAACTCTCTCTCTCTCTCATCGTTTTTACTCTCTAAAATATAATTCTCTATCTTTTTAGCTTGGATCGCCAGAAGTTCTGAAACCGCCACAGCTTAGATCAACAGGCGCCGAAAGTGCTTCTAAAAATGCTTCCAAAAAATGCGATCTTTATTTCTGTAAAAAGGAGAATATCGTCGTTGTAGCTATTTTAATTTGATTTTTTTAATTTTCTTTTTTCTATTTTATTGTTGAAACTCAGAAGGACAAATCCAATTCTAAACACAACTCACTTAGCATAACAGATCTAAAAACCCCCAAAAAATTAAAAAGAATAAAAGAGATACGAAGTAGTCTTTCTTTTGAGTTTTTGTCTTCCTTAATAGATGGGTTAAGCTCTGTTCAGATCCAAGTTTTGAATCTTCAAAGGAGTAAGAACAAGAGAAATTTACCATTAGAACAAATTCCCTCCCAGACTTCTTTTTCTCTCTCTCTCTCTCTCTTTATTTATTTTTTTTATAATTTTAATTGAGCCGATTATGCGTCCTCCAAAAGGACTGAATATCCAAGACTCTGTTATATTTCTCTCTCACTCTAAAAAGTAATGAATTGGAGAAGCATGGTATGGCAAGAGCTCGAATCGATTGACGGTGCTCTTCAACAAATCTATTTAGTACATGTTCAATTTTTTTTTGAATAAAGCACAGATTCAATTTCGAGGGCGTATTTTACTTCTTTGACGATCTACGGTATATATATATATATATATATATATTTATTTATTTATATAGTTTGTCAATCTAATAGGTTTTTTTTTTTTAATCTATAAGAAGATATATTTTTTTAGCTGTTGGATTACTGTCTAATAGTGATCTAATGATTATAATAAAGTGCATAAAAATGAAAATACGTGTATCATTTATGCTCCTTCTTTTTCTTATATATATATATATATGGGCACCGATTCAGTAGGTATTTTTTTTTAACCTATCCAATTTAGCCAATGAAAATTTAGTATGTATATTTTTTTATTGTAAAAAATAAAAAAAAGAAAGCGCATTAATGATGCACGTATTTTTATACACTCCATTATAACCATTAAATCACTATTAGATAGTGATTCATCTGTTAAAAAAAAAAATACCTATTGGATTGGCAACCTCTATATATATATATATATTAATTTTAAAGACCATATTGTGTTACTTTTGATGTATACTTTGCTTACTCAATTATCGATTATGCTGTACCCCACCAAATCCAAATGTTGCTTTTTCAAATTTGGACGTAGTTATGTATAATTTAGGTACCAGATATGGATATTGAAAATGCAGATAAGGTTCAGTTGGAAACTTTGAGATAAGACCTCCATACGGTTTGTAAATCTCTTAAACCAATTTCGGTTTAGTTTGACCATCATTCTTACTGCCAGTTCTTGTTTTTGTAGCTCTTATATTTTTGGGTAAAAGATGTTAACTTCTATCAACCTGTGGATAGTGCTCAAGCTAGATATTCATTTAATTTTTTTAAAACTTATTTTTTTAAAATTTATTTGATTTATTTTTCATTTTCTAAATTTTTGTTCATTTGTTTTACATTTTTTAAATTGCATATTTGATTTAATTTAATTTTTTTAATTTTATTTCATTTTTTACAATATTTTAGAATTACAATTAATTTTAGAAAGTGATACGTGTCTTCGTGACACTTAAAAAAATATTTAATTATTATTACTAAATTTGGACGGAAAAATCAGAAAAAAAAAGATATTAAAGTATAAATTTCAACCAAGGATGAGTATTTTGCCGCAATTTCCTCTTTATTAAAAAACAATAACATATTATACGCATAAATCCGCCGACTTTGTGTGCTTGCCAGCTTCGGGAGCAACACAGCTAATAACCAGCTGACACCTGGCGCAACACATTCAGATCCAGCCCTATATTTTATAAGCAAAACGCGGACAGGACACGTGTCATCCACTCATTACGGATTTCGCCTCCCTATAAATACCAGAGCACCAGAAAACTGTATGTAATCATTAATGTTCTCTGTAACTTGGATCCTTACAATTCTTTTTTTTTTTTTCTTTTTCAAATTCTCATTCTCTGAATAACTTAGTCATTATGGAAACGACATGTTTATGTTCGTCGTTTGCTCCTCTTCCGATCAAAACGCGGCTTTTCAGAAAGAGGAATCAACGTTCGGTAGTGGCGAGTGCGAAAAGATCAGCTGACTCGTACGACTACTACTGCGACGGAGGGAGATTAGTGGACGAGAGCATGATAGTACTGAGGAAGCGCATACACGAGATGAAAGTGATAGAGAGGAACTACGAGCCTCCGGCAGAGTGGACCAATTGGGAGAAGCAGTACTACACGTCGTACGACGATTACGTCTGTAAGTTTGTTGGGTTTGTTCAGTCCAATTTGATGAACACTAGGCCGTCTTTAGCTCTCGGAATGATCCTTCTCCTCGCCTTAAGCGTACCGGCTTCGACCGTCGTCGTTTTGCTCCGTCTCATTGAAGTGGCTAATGGCACCTTCTCTTCTCTTCATCTAGGCTGATCTGGGCTTGTATTTTTTTTTTTTTTCCAAAAAGAAATTTAAGAAGGGTCATTTTGATTATCTATGCGGGTCCGAAGTCCACATGAACCACTTACGTCAGATATCATGGTTTAAAAGAATCTTTTTCTTTGATGCCCATGTGATGTACATAGACCATAATAATGGAACCATCTTATTTATTTATTTATTTGATTATTGATAATATGGCAACATCTTATTTGTTGTTAGGAAAACACCGCTACCCCATATAAAATTTTTCTTTCATTGTGTGCCCAAAATAGGGTTCTTACTAACTACTAAGTACACGAAGCTAATAAAATCAATCATCAATGAGGCATTAACGATTTTGAACATATTTTAAAGAGAAATTTACACCAAGAACCCGATTTTATAACTTATTTTTATAAATATTTTTTTTAATTTTATTTTCAAAAATATTTTTTTATGGTATATTTTATGTATAAAATATGAGTATTATATATTTACATTGTAAATTTTTACTTATGAGGTATATATTTTATATGTAAAATATGAGCAGTATATATTATAATGTAAATATTTACCATGATTTATATTTTTTTATTATAAAATAGTTGACTTATGGTATACATTTTGAAATATGTATCAATTTTTAATATATTTTTTATTTATAAAATGTGTATCGCAATATACACTTCATCTATAAAATGTATACCACGTTATATATCTCATATGTAAAATATCGATGGTCTATATTTCTAACAAAACAAAACAGGTATAAAAACAGTATTTATGAAAGAAAAATAAAAAACTAGTATTTGTAAAAATATTATTTTAAAAACGGATATTGATCACCTTTTCCCTATTTTAAAATATGGGACAAAATATTTTCATTTATATGTGTAATTAAAAAAAAAAGACAAAATATAAATCATTTATAAAAGAAGGATTTTTATTTAATAAAAAATTTCGAAGTCGAAAGGGCAATTGAAATAGTAGCAATTGAGATAAAAATTTTCATCTGCGATCAAAAACAACCGGGATCTATAATTGAAATATTCCGACCACAGTGAAACAAAGGAGAGAGAAGGAAGCCTTAGTGGGATCATGATAGATAGTTCTAGTGGGATACTACATGTGGCAGTAATGACAAAAATAGTTAGGAGAATATGTTGGGGATTGTTAGAGGAGTATGTAACCCCTCAATTCTTGTAATACTGAAAAACAAGACAAATTACGTCTTGTTTAGTAAGTGTTATGTTATTTTTTTCCCGAAAGTTAATAAGTGTTATGTTACTTTATTAATTGTTGACGGAAGTTTTGTCAACAATAAATTTAGGAAAATTGCAAAATGTAGTTTGTGTGTGAAAAAGGTTAATTAATCAAAGCAAACAAAGAGACAAGAATTTTATAGTGATTTAGTCCCAAAAAAAGATGAACTTACGTCAACTGTTTTTTACTATTTTTTGGAGAATTACAAGAGCTCAAAATTATAATGTGTTGTCCGGAAAGAAGAAACAAGAGTCTAAGAAGTTCCCAAAAAATTTCAAAGATAAAAGATCAAAGATTTCCCAGCCTCTCAAGATCAGAAAAAAGTCTAAGATCCTCCATTGAAATATTGAACTCCCTTTATATAGGTGAGGATAACTCAATATTTTCCAATTGTGAGTAACAATATAATTGGGTAATCACTTAAATGAGATGATTGGTCGATCTTTAAAGAGAAATTTTTGTTTCCCTTTCTTTGTAGGTTACCCGTTTGACGAAGCGTAGACTAGTTTTCTTTTCATTCTGGTCGTACTTAACTCGTTCGGAGGAGGTTCGCACTAACTTATTCGGAGAAGGTCGCACTAACTTATGCGGTGGAGGTCGCACGTAACTCTTTCGGAAGAAATCGTATTTAATTCTTTCTCATGTGACCTGACACGTTCACTTGGTCAACTTTTCCCTTTTTGGTATTGACCAACATATAGGATTTTAGACTGCATAATAATTACCCCCCCAGCTCGATTAGTTTTTTAGGATAAAATGGAGCTTCCATCTACTAGAAGTGCGAGCTTAAAAAATGCGATGTCATAACCTAGACTTGAGATTCTTGAAGTGTCGCCAGATCTCAAATCTCACATTTTCAAGATCACACGCACCTTTTTCTGACAGATGAAACTACATGTCACATTTTCTAAGAAGAATAGCAAAACTCGAGGAGACTTTTCCTTTCTTTTCCTTTTTAAAACAGACACAATAATAGTGATGATGCTAGCTGTTGTCTTAAATCGAATCGTTTCAAATTTTGAAAAGATATCGATTTAATTTCAGAAAAAATCAAATCTCGCGTGAACTTCGGCATTTGAATCTAAAAATTAAATACCTTGATCTATGGCTGTGATTTGATGACGCTCGAGACATATATATCGAAAACAAATCCGCCTCCTCTTCAAAAAACCTATCGTCTGCTATTTCTCTCGAAACCCGAAATATTCACAGAGTAATCCTTCCGGCATTGTTCTGTTTCTCAGCTCGCACAACTTTGTCATCTTCTCCGACAAAGTTATCATCACAATCCTTCAGACGTCATCTTGGTCCCTCCGTCTTAAAAGAAAGGTTAGTATATATCCCTCTCTCTCTTGTTTTTCGATTTTTCCAGAACTCTTATTTACAAATCCTATTTCTAGAAAATAAGAACAAACCGTAGAGCCTAAATATTCTGAACATAAATCCATCCCATATTCGGATGGACTGTAAAATGAAAATTTTTAGATCCCATTCGTTGGTTTATAGAATACCTTCTTTTAGATGACTGATAGAGATGAACTCGTGAAAGAGTTTTTTTATGTTCTTTTTTAACGAACTGCTTAAACGATTTTTATGAATCCGTAGATCGATTAGAAAAAATTTGATGAGTAGCTTGTTGATGCAATCCTAGGATGAGACCCCAAAACTACTCGTATATAGCTAAGGTCCCTGAAGCTCGCATAGCACTAAATCCATCCATATTTCTTTTCAGATGTCTAGTAGTGAAGATTTTAGGAAAGGGAATGCATTCTCAGGAGAATTTTCCAATACCAGTGTTAGCTCCATAAACCTCGAAGATTATCTTGAGCCAGAACCCGAAGTTGAGATAATCAGGGTCAAGCAAGGTAGTCCTCACATAGACGACCTTCCTCAAGACCAATGGCCCCGGCATATTAGAGATCTCCCTACGTTTGCAACGGGTTATCAATATATAGAGGGAGACTGGTCATGTACTAATATAAGGACGAACTGCACCACGAACAGGCTCAATAAGATCATATGCAACTATAAGATCGCCATCCCTCTTCGCCTTTCCATGGAGTTCAATCGACCACATACACCACTTCACGGAATTGTCTCATTCTCTGAAGCAGTTCTCAAATGCGAGGTCCACCTTCCACTTCATCCTTACATAAAATCCATCGTCGACTATTACGGAGTTGTTCATTTCCAACTAAGATACATAATAAGTCTGTACATACTATACCATAAACTAGGCTTAGAAACTCCTACTCCTAAAGAGTTCGCTTGGTTTTACCAAGTGAAATCAAACCCATCAGACTTCGGATTCTTTATGCGAGCAAGTAGTTGAACCAAGCAATAAAAACTATCTATCGGGTTTGCAACAACATAGAAAAATGGAGAAATCTATTTTTCCACTTTGACTATGCAGATAACTATTTTTTTCAGAATCCTGATAGGTAGCTTTCAATTTATCGTCTTTTCTGTATAATCATATTTATTCTGATCGCACTCGTATGTCATCGCAGACAACAGGGAATAGCCTGGACTTTTCAGAGAATAGCTCGCAAGGGTGTACAGAATCAACGACCTTCCAATTGAGAAATTCGATTGGAAGAAACTTGGGACTTCTAAGAACTTAGTCATTTGCGGTTTGCTTCCAAGGGGAGCCACGTTCCCTGATCCCACCATCCGTTCGACCAGACCCTCGAGCTCGAAGAAGAAGAAGCTGAGGAAGCAAACGAAAAAGAGTGCCTCGTCTTCCAAACCTAGGAAACGAAAAGCATCCGCCACCCCTACA
>JXTB01000013.1:662740-682115 GCA_002914805.1 Parasponia andersonii
ATCTCGCTTACTGACTCACATCTGTACAGAAATGGTTATTGGTAGCAGACTGCGAGCATCGCCTTCCACTCTGGGGTCTATGGTAATGTCCAAGACGCTAGAGAGCACACCTCCATCGATGTCAAAAGGGAAAGAGAAGGTTGACACTTCCAAGAAACAAAAAGTCGCCTTCGAGGATATCCCGATAAGCTCGCCTCCTCCACAGCCTCAAACTATGAGCCATCTTGAACCATCTAAGGAGACTGTCACTTCTTCGGAACCGAACTAGGTTGATAAGATGATGAGCTCTTCGCACTCCTTAACCAATTAGCAGAGAAGGCTGGTATGAGAGCAGCCTTTATTGATTGCTTCACTTCCGAAGATGGCTGGGAGAGGATGAAGCGACGATCTGCCAAGTTTGCCTTTGGTTCTGCGATGAGGATGTTGGCAAATGTAAGCATCTTCTATTTTCTCTTTTCAACGCATTTTTCTAGTATTGATGTATTATATTTTCAGACTACTGCAGCTGCTGTCCTGATGTATGACCCAATCCTTGAGTGTTTGGAGAAGGTTGAAAAAGTCGAAGACCCAAGCATTCGAGGACTCAGAGAAGGCTCGCGAGGAGGAGAAAAAAGTCTTTAATTTAGAGAGTTTGCAGCTGCTCGAAGGTCTAGCCAAGGAGAAGTTCGAAAAGGAGAAGCTTGAGGAAAAAATTAAGTGCTTGAGAAGACTATCTCCGAGCATCCGGATCGTATGAAGGAGGCGACAGCAGAGGCGGCTCGCAAGGCTGTTAAAGAGTTCAAGGCTACTGAAGTCAAGGAGCTCGAAGACAAAGCCAGTGACATCGCCTCATCGGCCATTATATATAACATCTTCTGCGAGCATCCAGACTTTGACTTTTCCATCCTTGGCGAAGACGTAGTCGAGCTTGTCCAGAGTTAGAGGGAAGATGAAGCTACCAAAACTGGAGATGGTAGAGCAAGCATGTCTGCATAATAATAATGTTCTTTTATTATTATTTTTTAACTTCAGAACAATACGGGCTTGGTCTCCTCTTATTTGTATTTTTTATTTTTATTTTTTTGCTTGCATACAGGTGCGAGCTTTTATCAATAAATGAATGCTTTCTTTATCAGACGTTTATTCCTACAAAATAATCAACACTCTAAGTCGTGATATAGAAGATAATTAATTTAACTAAGTAGTCAATCACTAAGTGACTGATCGGTACGTTATTGTGATTTGAATCCAACACACTTAAAATGGTTGTGTTAGGATAGGTTGGGTCGCTTAAGAAAATAACAAGTATGAGTGATGCAAACTCAATACTGTTTTTCAAAAGTTCTATGGCAAAATGTAAATATAGCAATGTATCATATCGAACAATAAATATTTTGCTTAGTTACTTTGTTGTTTGAGGAGGGAAATTGTGTAATACGACATGCTAAGGCATGAAGCGAGGAGCAAATCTTAAGATTTTAAGGAATTTTAGATATTTCGATGATCTAAAATTCCGACCCCTCAAAATGGGCGTTTTGCATAGTCTCTTAGGAAGCAAGTAGGAGATAATATTCTGATTCCACTGCCCCCCAAGTTTTATGGTATTCAAAGACTGCCATAAAACTATAAAAATTCCAAATCGAATGATCGATGAGGAGATACCCTTATTGATGATGACGAATGACGTTCAACGAATGACGATTAACGATTAACGAATGACGATCAACGAAAGACAATCAACGAATGACGATTAACGAATAACGATCAACGAATTACAATCAACGAATGACAATCAATGAATGACGATCAACGAATGACGAATGACGATCAACGAATGATGATCAACGAATGGCGATCAACAAATGACGAATGACGATCAACGAATGACGAATGACGATCAACGAATGACGAATAAGTAGATATATTTATTGATGAATGACGAATAACATGAAGATATACATGAAAATTTACTGATAATAGCGACGAAGTTGTTCTGTATTCCAGGCATGCTCGATCTTTTGTCCGCCAGTACGAGCTAACTTATATGTCCCAGGTCGAATGATGGCATCAATAACATACGGTCATTCCCAAGAGGGTCCAAATACTCCAGCACCGTGCTCTTTATTATTAGGTAGGAGTTGCCCAAGAACAAGGTCACCAACTTTAAATCCTCTTCATCTGACTTTAGAGTTATAATATCAAGTAGTGCGCTGTTGATATAATGGGATTTGAAGCTGAGACTGCTCACGCTTTTCTTCTAAAAGATCGAGCTCAATCCTCATTAGTGTTTTGTTGCGATCTTACTCATAGGTTGATCGTCATAGAGAGCTCGCACCAATTTCAACCGGAAGCATTGCTTCATATCTATAAGCTATAGAGAATGGACTCTCTCCGGTAGTTGTTCATTGAGTGGTGCGATAAGCCCATAAAACTTCAGGGAGTACCTCTGGCTAAGCTCCTTTACGCTCTTCCAACTTTGTCTTTATATTATGTTTAAGTATTTTATTTATCGCTTCGACCTGTTCATTGGCTTATGGATGAACAACAGCGGATAAATTCTTCTTGATGCCTAAGTTGTTGGAGAAGTTACGGAACTCGTCGCAGTTAAATTGTTTCCCATTATCAGAAATTATGGTATGTGGTATACCATAACGGCAAATTATAGATTTGTACACAAAATCTATCATCTTTTTTGCGGAAATGGTACTCAAAGTTTCAGTTTCTGTTCACTTGGTGAAATAATCGATTGCGACCACTGCATACTTCAACCCACCTCGCACCAATGGAAGTGTTCCGAAAATATCAATTCCCCATACTGCAAATGGCCATAGACTAGTCATTGGAGTGAGAGGAACGGATGGCATTCTAGGAACAGTTGCAAATCGTTGGCGTTTGTCACACCTCCTAGAAAATTCCATCGTATCCTTCTTCATGGTCGGCCAAAAATACCCTTGTCTTAGAATCTTGTTCGCAAGTGCCAGCCCCCCAGAATGATTTCCGTATATTCCTTCATGAATTTCTCTCATAATGTTGTCCGCTTTTTCTTCATCGACACATAACAATAGCGGCGCACTAAAACTCCTTCGATAAAGCTTCTCGTCATAGATAACATAGCGAGCTGCTTTCATTCGAAGTCGCTTTGCGTCGTTTTTGTTTTCGGAGAGATCGCCATTTTGTATATACTTCATTATAGGATCTATCCACGATGGTTTTTTATCAACCGTCATAGCTATTTGGGGCTCTGCTTCGATACTAGGTTTTGTAAGAAACTCGACAGGGACCACCTTTAGTAATTCGGCATCTTTTATTGAGGCGAGTTTAGCTAGGGCATCTGCCCGAGTATTCTTAATGCGAGGAAGAAGTTGAATATTATAAGCAGTGAATGTCGAGAATAATCTTTGTACCTCTTGTAAATAAGCCATCATTCTCTTTCCTCTTGCTTGATATTCGCTATTCGCTTGACAAACGACCAGCTAGAAATCACTGTATACCTCAATTACTTCGACCTTCATTTCTTGTATGAGCTTTAGCCCGGCTATCAGTGCTTCATATCCTGCCTCATTATTTGATGCTGGAAATTTGAAGTGAAGTGCACAATGAATATTGTTCCCTTCAGGACTGATTAGTACTAAGCTCGTACCAGCTCCATTCTCGTTTGATAATCCATCAACATAAAACTTCCACAATCTGGATAAATATGTAGCAAGCTTTTCGATTACTTTTGCAGGAAGATTGACATCATATGTGAATTTCGCAATAAAATCTGTGAGGGCTTGCCCTTTGATTATTGTGCGAGGTTGAAAATTGATGTCGAACTGACTCAACTGAACTGTCCACTTAAGTAGTCGTCTGGAAGACTTGGGTTTTTGCAGAACCTACTTTAATGGAAAGTTCGTGAAAACTTTGATGGTGTGCACATGAAAATAAGGTCGAAGTTTCCTGGATGCGACAATGAGTGCTAATGCCAATTCCTCCATCTCTGGATATCTTGTTTCGGCATCGAGTAGTCTTTTACTTACGTAGTACACTGGTCATTATATCTTTTTATATTCTCGAATTAACGCAGCGCTTGTCGTATATTTAGAAACAGCGAGGTATAAATATAATTCTTCCCCCAGATTTGGCTTCGACAAGAGTGGAGAAGAACCCAAGTATATTTTTAATTCTTGGAACGCTTGCTCGCATTTTCCTGTCCCACTCGAACCTCTTCGAACCTTTCATTACTTCAAAGAATGGTTGGCACTTATCCGTCGACTTGGATACAAATCGACTCAATGCGGCCATTCTTCCTGTCAAGCTCTGCACATCTTTGGGTTTGCAAGGAGATTGCATATTAATCATCACTTGTATCTTTTGAGGGTTAGCTTCAATGCCTCGCTGATTGACCATAAAACCCAGAAACTTTCCAGATCCTACTCCAAATGCACACTTCTGAGGATTTAACTTCATTTGATACTTTCAGAGAATTTTGAACATCTCATCAAGATGTTTGATGTGATCTTCGGCTTTTTTCGACTTCACCAGCATGTCATCAACATATACCTCCATTGTCTTGCCAATTTGTTTTACAAACATCATATTGACAAGATACTGGTAGGTTGCTCCTGCATTGATGAGTCCGAAGGGCATCTTTTTGTAACGGTATAATCCTCGATCAGTGATGAACGAGGTATGCTTCTCATCTAGTTCGTACTTGGGGATTTGATTGTATCCAGAATGTGTGTCAATGAACCTAAGAGTTCATGTCCCGACGTCGCATCTACAAGTTGGTCGATTCTTGGAAGGGGAAAGTTATCCTTCGGGCATGCTTTGTTGAGATCTGTGAAATCGATGCACATTCTCCACTTCCCGTTGGGTTTCTTTACCAAAACCGGGTTTGCAAGCCAGTTCGGATAAAAAGATTCCCTGATAATCCAATTTTGAGCAACTCTTCTACCTTTTCTTTTAGCACGACGTAGCGTTCTGGATTCATAGCTCTTTTTTTCTGTCGTACAGACTTCTTTGTTGGATCTATGTTAAGATGGTGATATATGATATTCGGATCGATCCCGACCATGTCGAATGTTGCCAGCGAAGACATCCAAGTTAGATTCCAGAAAAGTGACCAATGAAGCTCGCATAGGTTCTTGAAGCCTCGCTCCAATCTTTAAAATCTTAGAGGACCTGTTAATTAGCAAATCTTCCAAGACTTCAATGGGTCCAGTTTTGACTTTTCCATCGATTTCTCAAGGGTCGAGGTTTTCACTTGTCGTTTCGATTGACGTTTCGCCCGACGCTTCGACTGACGTTTTGCCTGACGCTTCGAGGGACGTTTCGCCTGATGCTTCTCTTTGGACCATCATTGTGCAAGGTGTCGCATCCTTTGCTGCGAGCTTTAAAGAGTTATTATAACAAGTCCTCGCATCATATTGGTTGCCACGCATCTCGCCTACTCCTTGTTGAGTCGGGACTTTCATAGCGAGATGATAGATCGATGTTACTGCTCGAAGTTCCCTCATTGTCGGTCTTCCCAGTACAGCATTGAATGCAGAGGGGCAATCTACAACTAAGAACTGGGTTATTACCGTTGAAACCCTAGGGTAGGTTCCAACGTTGATAATTAACTCAATTATGCCCATAGGCATTATGCTGTTACCAGTGAATCCATAGAGTGGAATGATGGCGGGCTTTAGGTCGCTTTCATTCAACCCCATCTTTTTAAAGGCGTCGTAATACAGGATGTCAATAGCACTTCCGTTATCGACCAATACTCACCATAATTGCGTGCTTCCATAATTGATCTTTATGACTAACGCATCATTATATGGATAATGGATTTCCCTCGCGTCTTATTCCATGAAGGTAATATCCATATCCGGTACTCGCTGAAGCTTTCGTGGTCGCTGTTCGAGGTGTACGACGTTGGTTAACGGCTGCTGCCGAGCTTCTCGTGCATACCTATCCTGCGCTCTCTTGGAATCTCCTCCAACGTGCGGTCCTCCAAAAATTGTTCACACCTCACGCTGAATTTCTGGAGGTCGCTGTCAGTTTTCTTCTCGTCTTTCATTATGCTGTTTAGAGTACTGCCGCAGCCACCCTTCTTTAATCAATCTTTCGATCTCATCTTTTAGGGCAAAGCAGTTATTGGTATCGTGTCTAATGTCATTGTGATACTAATAAAACTTGTTGGGGTCACGTCTCGTTCTATCTCTTTTCATAGGTTCCGGTTGATGATACTGCTCCTGTTGGTTTATAACCGCATAAATATGATTTATGGGTGCGTTCAATTCAGTATAATTATTGAACCTCATGGGAGCTCTTGAAATCTCCTACTTTTTCTGTTTGGGATGCTTCTCAGTCGATTGTTCACTACTCCTTTTGTTCGACTTCTTATTATTATTGTTGTTGTTTATTGTCGCATCTTTGGCAGTATCCTTTCCTCCTCCCTTTATCGTCTTAAGATTTTTGCGTGAAGATTCCACTTTTAGATGTCGACCAACTCTTCGATAGAAGTCTTCAAGGGTTCTGCATTCTCGCTCTAGTAACTCTTCCCAGAGTTTAGTTTCTGGTCGTACCCCAGCCATCATTAGAGTTAAGACTCCTCCCTCAGGCGAGTTATTAACCTTTGCCAACTCTGAGGTAAAACAATTTAGAAAGAATTGTAGAGTTTCCTCCGGGCCTTGCCAAATAGCAGACAGACTTACCAGTAGAACAGTAAAATTCTTTGCGGCCTAGAATTGCCTCAAAAATGCAATCTAAAGCTGGTGCCAGGATGAGATTGAACCAGATTTGAGTCCTCGGAACCACTTCTTCGCCACTCCTGTGAGAGTTAAAGTAAAGCATCTACAACGTACGAGATCATCAACACGATGAAGTTCCATCAGGTCATTGAAGTGATCCATATGGTCCTATCAAAAGTGTTTATGGTGGGAAGTTTAAATCCAGCAGGTAAGGCAGCAGCTCGAACCTCCTCGCTGTATGGCGATTGACGATACCCATCAGTGAGCTCATCATCCCAACCAGTAAGTGCATCTAAAGCAATTCTCATATTATGAACATCGATATTCAGAGGGAGAACATTCTCTCTTATTGGTGGTAGGAATGGCCTCTGATCGTTGTTACGATATAAGGTGGGTTGGTTAAGTAGGGTGTGCTGCGACCTTAGGGATTCCATTGAAACAGTACAACGAGATCGGCTTTGGTCATTGTGATGCGATGTGGATCACTCCTGACTATGTCGCTGATCCAGATGTTGTCTCAGGTCTGTAGGATTCTGCCGAGATTCCCTACTGATCCTTTCAAAGACACTCCTCGATTAACGTTTTTACTTGTGTTCAAGATAATCACGATTGATGGTTGCTTTCCAGGAAGGTTGTCCACGATCATAATCAGTGCTCGAACTTTCAGTACCAGATACCAGAGGTAAGTCTGTGACCTTGCCTTTTCCCTTAGAGAGGCAATCTCCTCGACGCTCCTGCCAGGCTTTAGGTTGGTCGCGGTTCCTTGTCTCCAGGATCTGAATTCCTCTCTCAGGTTGTTGAGCAGGACGTTCTCTGGGACGTTCGTGCTGTGGTGGAATTAGCATCTATCCCTCAGTAAGTCGTCGTAGAGAGTCATTAATTTGACTTATAATTTGCTGAAGGTTAACTAGTGCTTCCTCCATGCGATCCTGTCTCTGGACAATATTTTCCGTTACAGTCATGGCAGGCTAATGCTGAGCAAGATCTACCTATATAGCAGCGGTACTTTGGGGATGATTTTGGCTAGTTCTAGTGTTTCTGGTAGTATTTCTGGTGTTTGCCATTGTTGAAAGAAGCATAATGGATAAAATTTTCTGCCGGAATAGCCCTCCTTCTAGCGCCAATTGTTGACGGAGGTTTTGTCAACAATAAATTTAGGAAAATTACAAAATGTGGCTTGTGTGTAAAAAGGGTTAATTAATCAAAGCAAACAAAGAGACAAGAATTTTATAGTGTTTCAGCCCCAAAAAATATAAGCCTATGTCCACTATTTTTTGGAGAATTAAATGAGCTCAAAATTACAATGTGTTATCCGAAAAGAAGAAGCAAGAGTCAAAGATTAAAGATCAAAGATTCTCCAGCCTCTCAAGATCAGAAAGATCTTCCACTAAAACATTGAACTCCCTTTATATAGGTGAGGATAGCTCAATGTTTCCCAATTGTGAGAATGGGTAACTGTATAATCGAGCAATACAATTTGAGTAACAATATAACTAGGTAATCACTTAAATGAGATGACTGGTCGATCTTTAAAGAGAAACTTTTGTTTCTCTTTCTTTGTAGGTTACCCGTTTGACGAAGCGTAAACTAGTTTCCTTTTCATTCTGGTCACACTTAACTCCTTCGGAGGAGGTCGCACCAACTTATTCGGAGGATGTCGCATAACTTATGTGGTAGAGGTCATACGTAACTCTTTCGAAAGAGACCGCATTTAATTCTTTCTCATGCGATCTGACACGTTCACTTGGTCAACTTTTTCTTTTTTGGTATTGACCAACATATAGGATTTTAGACCGCACAACACTAATCAAGTATGGAAAGGAGGTTCCTCATCATGCATATTCTAGTACAAGAATAAAGGGTTTAAGACCTGAAGGGTATGTTTGAGAGGATTTAGAGTTGTATGAGTCAACATATAAAATTCTACCAGGCTGTATTTGTGAAGATTCTGATATGTTGGGAGCACTTTATTATTTTCTAAAAGTTTAGGAGGGACTAACTTGTAAAATCTGAAATTGTACTTTTGTTATTTTGTTTTATACACGTGTTGGACACTTGCTTTTGATTAAAGATCTATTTTGAAAGCTGTTTAGTTGTTTGAATCGTTAAAGCTATCAAACATTTAACCAAAAAAAAAAAACCCTGCACTTAATCTCCTCCTTTCTTTCTGTCATTCTCTCTTTCACGTTAATAAGAAAGCCCGACCTCTCTTTTATTTTCTGTTTGAATAGTGCTCACTTTAGCGGTTCATTATGATGGGATATTCTTCATCTTGACGTTGATAATGCTTTTCTCAATTGCAAATTTCATGACAGTTTACATGTCTCAACCTGAGAGGTTCATTGATCCTGTCCTCTAACCTGGCTATGTGTGTAAGCTGACCAAAGCTTTGTATAGTCTCAAACAAGCATCATGTGCTTGGTTTGAGCAACTCAAATCTGCTCTTCTTGCTTGGGGTTTCAGTAACTCTAAGAATGACACTTCTTTGTTCCCATATCATACCACCTCAACTCGGCTCTTTCTACTTGTCTACATCGATGATACCCTTGTTACTAGATCTAATCCTCTTCTCTTTCAGAAACTGTTTATTGATTTGACTGCCTCCTTTCCTCTCAAACAACTTGGCCCCTTGTATTATATCCTGGGTATTGAAGCTTATCGCAACTCTACTAGTCTTTATTTGTCTCAGTCTAAATATGTTGCAAATCTGTTGGTCAAAGTTAATATGGTACGTAGGTGCCAAAGGGTACTCCAGACCTGCTACACGGGCGTACTCTGTCTCGCAATGAGAGGGAATTAAGATGATCGATCGCTTTATGGAAGCACAATTGGAGCTCTTCAATACCTGACTATTACACGACCTGACATTGCTTACATTGTCTCAAAACTCAATAAGTTCTTACAGCAACTAACAACTAGTCATTGGCAAGCTTGCAAGAGAGTCTTAAGATATTTAAAAAGTTCCATAACTCATGGTATCATTTTTCAGAGGAGCACAACTAAGACATTGTCTCTTCATGCAGACCGGGCAAGTTGTCCAGATGATATCGCAGGTCTACAGGTGCTTACTGTATTTTCTTAGGCAATTGCTTGGTGTCATGGAGTACAAAGAAACAAATAGTAGTTGCTCGACCAAGCACTGAATTGGATTATCGCGCCTTAGCTCATATGGCTGTAGAAGTGACCTGGCTTCAGTCACTCATTACAGAAATGAGAATCTCATTAATTAGCACATAAGCCAGTGATATGGTGTGATAATTTGAGAGCAGCATCACTAGCTACAAATCAAGTATATCGTGCACGAACTAAACGCACAGAAATTGATACACTTTCTTAGGGATATAATGTTGAGGAAAGAGCTTGAAATACGTTATGTACCTACAAGATCAAGTTGTAGATGCTTTAACCAAAGGATTGTCAATTAGCATATTTCTAAATTATGTTCTCTCCTTATTTGAGGGGGAATGTTGAGGAAACTTCCAGAAGTCCAGCTAGTAACTCGGAAGAAAGTTTAAGAAGGTTGAAGCTGTTAGAAGAAGCTACTGAGTCAACAGTTTGCCTAAGCAGCTAAGAAGAATTTGGTTAGGATAATCAATGTAACTAATTACGTAATGAATCCAAAATATGTTGAGATTAGCTCTAACTAATTCAACAGAGCTTTTATTCATATTTGTATATGTTAGAAAAATTATTGTAAGTAATAATAAATCTAGAAATAAAAATACAACAATATTATAGTTATAATAATAAATCACGATTATTTAACTACTAGGACAACAACAATTATCAAAAAAATAATCTGATAGCGTAATAAAATAAATCACAATTAATTTACTATAATAATAATCTCGATAGTAATGACCAAAATAACAAAGGAGTTTAAGAAAATCAAACCGAGTCTTGTATTTCACACAATTTTCTTAAAACAGTTACTCCTTCTCATCGGAATACTCACAGGAATATCAACAACATATGTTTCTTAAGATAAAATGGTTCACAAATAGTAATGTCGTACCAACTTACTACTCACAATGAACTAAGCAATGCCTAAATTCTATCATTAGAACTCAAGAATGCTCGAGCACACTGAAAAGAAAAAACTCAAACTCTTTAACTACTAACTAACTATTTCTTAACTGCCGCAAAGAGAACATGGAAGAGAGGAATAAACAAATAAATATTTTGGTGTGTCTAAACGTGAAGGAGAATGTCTCCTTTTATAGTGTTCATAGAGAACCAAACCATTAATATCCTATTAATATAGCTGAAAACGTTTGTCTGTTACAATATAATAGCCCATTAACATGACTAAAAAATATTTGTATGTTACAATGTAAAAGCAATAGTCCATTAATATAGCTGAAAAATATTTGATTGTTACAACATAATAACAGCAACATATTAATATGGCTAAAAAATATTTGACGGTTACAACATAACAGCTAAAAACTTTTTTGGTTGTTACTCAACTTTATAAGGCTAAATAATAGTTTAAATGAATTTTATGATTCTAGTATGTTACAAATCCAATTCTAAAACCTTCTTATTTTGGGTTTCAATTTCTCATTTACCCAAGCTCTATTGTAGTCATTCTCATACCTCAAAATAGTTATTTACAATGATTTTCCAAACCATCTTTCCAATAATTCCTCACATGAATGAAATTGATGACCTAAGACTCAACCGACACGGTGATAGAATTCGACAGTCGAAACCTATATTGGATAGGTAGATGTTATCCTTTGAACCTTCTCTTATGAAAATATGTTTACTTTTCTAACTAAACAGTAGATGCAATGTCCTTGAACTTTTTCATCATAAGAATGGACGTAGAGAAATCCCCACAGTGATCCAACATAATCTTTACAATTTAGTTGTTCCTTTTGAAGCTAAATCTTAGGATCTCAAGTCAACTAAGTTGGGTATCCATTGTATCAACCTATTCTTTCATAGGCTTTAACCTTATTTCCTTCAATGATTTTTCAACTAATTTTCTATTTAACCCTTTGGTTAGTAGATCTGCATTATTATCTTTTGACTATATATAGTCCACAAAGATAATTCTAGTTGAGAGTAGTTGTCTAATGGTATTGTATCTACGATGAATATGTCTAGACTTACCATTATACATATTGCTCTATACTCTTCCAAATGTAAATTGACTATCACAATATATATAAATTACAGGCACAAGCTTTGGCTATCTTGGAATATCTTCTAAGAAGTGGCGAAGCCATTCTACTTCTTCCCTATATTTATGCAGTGCAATAAATTCAGATTCATAGTAGATATGGATATAACAATTTGTTTCAAGGATTTCCATGACACTGCTGCACCTCCTAGTATGAATACATAACTACTAGTAGACTTTGAAACTTTAATATCAAATGTCCAATTCGTATTACTGTAACCTTCAAGTACAGAGGGATATCTTGTATAGTACAACCAATAATTATGTGTAAACCACAAGTATTTTAATACTCTTATAATCCCTTGCCAATGCTCAATTCTAGGATTACTTGTATATCTACTTAGTCTACTAACTACATAGGTAATATTTGGTCTTGTACAGCTCATCAAGTATATTAGACTACTTCTCACTCTAGAGTATTCTACTTGAGAAACACTCTCTTTTATTCTTGGATAAATGCAAAGTTAAATCTATTAGTGTTTTGACAACTCCAGAATTATCTTTATCGAATTTTCTAAGAATATTGTCCACATAATATGACTGATTTAAAACAAGCCCATCTAAATTCTTAAGATTTTCATTCCCAAAATGACATCGGCTATACCAATATCTTTCATGTAAAATCTTGAATTCAACATATTTTTGATAGATTTGGTCATTTTATCTTCACTACTAACAATGAACATGTTATCAACGTAAAGACACAAAACGACATAACCATTTTTGGTGTCTTTGACATATACACATTTGGCACATTCATTAATTTTAAATCCATTAGCCTTCACAACACTATCAAATTTTTTATGCCATTGTTTTGGGGCTTGTTTTAATTCAAACATGGATTTCACTAACTTATAGATTTTCTTTTCCTGCCCTGGTGTAGAAAAACCTTCAGGTTATTCTATGTAGATCTCTTCTTCTAGATCTCCATTTAGAAAAGTTATTTTTATATCCATATGGTATATTTCAAGATTCTACAGAGCGGCAATCGCAAGCACTATCCTCATGGAATTTATTCTCGTCACAGGAGAATAAGTGTCAAAGTAGCCAGAGCTTTCTTTCTATCTGTAGCCTTTAATTACAAGTCTTGCTTTGTACTTATCAATCGATCCATCAGCATTCATTTTCCTTTTCAAAATCCACTTTGAACCTAGTAGTTTACATCTAGGAGAAAGGTCCTCTAGTTCTCAATTATGATTTTATAAGATGGAATCAATTTCGCTCTTAATAACCTATTTCCACAAAGGTGCTTCAGTAGAGCTTATAGTTTCAGTATATATTCGAGACTTACTTTCTAGTAAGTATGTCAGAAAATACAGACTAAAATATTTTTTTGTCCTTGCTCTCTTACTCCATTGAAGTTCAACCTCGATTTCTTTATTTTTATCTTGGTCCTGACTATTTTCAGTAATAGTCTCATATGTTCGTCTCGACAAACTTGCTTCTTCTTTAGATTTACAAGGAAATACATGTTCAAAGAACGATGCATTCCTTGATTCCATTATTGTGTTCTTATGTATATCTAGGATTTTTGACTCATACACAAGAAATTGATGAGCACTACTGTTTTATGTATAGCCAATAAAAATACAATCAATAGTTTTAAGACCAATTTTCACCTTCTTTAAGTGTTGGTATGACCAATTTGGCAAGAAATCCTCATATTTGTAAATAGTTGTAGGATAGTTTTCTTTCTTTCCACAACTTATACAGAAGTCTTTTCTATTTTCTTTTTAGGTACCTTATTCAAAAGATAATTAGCTGTCAAAATGGTAACTCAGAACTTGTCAACATTGCGTTCATCATTTCTTTCAAGGTACGAATCTTTCGCCTAGCAACTCCATTTGACTGAGGCGAGTAAGGTGCTATGGTTTTGTGTATGATTCCATATTATGCACAAATTTCCTAAAAAGGTGAATCATACTCGCTACCTTGATCACTTCTTAGCACCTTAATTTTCTTATTAAGTTGTTTCTCAGCCTCGTTCTTATAGAGAATAATTTTCTCTATAGATTCATCCTTGGAGTTTAGTAAATGCACATAACAATAATTTATGCCATCATCGATAAAAATAATAAAATACTTATTTCCTCTCCTTGTTTTTATAAATTTTAAATCACAAACGTCACTGTGAATTAGATCAAAGGGTTTAGCATTCCTTTCAACACTTTGAAACGATAACCTAGTCAGTTTTGTCTCAACACAAGTTTCACACTTGTATTTTGAATCAATATTAAAAACGGGTATGCGGTTTAAATTAATTAATCTATGCAAAGTATCATAATTAATGTATCCTAATCTAAAATATCATACATTAGAAGATTCAAGTAAATAAACAAAAGAGCTAGCTTTATCAATTTAAAAAGCTCATCATATACATAACCTATCCCCACAAATAGTCCACTCTTAGACAAAACTACTTTATTTGACTCGAACATCATGTGAAATCTATGTTTATTCAGCAACGAATCGGACACTAAGTTCTTGCAGATTTCTGACACATATAAGACATCGTTCAGAGTCAGCTCTTTCTTAGAAGTCATTTTCAAGACCACCTTGCCTTGGCCTTCGACAGTAGATGTGGCAGAGTTTCCTATAAATAACTTCTCCCTATTTTCAAGCGACATAAAGAAAGTGAACAGTTATTTGTCAGAACATACATACCGAGTGGCACCAGTGTCAAGCTACCATTCTTTAGGATTAGACCCTACTAGGTTTACTTTGGAAACTACTGTACAGAGGTCTATGTCAGAAACCTCTTGTGTGATTTCATCCACTACGTTGGCTTCATTTTTTTTCTTCTTTGGAAGTTGACTGTCCGAAGCCTTGTGACCCATCTTGTTATAATTGAAGCATTTCCTTTGGAATTTCTACTTCTTGCCTACTTCACCTTTAGGCCCTAACTTCTGGCTTGGCCTTTTCAACTTTTTCTTCTTGACCTTAGAGCCTAGAGAATGTTCTATAACATTTGCCTTAACCATAGGCATACTAGACAATGTTCCTAACTTTTTAGTACGTCTGTTGTCTTCCTCAATGTAAAGTCGCACAACAAGCACTTTAAGGCTCATTGTCTTTCGCTTGTATTTAAGATAGTTCTTGAAATCCTTCCATGTAGAGGGTAGCTTTTCAATTACAATAGCTACTTGGAAGGGTTCACATATGACCATTCCCTCAACTTAAATCTCATGAAGAATCAATTGAAACTCTTGAACTTGACTCATTATTGTTTTAGAGTCAACCAGTTTAAAGTCTAGGAAGCGTCCCACTATAAATTTCTTGGACTCAGCATCCTCAGTCTTATATTTATGATCAAGTGACTCCCATAATTCCTTTGCCATCTTCTTATTACGATATACGATATATACAGAATCAGTCAAACCGTTCATTATATAGTTACGACATAGGTAGTTAGACTGTTTCTAAGCATCAACCACAGCGATGACTTGGAAGGCTTGCTCATTATCGTTGGCTTTTGGAGCCTCCTCAGTTAAGAACCTCGCAAGGTTTAATGTGGTCAGATAGAATAACATCTTCTATTGCCACATTTTGAAGTTCAACCT
Organism: Parasponia andersonii; assembly: GCA_002914805.1. NCBI lineage: Eukaryota > Viridiplantae > Streptophyta > Magnoliopsida > Rosales > Cannabaceae > Trema > Trema andersonii. The sequence goes on from JXTB01000013.1 coordinate 678,190, forward strand.
ATTGAACTTCTCAGACTTCTCTCTGTACCACAGTAGTCACAACAAGGGTTGGCATTCAAATCACAACAGGAGCAGGCACATGGGCCATAGCAAGAATAGGCCCTTGGGCCACAACAATATTATTTGATTCAGTTGCCATTTCTGAAAAGAATAGCAAATCCAATGTGATTTCTTTTTCCAGAAATAAATGGCAATAATTAAACACGACTCAATAAAAAAACTCTCAGGAAAGACCACAGAGGGGTCACAAATGGTCCCACTTAAAATCTAGCCTCCTAGATAGAATTTGTCTAAATTGTAATTGTTCAATTATTACAATTTATTAAGAAAATATCTCCAAACATAATACACTAATTCCAAATATATTATATAAAGCAATAATAGATAAAAGACCTATAACTATTTTAAGATTGTTAGAAAAATTATTACAAGTAATAATAAATCTAGAAATAAAAATACAATAATATTATAGTTATAATATGTGATGTACTAAATCTCGATTATTTAACTACTTGGATAATAACAATTATAAAAATAAATAAATCTAATAGCGTAACAAATAAATCACAATTAATTCACTATAATAATAATTACAATAGTAATGACCAAAATAACAAAGAAGTTTAAGGAAACCAAACTGATTCTTATGTTTCACTTAATTTCTTTAAAATAGTTACGCCTTCTCATCGGGGTGCTTAAAGGAATGTCAACAATATCTGTTTTCCAAGATAAAATAGTTCACGAATAGCAATGTCGCACCAACGTAATATTCACAACGAACTGAGTAATACCCAAATTCTATCACCAGAACTCAAGAGAGCTCAACCACACCGAAAAGAAAGAGCTCAAACTCTCTAACTACTAATTAACTATTTCTTAACCGCTGCAGAGAGAATATAGAAGAGAAAAATAAGCTAAGAAATATTTTGGTGTGTCTAATAGTGAAAGAGAAAGTCTCCTTTCATAATATTCATGGGGGAACACATCCCATTAATATGACTGAAAACGTTTGTCTATTAAAACATAATATGGTTGAAAAATGTTTGTCTGTTACAATATAACAGTAACAACCCATTAATATAACTAAAAACTGTTTAGCGGCTACAACATAATAGCTAAAAATATATTTGGCTATTATACCTCAACTTTATGAGGCTAAATAATAGTCTAAAATGAATTTTGTAACTCCAGTATATTACAAATCTAATTCTGGAACCTTTTCACTTTTTGTTTCAATTTTTCATTCATCTAAGTTCTATTTTAGGCATTTTCATGCCTCAAAATGATTAGTTACAATGATTTTTCAAACCATTTTTCCAACTGTATATTAGGAATGCCTATAAATAGGCTGGATTATCTCTCTCATTGGTTAACCAAGATTTCACAAAAACACAAATATAACTCTCTCTATTTTCTTTGTACTTAGCTTAAGAATAACCCGAGTCTCTTTTAGTTCTNATTTTAAGATTGTTAGAAAAATTATTACAAGTAATAATAAATCTAGAAATAAAAATACAATAATATTATAGTTATAATATGTGATGTACTAAATCACGATTATTTAACTACTTGGATAATAACAATGATAAAAATAAATAAATCTAATAGCGTAACAAATAAATCACAATTAATTCACTATAATAATAATTACGATAGTAATGACCAAAATAACAAAGAAGTTTAAGGATACCAAACTGATACTTATGTTTCACTCAATTTCTTTAAAATAGTTACGCCTTCTCATCAGGGTACTTAAAGGAATGTCAATAATATCTGTTTTCCAAGATAAAATGGTTCACGAATAGCAATGTCGTACCAACTTGCTATTTACAACGAACTGAGTAATGCCCAAATTCTATCACCAGAACTCAAGAGAGCTCAACCACACCGAAAAGAAAGAACTCAAACTCTCTAACTACTAATTAACTATTTCTTAACCGCCGCAGAGAGAATATAGAAGAGAAAAATAAACTAAGAAATATTTTAGTGTGTCTAAAAGTGAAAGAGAAAGTCTCCTTTTATAATGTTCATGGGGGAACACATCTTATTAATATGACTGAAAATATGGCTGAAAAATGTTTATCTGTTATAACGTAACAGTAACAACCCATTAATATGACTGAAAACTGTTTAGTGGTTACAACATAATAGCTAAAAATATATTGGCTATTATACCTTAACTTTATGAGGCCAAATAATAGTCTAAAATGAATTTTGTAACTCCAGTATATTACAAATCTTATTCTATAACCTTCTCACTTTTTGTTTCAATTTTTCATTCACTTAAGTTCTATTTTAGGCATTTTCATGCCTCAAAATGATTAGCTACAGTGGTTTTTCAAACGATTTTTCCAACTGTATATTAGGAATGCCTATAAATAGGGTGGATTATCTCTCTCATTGGTGGATTATCTCTCTCATTGGTTAACCAAGATTTCACAAAAACACAAATATAACTCTCTCTATTTTCTTTGTACTTAGCTTAAGAATAACCCGAGTCTCTTTTAGTTCTCTCACAGAGAGAGAGAGAGATGAACCAGTAATAACAGGGACCTTCAGTGAGACGTGACTGTTTATGCATGACTGCATTTGAATGAGCATTTGATATTGGGATTGAAAGAGAAAGGGTAGACTAGATACCAGATAAGCAGAGTGTTTTTTCATTTTTGAGAGTCTTTAGTTAATAAAGTAAAATTAATTAATTCAAAAAAAAAAAAAGGTCGGGCGGGTTTCCCAGAAGCCGCACTGCCGTATTTGGGGTATTCTTGGGTCACGGGCACCACCAATGAGACAAATTGTCAAAACTACATATCTATAATACTATATAGAAGAATGAATAGTAGGTAGCTGAGACTCCAGCTGTATGCTTTTTTGTAAATTTATGTATTTTTACGTCTTATTTTCACGGGCCTATTTCTTTTTATATTTTTTCAATTCTTTTGTCTTCTTTATACCTTGGCAGCTATTTATTTTCTTACTTTTTTTAATCTTAAATTCCAGCGGTGTGTTTCGTTTATTTTGTTTAATACATTACTCGTAATCGGTTAAAAAAATGCAAATGTGACTTCCTTGCTGTGACATGTATTATTCATTAAGAAGCACAAATATTTGCTTATTTTAAAACTTCTTTAATACAAGTTTCCTTTTCTGTCATCAATTTATATTTTCAATTAGTTTATTATTAGTACGATTCTTTTTTCCAACTAGGCACGGTACAGTATATATATATAATAATTAAGTTTTTCTTTTCTTTTCCATATACCAATGATATTTAATTTTGACTCTCTTCTAATATATGTGATGAAATGAAGGACAACTTATAAATTATTTATAAAAATATAATTTTTATTATCGTGTTATTTAATAAATATTTTAGATTTTTAAAACTATCTTTGACTTGATTCTAATAAAAAATTTTCAACCAAATCAAAAAAATCAAAAATGACAAAAGTAGTCAATAATATTTAACTAGGGTTTGAAATTATTCAACTTGGTTTGACTCTGGCCAAAAATTTTCAAATGTGTCAAAAATTTTCAATTATTGGCCAAAAAATGAGTCAAAATTTTTTGACTACTAATCAAAAAATGATGGGAACAACTAAAAAAGGTGGCCAAATAGATTCAACCCTAATATAACCAAAATAATTTAAAATTTGTTAAAAAAATATAATATCTGAATAATTTTATTTGTGTCAGAATGGCAAAAATTTAGTATAACCCATGGTTAAATTCCCCTCGTATATTTTGATCTTGTAGGTGATAACTTTTATATGGGTAACAGAATATGCTTTCGGGAACGGTAAATTAATATATATTATATATAAAAAAGTTTATTATAGTGCATATTTTTTCACGAAAACTATAACGTTTTCAAGGATTAGGCTAGCAAGTTTTTATTTTTTATTTTTTATGCAAGACAAAACGAA
>JXTB01000013.1:691818-708248 GCA_002914805.1 Parasponia andersonii
TATTATAGTGCATATTTTTTCACGAAAACTATAACGTTTTCAAGGATTAGGCTAGCAAGTTTTTATTTTTTATTTTTTATGCAAGACAAAACGAATAGTGGGGCAATCTATATGTATATACACACATATATAATATGATAGGTTTTTTTTAATTATTTATATTTAAGTATATTTTATAATTCTCAATGGGTCCAAGAGGCAAGATGGGACATAATTAACATTGGTAATTCTTCCTTGTGCCCAAATTACCTTCATCATCATCATGTAGCTAACCACACGGAATGCCCACGCGTTCCTTCCCTAAGGTATACTTATACGCGTTGTGATGCCACGTGTCATTCTAAACACGGTTTACAACCTAAACCTTAAACTATAAGCTATATAACTTTGTCACGTAAGCTCTTTTGTCCTTTGTATATTTGTAATGCTATATATCCATATACATAAGAAGCCACTATCTTAGCAGAACATTAATTCATTTCATAGCTCTCTGTACATGGTAATTTGCCTGAGTCCCTTTCCTTTCTACAAAATCTTGCATCAATAACTATGATGGCAACCAAACTAATTGCACTCCCAAAGGTTTCCCAAAGGCCGATTTCGCCATGCCGGAGACGATCTACCGGTGTGACAGCGTGTGCTAGTAGAGAAGCGAACGGACGAGATAATTACGGGGGAAGGCTTGTGGACGAGAACATGATATCGCTTCGATTGAGAATTAGGGAGATGAAGATGTTGGAGATGAATAATGAAGCTAACCGGCCACCTTCGGAATGGATGGAGTGGGAAAAGCAATACTATGTGCACTACATAGAGGATGTTTATGAAGGAATAGGGTTGTTACAGAATTATTTGATGAACACTAGGCCATGTTTGGCTTTAGGGTTTTTGGCACTTTTTATGTTGAGTGTGCCTATTTCATCTGGGTTTGTCCTTTTTCATGTCCTAGAGACCACTAAACAAATCTTGTCATGGTTGTATCTAATGACATTGTAGTCAAGTTATGTATGTTCTACGCACTAATTAACAAAAAAAGAAAGTGAGCAAGTAGTATTGCAAGCTTGTTTCTTTCTTTATTATTTATTTATTTTTATTTTTTGGCTGATCTAGTGCTAATTAAACATGACAATTTGCAACATATATATATATATATATATATAATTTTATAGTTTTAAATATTTATGTATAATATCATTTTAGGTAATATTACTTCTTTCTTCTTAAAAAAAATTTCGAATTAATAGCTAATTATGTTTGTGCACTATCGATATTAAGGTATAAACCAGGAGACTGAGTCATGATGTGCTTATTGATGGATTGAAATTACTTCTTATTTTTTTTAAAAAAGGAAAATAGATTGAGTGATATAGGATTAATCATACCGCATTTTGACATGTACTTATGTGTATTAACTAGCTAGAAATTAAAGTAGATAAAAATTGCAAATACGGATAAAAAAATATACTATATATTTATTAAGATATAATAATAACTAGATAAAAGTTTAGGAATATAGCTGTCTACTTCCTTTCGGAGTTATCTCTTATATCCAAAGAGAATCAGTTTTGGTTGGAAGACTACCCGACTTGTATTTGGGATATAATTCAGCGATATTTTTCGCAGCTCCTATTAATAAACCTCCAATCATTACATTAAAAAAATATAATAAGAAAACTATTTTATTATTATTTTACATATGTATACATCACATATATATATATATACATAATCAGACGGCATATAACGGATTAAAGTTTTTTTTCTTTTTCCAAAAAAAAAGAAAAAGAAAAACCTAGAAAGAAAACTAAGCAAAAAAAAAAAAGTAAAGTGTGATCCATAGATTATATAGTTCTTGCCAACTTACATATCCAAATTGAGGAATAAAAACAAACAGTTTTACGTTAATAAGTAACGTCAGTTCCTTCCAAAAAAAAGTAGCGTCAGTTAAGGTGTGTACCCCAAAGTCCGAATTAGGAAAATTCGAGGTACCTCAAACAAAAAAAAAAATCGTATTTCACATAGTAGATATAGAGATTGAAAATAATGGCTTAATTTCTATGGAATAAAGATGAGGTATATATATAAGTCCAAGATGAGATTGGGTCAATCAAATATTCTAAATCTGACTAATTTATGAGATTTGCTTTCAAAAAAATCTAAATAGGAAACTAATTAGATAAGTACAGAATTATACAATTAAGTAATTAATAAATTAATTCCTCTAATAGTAGGTTGCAGTTCTATGACGAAATCATGATAATAGTGACAAGAGGCTATATAACAATTTGGAATATTTGAGAATACAAAGCCATTAATCTCACGGAAATGAAAACGATCATGCATGCGCGCGCCCTAATATGAACAAACTAAAAATTTCAGCATCAAAATATGCTTGTTGGCAAATAATAATTTCAACGTCCAAAGGTTTCGGCGCATTAAAGACCAAAGATACCCGTCTCCTCGAATCATTATTTTCCGTTGAAAAAGACAATGCAAATGCATGTACCTTCATTTATTATTATTATTTTTCTTTAGTGAGCTGCACAACAACGTATGGGGTGTACTCATCTACTTTCTTATAATTTCTGATCTTTTTCATCTTGTTGTTAAAGCCGAAATTTGATTCATGATATCTTTATATTCAATATATAAGTGGCCATCAATAAAATTCTTGTGAGAAAAGGTTAAAATCTTTCTAAACTTAGCTATTTGGTGATGGTGATCATATATGCATGCATATAGTACTAGTACTACTGGTTCATTGGTGATTTTAATTAATTGCAATTCTCAATACACAAGAAAATGCATACATGGCTGACCAGCTACCCGCGTAAACGCTACAACAATATTTAATGTCGAGCAAGTGGTACATATGTATATATATATATATATATATATATATATATATATACACATTAAAGAATTATTAAGTGCTCAATAAATATATTTTTTAAACGGAATAAGAGAAAAATGCACCCCAATTCGGTGAAAGAAATTAATATTAGTATAATTTTTTATTAGTAAGTAACTAAAGGCATATGAAGTAGTGAGCGCCAACCGAGTGGAATCCTGCTTGTATTATAATAGTATGCAGCCACTAGCCAGTTGCCTCAATAATTAAAAAGCATGCTATTATACATTTCAGTCATCAGACTTTTCGTACTTCTTTCGTTCTGAAAAGTAGAGTACATAGAAACTTGGCAATTGATTGATGATAATCACTGAGTCTTCCATTGTTTGGACTTAAAATGGGTCTCTTCAAAGCATCTTTAAAAAGCAGTGGGGCGTGGGCCACTCCTTATTTATCCTTTTAGATATTTTTGTTATGCATATTTCATGAGTCATGGGTCAACGTCGCTAATTCTTCAATCCAAATCGTTATGGCCAAGCACATAATTTCTTTTTCTTTTTCTAAACGCCAAGCACGCAGCTAACTACGCGGAATGTACACCACTACCCGCCGTGTCAAGTGCCAACAAAATAGGAAAAGATTATATAACCACTGTCCGCCACTTGACGTTCTCTCCAAGGTTCAAGACATAAACATATTTCTTCTGTTTTTTTTTTCCTTCAAAATAAATTGAGCAGCAGGGATTTAAACTCAAACCCTCCATTTTGAAATGAAGTTTGGTTATTACGGTCAAGTCAAGCGTCAAACTAAAATCTAAATGCTATTAGTAAAATCAAGACGCGTCAAATTTTTCGTATGATTCATACAATTTGTTTCAAAAAAACCTCGTGTTTGCGTTTTCCGTACGTAAGACGAACATATTTGAATCGAATTATGTTGAGCGATATTGAGCATTATAGCCATTGATTCAAAGTTTTAGCGGAGAAAATGTCAAGTTTTGATGTTTAGGCCGGTACTGGCAAGTAATGTACAATCAGTTTTAGACTTTTAGGGGATTGATCATTAAGTTTTGCTATTATGTATCATACTGGTTACTCCATCTCTTTGTGCTGCTTCTTTATTTTTTTTGTTTTATTTTGTGACTAAAATTTGGAGTTTTGACCACAACAACTAATGTAAAGAATAAACAAACAACCATTTATCCATTGCGGAACAATCCAAAAAAAAAAAAAAGAAAAAAAGAAAGAAGCTACCATTTATGCTACACTTTCACCTCTAGTATATTAATTGTTTTGCGTATAAATTTTTATTCTTCATTTAGTGAATATCCGTTGTTTTTCTTCTTTTATTTTTACAAGTAAATAATTGGTTCCACTTTATATACTAAAGTATGTCAGTTTTTACTGAGTAAATCAGTTTATATACTGGATATATCAATTGATAATTTGATATAGTGGATTCAAATTTTATATTAAGTATAGAATAACTCGGTTAATATATTTGATATATCAACACATACATTTCGTTATTTTGCTAAAACCCCCTATCATGTATTATACTTAGTGAAAATAAGGCCTTTACGGCCATTTTAGAAAAATAGATGGAATCTGTTTTTTCTTCAGATTCGGTATAGCTTTATTAAAAAAAATACCATTCTAAAAATATTTAGAAAAATATCATTTTTAAATAATAACTAATAATGAATACTACTTTTTGAGTAATATCAACTAGTAATTAAAGATACTTATAACTATTATATAACTAGTAACTGGTAATCAGTTTTCAAAAATTAATAATTAGTAACCATTTTAAAAATGGTATTTTTCTAAAAATATTTAAATTATTTTCTAATGAAAATGGTACGGAAATTGAAAAAAAAAATTCTTCCATATTTTTGTATCTTTTTTGCTTTTGTGGTAAAAGTTTTAGAAACCCTTGTACTTATCAATAGGACCTGGAAGCAGCTGGCCCATATCAGTAGGATTCTTATAAATCTGTCGAGACCAAAATTGAATAAATTGAAAAATATCTACGCATAGGCTCTCCAATTAATTGTTGATGTATATGTGAATAGAAGTAAAAATGGCAGCCGTCATAGCAATAGTGAATAGGGCTGCTGTCATAACAATAGTAAAAAAGGTAGCCGTCATAGCAATAGTGAAAAAGAGTAGCCGTCATAGCAATAGTAAAAAGTAGTATTCTCACTACTTTTCAAGACCTATAAATAGAGACTTTATTCATCATTTTCTTCATCCCAAAACTTGAACTTGAAAGCATTTCAAGTTCTCTCTTCTAATTAAATCCTTTCTTTCTCTTTATTTTTATTTTCAAAGAGAGTAGAGTTTCTTTGTGAAAGAAGAAATTTCAAAGAGTGGCAGTGTAAGGTGTGAGTGAGAGAATACTTGTGAGAAAATGCTTGGGTGTATTGGGGTCATTGGGTAGAAAAGAGAGAAATCTATGTGATTATAGAAACTTTTTAAATAGTGAAATTCTTTCTTGAGAGATAATGATTTTTCTCCTGATTTGGGAATTTTTCACTTAAATTCTTATATTATGAGATTGGTTTCTATTCCCTATTATTATTTCTCTACTATTCTGATATTTTTTTGAAGTGAGATCTTGGAAGCGGCGAATCTGGATCAGTCAGATTCCCAACAAGTAGTATCAGAACGGGGTTCTTTGGTGCACTATAGCTTGGTGTTAGTCTAAGAAATTCTGTATAAGGAAGTTGTGTTCAAGTGGGAGCATTTGAACTCTTTATTCCTTTTTGGAAATTTTCTTAGCGGTTTTTCAAGTTAGAAGTATGAAGCAAGATATCAGGAAACAAGATTTCAATTTCGGTTAGAGCTGATATGGAGAAATTTGATAGAAACATCAATTTTGGCTTGTGGTAAATACAAGTCAAGGATTTATTAATTCAATCTGGATTACACAAGGACTTGAAAGGCAGAGAGGCTTATAAGGGCAGAGATTCTGAGAAATCTAGTATGAGCGATGAAGACTGGGATGATCGGGATGAGAGAACTGCAAGTGCAATACGTATGTATTTGGCCAAAAATGTCCTTGCAAATGTGCTTAGAATAATGACAGCCAAATATCTCTAGAGAAAGCTTGAAGAATTGTATCAGTGTCTCAAATCGAGTGTATGTGAAGGAGTAGTTTTATACATTGCGTATAAATGAAGGTACGAAAATTTATGATCATCTAAGTGTCTTGAATGGTATCATAGCTGAATTGGAGGCTATTGGAGTGAAGATTAAAGATGAAGATAAGATATTGCAATTCATCTGGTCTTTTCCACCTTCCTATGAGCATATGAAACCTATTTTGGTGCATGGGAAAGAGACTATAGTTTATTCTGAGGTCACAAGTAAACTTTTGTCTGAAGAAAGAATGTTGACAGCTAGTGGAAGTAATGTTTCATCTGAAGACTCAGCCTTGGCAGTTGACACTAAGAAAAAAAACTCCATGAAAAAGAATTTAATCTACTAGGGGTGTGGACAATCTGGACACCTAAAAAGAAATTGTCAAAAAGGTGGAGGGGCTCGGCTAAAAGCTCTAAATATGGTGATGCTCCTAATATTATCTCCTATGATGGAAATGATGATCTTGTCATTTGATCATGATATGTACATCTTCATGGCATGCCGCTAATATCCAAAGACGCCGTGAAAGAGGATGTGTCATAATTAGTGGCAGCAAGTTTGCACACAGACATTGGTTTGGCATTGATGTAAGGCGAGTACTGAATGATGTCGATGACTGATAGACTCCCAGAGAAGCCAAACATGGGAGTCAGCACCATAATTATCAGTAATATTCTTTCAACATGAGCCGAAATAAAATTCTTAGAATTCGTTAATTCTAAGTGGTATGTATACTCATATGGTGGAGTATAATTGTCAGTAAAGACAATGATAGCAATGTAAGCTATGAGATGTGACGTATGTAAACATATGATTAAAATCAAGTCTTCCAGTAGGAGATTGTTGATGTATGTGTGAATAGAAGTAAAAAGGGCAACCGTCATAGCAATTGTAAATAAGACAGCCGTCATAACAATAGTGAAAAGAGCAGCCGTCGTAGCAATAGTGAAAAGAGCAGCCGTTATAACAATAGTGAAAAGGGATAGCAGTAATAATAATAGTAAAAGGTAGTATTCTCACTACCTTTCAAGACCTATAAATAGAGACTTCATTCATCATTCTCTTCATCCCAAAACTTGAAAGCATTTCAAGTTCTCTCTTTCAAAGAGAGTAGAGTTTTTTTGTGAAAGAAGAAGTTTCAAATAGTGGCAGTGTAAGGTGTGAGTGAAAGAATACTTGTGAGAAAGTGCTTGGGTATATTGGGGTCATTGGGTAGAAAAGAAAGAAATCTATGTAATTGTAGAAACTTTTTATATAGTGAAATTCTTTTCTGAGAGACAGTGGTTTTTCTCCTGATTTGGAAATTTTCTACTTAAATTCTTGTGTTGTGAGATTGGTTTCTATTCCCTATTATTATTTCTCTATTATTTTGATATTTCTTTGAAGTGAGATATTGGGAGCGATAAATGTGGGTCAGTCAGATTCCCAACATTAAAAAGTGTCATATCCAAAAATTGAGTTAAAATATGATCCTTTTAAAAAATCTGGATTCGAAAAATGAATTTTTTTAAGTCCACTAAATAACATATGCCACCTACAACGACCTATGTAACCTCTTTGGTTACCAAGTAACTAAGTGGGTGAACTTCAGTATCCTTCTTCATTACCAGAAAACCGAATGGGTGCTCATAAATACCTCTTTGTAAGGGTGTCGATCTAATCAAATCCGTATTTTATTTAGTATTTTACATCCGACCCGTATTACGTGGGATTTCAGAAATCTCATTCGATCTAATCCCAAAAAACCTTTCAATCAATCTAGTTTAATCCACGAATGTGTGGATTGCTTCGATTAGTTTAGGGAAAAAGACATCCCGCGCTACCTTTTCCAAACTAATGACAAATATACGAACTTTCTTCTTTCATTTTTTTTTTTTTTCATACGGACTTTTATTAAAAAAATATTAGTTTATTTAACGTGGGTTTACTCTTTTTTGCTCTTTATCTCACCCAAATTCCCTCCACGAGCCTCTCAGTGGCAATATTATCTAACAGTTTCCGGAGGAGAGAATTCCAACAATGTTTTGTGGCAAAGTCGTCGTTGGTGGTGATCAGAAAAGATCAGATCTTCGTGCAATGTTGGTTGGGAATTGAATTCATGGCGAGTTTTCCACATTTAAATCTTGATCTTAAGTTTTGAATCCTGAAGATTTGGTTAATTCAGGGCAAAACTTTATTGGTTTATGTGGGTCTAATCAGGTATCAAAATGAGTCTCAGGAGAATCGAAGCTTGGGAGAGAGGAGAATCATTGGAGGGTTTTTTTTAAAAAAAATTATTAATTTAAAAGATGAGAACTTATATAGAATAGTTCAAATTTTCTGTGCTTTTTCTTGATCTGAATGGTAAAGAGTACAATTTTGTGTTTAATGCTGAAATATAGGAATGATTCATTTTGTGTGCATTCATAATTTCTCTCATCCAGGATGTTGTATAAGTACATAATTACAGTTTTTCTTGTGACATGAGATCACTTTTTCCTGTGATATAATTATTTTTTTCTTTAGTGCTAATCTGATTTTATTTAGATGATTTACTTACAGGTTAGGCTTCAAAATTGATTTTCTTTCAAATGCAACTCCAGTAGGTTCATAGCTGATGTTGCAGTAATTGTTTCATTACAACAGTTAAAAAAAAATGCTTGGTACAGTCCACTTCAATAGCAAGATGCAATTGTCTTCTGTCATGTCCTCTGTTTTCAGCCATAGAGATGAGGTAATGTCGCAGTCCAAAGGGCAATCAAATTTATATTGTTAATTCCTTTAGTTAAAAAAATTTTGAAACTAGTGAGAATGAGCAACATTATTGAGTAAATCAACAGAAGTTGCTGCCTGATTGCATGTCCAAATGCTTCGAAGTCTGATGCCTACGAGACAATGCTATTTGGTGAAATCCGACGTTTTCTTAAGTGTGACTTTGATTGGTTGGGATAATATGTATGTAAAAGATAGCCACGTTGAAAATGCCACCTTGATGTTTGATATTGATATCTTGAAAGCTCTGTGTGTAGAACAATATAGGTTTCAAGTATAAACCAAATTGGTTTTTCAAATGGAAATAAAATTAGTTTTGAGTATGAATTAAATTGGTTTCTGGAATAGAAGCAAAACCCAAATTAGTTTCTAATGGCAACTAGTAAGCAAATTAGATATTAGAAATTAGAAACGAATTTTATTTTCGAGTAGAAACTAATTTAGTTTTGAGTGGAAACCATAAACAAAACTATATTAGTTTCTGAGAAGCTAAAAACTAGAAACTAATTTGATTACTTGAGTAGAAATAAAATTAGTTTTGAGTATAAATTAAATTTGTTTCTCGAGTAGAAACAGAATCCAAATTAGTTTCTAATGATATTTAGCAACTAAATTAGATATTAGAAACTAGAAATTAATTTCATTCTTGAGTAGAAATCAATTTGATTTTGAGTGAAAATCACAAATAAAACCAAATTAGTTTCTTGAAAACTAAATTAGTTTTTCAAGTGGAAATAAAATTGGTTTAAGTAGAAATCAAATTAGTTTCTTGAGTAAAAACAGAACCCAAATTAGTTTCTAATGGTAACTAGTAATTAAATTGGATATTGGAAACTATAAACCAATTTTATTACTTAAAACCAACTAATTTTTGTTCATTTGACTACTGGAAACTATAAACCTAATTGGCTTCTACAAGTAATTAGCAAAAAAATAAAAAATAAAATAAAAAGAAAAAATAAGTTAGTGTTTCTAAAGAAATTATAAAAAGAAGGTGAAAGTGAAGAAGAATTAACAAAAATAAAAAATATTTTAAAATGTAAAAATATAAAATAAAATTGAGAAAAAAGAAGAGGAAAACAAAAAACGAAATGGAAAAAAAAAAAAGGAAACATGGAAAAAAAATTAAAAAGTGAAAGACTAAAATTTAAAATAAAATGGAAAGGAAAAAAAACAAAAAAGAAAAAACAAAGGAAAATAATGAAATGAAAAAATAAACAAAACAAAATGTAAAAGAGAAAAGGATGGAGAAGTCATTGTTTGTTAATTAAAAAGTGAAAGAGTAAAAATTTAAAATAAAATGGAAAAAAGCAAAAAGAAAAAATAAAGGAAAGTAACGAAATAAAAAAACAAAATAAAACAAAACGAAAATTCAAATAATTAATTTTCTTCCAATTTTGTAAATTCTTTATTTATATTAATTTACTTTCAAAATTATTAAAAATCAAGTTCTTAAATTTTCGGTGGTATCAAGATTCTTTACCAAGTGAGGCAATCCAACAGCGATCATGAATAAAGATTCGTGAACTGAAGGAACCAATTCAAATTCATAGTTATGTTCCGATGACATGCATCTACACCACCCTCACTTCAATCGCCTGATCCAAGGGCTTTTCATCGATAATCACTGGGAATAACGGCCACTCCCAGCAAAGCTCGCTCCCAAAATCACAATAAAAAAAAAAAATAGGGTTTTAATGAACAAATTGGGAACTAGAAAAGGACAAAGAGACTGCCCAATGGCTCTTCTTTCTCTTTCCTTATGTTTTAGTATTCATTTAAAGAAAAATTTGGTTTGGAGAGAGGTATATACGTATATGTATATATAAAAAAAAAAAAAACAAATAATATTATAATCCTTCTTTGTCTTCTTTCTCTTTTAAATTTTCTTTTCGTAAAATTGGTTCATCCAGACAAGGAAAGGATTTTCTTGGGGGTGATTTGCTCCAAAAGAGTCAATTAAAGCGAAAATGGTGATTACTTGATCTTAATTGCTAAATATTTTTACGAGTTTTAATGGGTATTGGATAGACATTTGGATAAAGAAAGTAAAACAAATTCAAAAAACAATCAAAAATTAAAAATAGCGAGAAGAGATCGCGTGGATTTGAGTCTATTTTTTCTCATAGAAAAACATCAATCACAAGCATTGATTTTAAATCAGACAGTGTACAGACCGTAACCCTGTATAAGGCTTTATTTTCACGACCCTACTATAGACCCGTCCTTAAAAAAATTGTAAACAAAATTTTTAAAAATAATAAAAGTGAGAATTTTTCACTTTCAAAATTTTTTTTATAACAAAAATAAACCAAAAGTGGTAATTTTATAAATAAAATTTTCAATGGTATTTTCATACATAAACCTTTAAAAGTAATATTTTTATAAATAAAAATTTAAAAATAGTATTTTCATAGACGGTGTTTTTCTAAACAAATTTTTAAAAGTGATATTTTTCTAAATAAATTTTAAAAAACAGTATTTTTCTAATTAATATTTAATTGTTACCATGCATATTTATGTTTTTGTTTTTAAAAATAAAAATTATTTGATGTGTTACCAGGCAAGTTTTTTATTTTTAAAAATTTTAAAACATAAACAAAGTTTGTTTTCATTTTCAATTATTATAAACAAAAACTTAAAAGTGTATCCGAGCATAACCTTAGGAAATGGTTATTTTTTCTATTTTAATTGTTGGGTAATGTTCCCAAAAGCTTAACAATTACAGATCTATCATTTATTATAAAATCATCTGAGTATTGTTTTCAAAAATTGTAGCTTATTATTATTATTATTATTATTATTATGTTGTTGTTGTAAATCATCCACTCTTTAACAAATAAAATCCCAAACACCAAAAAAGTAGCAAATGATAGACTGCCCAATGTCACTCTTAAAAATGTTTTTTCCTTCTGCAATACATGGTAGTAGAGTTCAAAGGAGATCTTCTGCCTGAAGTTTTTCTTTTTTTTTTTTTTTTTGATATAAATCTTCTGCTTGAAGTTAGAGTTATATATACATGCTACAATCAAAACCTAATGTTGTAAACCCCTCATGCTGGTTCAGTCAAATTATGTAATTGTCAACTTATGTGCTATATGACATTTATTATTTTGAGTGAGGAAATTTCATGTTTCCTATTATCCGCAGTTAAATTCATGAAATTCGAGTAGTGAATTAATTTCTTGAGTAACGATTAATTGGAGCACTTACAAAACGAATTAAGTAAACGTGTGTTACATCAAGTTCTAAGACGTAAGCTGGTTTTAAGACATTTAAATAGAATTGTTCCAGTTCTATTTCTAATGAAGAAAAACTAAGTAAGATCATATGTCGTCCCATGGTCGTAATGTGATAGTACAATATGGTTACTTGAAATTAGCTCAAATTGATTGGACCACAAGTTTTATGGCTACGGTTATGCATTGGTTGATTAGGCTCCCTATCAAGTGCCACAAAGTTTCTAGGTGTCATCACCGCCAAGAAGAAACATCTAGAGTTTATGAAAATATCACTGAACAGCTTTTGTATTTTTTATTTTTCGTACCCTTAACCTTATCCGAATATTCTGAAATTTTAGTATGTTCTACTGGATAGAAATACTTTTCCATGGATGCCTTATTTTCCAAATCCATTAATTATTGAGTGAGTTCTAAATTCTCTAAGTTGAGCACTCAGAACTGTCTAATTCTAGTGACAGATTTTCGGTCCATATTTCTGTTAAAAAAATTATTGCAAGTAATAATAAATTTAGAAATAAAAATACAACAATATTATAGTTATAACATATGATGTAATAAATCACAATTATCATAAAAGTAAATCAAATAACGTAACAAAATAAATTACAATTAATTTAATATAATAATAATCACGATAGCAATGACCAAAATACTAAAAGAATTTAAGGAAATCAAATCGAGTCTTGTGTTTCACACAATTTACTTAAAACAGTTATGCCTCCTCACCGGGTCGCTTAGAGGAATGTCAACGGTGTCTGTTTTCCAGGATAAAACGATTCACGAATAATAATGCCGCACCAACTTGTTACTCACAACGAACTGAGTAATGTCCAAACTCCATCACCAAGACTCAAGAGAACTCGACCACACCAAAAAAAAAGAACTCAATCTCTCTAACTACTAACTAACTACTTCTTAATCGCCACAGAAAGAATATGGAAGAGAGGAATAAGCTAAGAAATATTTTGGTGTATGTAAAAATGAAGGAAAATGTCTCTTTTTATAGTGTTCATGGGGAAACTAAGCCATTAACATCTCATTAATGTGGCTGAAAAATGTTTATCTATTATAACATAACAACAATAGTCCATTAATATGCCTGAAAAAATATTTGTTTGTTATAACATAACAGCAACAACCCATTAATATTGCTGAAAAATATCTATCTGCTACAACATAGCAGCAACAACCTATTAATATAGCTGAAAAACATTAGACGGTTACAACATAATAACTAAAAATGTTTTTGGCAATTACCTCAACTTTATGAGCCTAAATAATAGTCCAAAATGAATTTTTGTATCACAAATCCAATTCTAGAACATTCTCATTTTAGATTTCAATTTCTCATTCATTCAAGCTCCATTTTAAGCATTTTCATGCATCAAAATGGATGTTTACAATAGTTTTTCAAATTATTTTTCCAACAATTCTCAATATGAATAAAATTGACAAGCTAATACATAACAAACTTGGTGATAGAATTTAATAGTCGAAACCTGCATAGGATTAGTAGGTGTTACCCTTTGAACCTTCCCTTGTGAAAATACGTTTACTTTACTAACTAAATAATAGACGCGATGTTCTTGAACTGTTATGTCATTTGTGCAAATGATAACATATATCACACAAGAATCTTCTTAAAACTTTTTAGTTCTCACTGTTATGTTCATTTTGACCATGAATATATGCCTAGTTCTGCAAAAGTTTAATAAGAATTGCACCCTAACAATTCCCTTAGAAGCGGCCTTACTTCTCTTTTATATAGGTGATCTCTTAATTAAAAGTAACCCGTATTACTCTCCTCGAAACTCTATTTCCGATGCGTAAGAATTATTAAAAATATAGCTTAACCTTTCGTTTTATGGGCATCACTGTTTTATCATAGAAATGGACACAGAGAAATTCCCATAATGATCTAAAATAGTCTTTATAATTTAATTGTCTCTTTTGGATCTAGATCTTGGGATCTCAAGTCAACTAGGTTGGATATCTACAATATCGACTTATTCTGTCATAGGCTTTAACCTTATTCCTCTTAATGACTTTTCAACTAACTCTCTATTTAACCCTTTGGTCGATAGATCTGTAATGTGATTTTTTGACTTTACATAACCCCAGTTAGGAGCAGTTGTCTACTAGTATTATGTCTACGACGAATATGTCTAAACTTACCATTGTACATATTGCTTTATACCCTTCTAATTGCAGATTGACTATCACAATATATGCAAATTACTGGAATATCCTCTAAGAAGTGGCAGAGCCATTTGACTTCTTCCCTCCATTTATCTAGTGCAATAAATTTAGATTCCATAATGGGTCTAGCAAAAACAGTTTGTTTCGAGGATTTTCATGACACTGCTAAACCTCCTAGTATGAATATATAACTACTAGTAGACTTTGAATCTTTAATATCAGATATCCAATTGGCATTACTGTAACCTTCAAGTACAGAGGGATATCTTATATAGTGTAACCCATAACTACGTGTAAACTGCAAGTATTTCAATACTCTTATAATCCCTTGCCAATGCTCATCTCCAAGATTACTTATGTATCTATTTAGTTTACTAACTACATAGGCGATATTTGGTCTTGTACAACTTATTAAGTACATTAGACTGCCTATCACTCTGGAGTATTCTACTTGAGAAATACTCTCTCATTTATTCTTAGATAAATATAAAGATACTCTATTGGTGTTTTGGCAACTCTAGAATTATCTTTATCGAATTTTTTAAGGATATTTTCCACATAATGTGACTGACTTAAAATAAGCCTATCTAATACTCTTGAGATTTTCATATCAAAACTTGAATTCAACATATTTTTGGTAGATTTGTTCATTTTATTATCACTACCAATAATAAGCATGTCATCAATGTAAAGACATAAAATGGCATAGCCATTTTTGGTGTCTTTGACATATACACATATGTCATATTCGTTGATTTCAAATCTATTAGCCTTTATAGTGCTATCAAATTTTTCATGCCATTATTTCAGGGCTTGTTTTAATCTATACAAGGATTTCACCAACTTACTGTAACAACCCCTAGTTTAACCATATTGTCATATACAGTCAAACTATGAAGTATTATTCTTTCTTAAACATTATCTTTTGTTTTGATAAAAAGGTGGGCAATTTTTTTTTTTTGAACTTTCTAGAACTTTAGGACAAAAGCAACTGCATGGCATTTCTTGTTAAAAATGTCTTTACAAAATGTACAATCAAAAGAGGTTTTCACCAGTCGATTTTGCTATCAGCAGTAATATTTACATTACACCAAAATATCTCAAAACAAAAAATGTCGCCCACAGGTCAAGCTCATCTACATCTGTATGATCATGGCGACAAAAAGCAAGCCAGGCAACCAGCTAGTCAATACCAAAATGTGCCTCCTCATCTGCATCACAAGACTAAAATGAGCTAAAGCTCAGTAAGTAAAAACTATGCATGCTTATGAATGCTTTAAAATCTCATAAAGTTTCCATTGTACCCTTTTCTTTCTTAAACATGTGAGTCCATGCATTTTCCTTAAAAATTAGTCTTAGTTGGGCCCCTTAGCACATTGCTTGTCCCGTAAGTCGATAGGCCGTGAAAACATTAGGCGGAACTCTGGCCAAGAGTAAAAATAAGGTGCGACCGTCGTGTGAGGATTTTAAAAACTTCTTACCTCATCAAAGGGGCATCCCACACCGCGCTAATCTTGTCCCGCTTCAACGAGACACATCATAAAATCCGTAAATCCCGCTTCAACAGGAGAGTCTGCATCAACAGACTTACCTATCCAGCTCCGACAGACTAACAATTGCCATTAAAACTTATCTTATAAAATTGGTACAATAGTACTCACTTTCAAATACTCTTATAATAAAAGTCTCCATTTGCATGCAAAACATGCCATGCACATGCCATTTCATAACTTTCAGGAATAAGTAAGTTTCACATAAATACATCTTCTATTTAGTTCTTGTGATGCAATTGTAAGTCTTTACTTACCTCGTGTCCTGAATAGGAATCGATAGTAGAAAGAGTTAATATCCTCTAGAGATTGGTGTGCTAATCACCTGTCATAAATTACTATTATTCAAGATGCACATTTTACAAAAAGAATGCATTAAGATACTTGAATAAGACCGAAATCAGAACTTTCACCAATTTAGGAAACTTAATATTAAAATGATTCAGGAGTGTATAAATCACTTAAGGTACTTGGTAGTCAATAACTAGCATTGAAAAACTGTTCAAAAGTATTTAAAATATGAATGCTAGTTCATTAGCACAAAATGATCCAAAATGGCACATAATTTTGTAAAAACAAGTCCATTTGCTCCTAAATGGTGCCATTTCATTTGAAAAACATTTGGACAGAACCTCCCCTATTTTAGAGATATTCCCATATGATTAAAATCATGGTTTTAAACTTGCCATAA
>JXTB01000013.1:708450-745367 GCA_002914805.1 Parasponia andersonii
GACAAGACCTAGAAAGAAGAACTTAATAGAATTACCTTGACTAGTTTTGGTTTATCTTGCTTTCTAGGGCTCCAATTTGAGTTCTACCACTTGGAAACTCTTGGAAATATTTGAGGGAAGTTGAGAGAAGTCAGAAAAAGCATTGGAGAGTTTTAGGTCGTGGCTGGAGAGAAAGGGAAAGCAAATCCATTGTCAGAGTATACGTGCCGAGTGGCACCAGTGTCAAGCCACCATTCTTTGGGAATAGACCCTATTAGGTTCACTTCAGAAACTACTAGATAGAGGTCTATGTCAGAAACCTCTTGTGTGATTTCATCCATTATGTTGACTTCATTCTTCTTCTTCTTTAGAAGTCGACAGTCTGAAGCCTTGTGACCCATCTTGTCACAGTTGAAGTATTTTCCTTATAATTTCTACTTCTTGCCTACTCCACCTTTAGACCCTAATCTCTGGCTTGATTTTTTCAGTTTATTCTTCTTGGCTTTAGAGCCTTGAGAATATTCTACAATATTTTCCTTAACTATAAGCGTACTGGACAATGCTCCAGACTTATCAGCATGTCTGTTGTCTTCCTTAATGCATAGTCACACAACAAGCTCTTCAATGTTCATTGCCTTTCGCTTATATTTGAGGTAGTTCTTAAAATCCTTCTATGTAAGGGGTAGCTTTTCAATGATAATAGCTACTTGAAGAGGTTCACATATGACCATTTTCTCAGACTGAATCTCATGGAGAATTAAGTGCAATTCTTGAACTTGACTAATTACTATTTTAGAGTTGATCATTTTAAAGTCTAGGAAGCGGCCCATGACAAATTCTTAGACCCAGCATCCTTAGTCTTATATTTACGGTCAAGTGACTCCCATAATTCCTTTGCTATCTTCTTATTACGATATATGCTATATAAAGAATCGGTCAAACTGTTCATTATATAGTTACGACACAGGTAGTCAGATTGTTTCCAGTCATTAACTGCAACGATGATTTAGAAGTCTTACTTATTATCATTAGCTTTTGGAGCCTCTTCAGTCAAGAACCTCGCAAGGTTTAATGTGCTCAGATAGAATAATATCTACTGTTATCATATTTTGAAGTTCAACCCATTGAACTTCTCAGACTTCTCTCCGTGGTGCACTGCTGGTACCACAAGAGTCATAGCAGGGGTTAGCATTCGAGCCACAACAGAAGTAGGCATATGGGCCATAGCAGGAGTAGGCCCTTGTGCCACAACAATATTATTTGATTCAGTTGCCATTTCTGAAAAGAATAGCAAATCCAATGAGATTTCTTTTTATGAAAATAAACGGCAATAATTAAATATTACTCAATAGACAAACTCTCAGGAAAGACTACGGAGGGATCACAAATAATACCACTTAAAATCTAGCCTCTTAGACAGAATTTGTATAAATTATAATTGTTCAATTATCACATTTTATTAAAGAAATATCTCCAAATGCAATACACTAATTCTAGATATATTATATATAGTAATAAAAGATAAAAAACATATAACTATTTTAGGATTGTCAAAAAAAATTATTGCAAGTAATAATAAATCTAGAAATAAAATACAACAATATTATAGTTATGACATATGATGTAATAAATCACAATTGTCATAAAAATAAATCAAATAACATAACAAAATATATCACAATTAATTTAATATAATAATAACCATGAGAGTAATGACCAAAGTAACAAAGGAGTTTAAGAAAACCAAAACCAGTCTTGTGTTTCATCCAATTTCTTTAAAACATTTATACCTCCTTATCGGGGTGTTTGGAGGAATATCAACAACATATATTTTTTAGGATAAAATGGTTCACGAATAGCAAAGTCGTACCAATTTACTACTCACAATGAACAGAGCAAAGTTCAAACTCTATTACCAGAACTCAAGAGAGCTCAATCACACCGAAAAGAAAGAACTCAAACTTTCTAAATACTAACTAACTATTTCTTATTCGTCACAGAAAGAATATAGAAGAGAGGAATAAACTAAGAAATTAATGTTTTGGTATGTGTGTAAAAGTGAAGGAGAATGTCTCTCTTTATAATATTCATGGGGAACTAAGTCATTAATATCCTATTAATGTGGCTGAATAACGTTTATCTGTTACAACATAACAATAACAGTTCATTAATATGACTGAAAAAATGTTTGTCTGTTACAACGTAACCGTAATAGCTCATTAATATTGTTGAAAAACGTTTGTCTATTACAACATACAGTAACAACCTATTAGTATGGCTGAAAAATATTTGGTAGTTACAACATAACTGCTAAAAATATTTTTGTCTGTTACCTCAGCTCTATGAGCATTAATAATGGTCCAAAATGAATTTTTATAACTCTAGTATATTATAAATCTAATTCTAGAATCTTTTCACTTTGGGTTTCAATTTCTCATTTATCCAAGTTCCATTTTAAATATTTTTATTCCTCAAAATAACTATTTACAATAGTTTTCTAATCATTTTTCCAACAATTTCAAGGTCAATATCTCTCTCATTCAAATCCTATGTGAGGTCATATAATAACTCTGAACAGTTTTGAGAGTAATTTCATTTGCTTTTGAAATCAGGTCAATCTGATTTTTCAACAAAGAGTTATAAATGTTGCAAGAAAGTATGTCGCTGGAACTCCGTTTCAAAAATTACAAACTAACCATTCCAGTCAACTAGAAATGAGATTCGATCAACTAAAAATAACAACACTAAATCCTTGTATTTTAACTACTTTCATATTTGGGTTTGAGTCTAAGGAGTCACTAATTCCTCTAACTAAGTTAAGATGAATGTATAAAGTATGTTAAGCCATTGAATGAGAGCATAAAGGAAGTTCGAGTCTTAGATGATAACTAAATGAATTTTGCATTAATTGAATACTCCAATTATTCTAACCAGAGTTAGCAGTCGCACAAGAAAAAGCAACAAGGGACGTTCGCGAAATATATTAAGATAATTTACAAACAGATAAGTAGAGCATTCATCTACAACGCAAGGATTAAATCTTATGTGTATTATTTGTGTTTGCTTTAATATTGCGTTGAATTATTAGTAGTGAATATTAATGCATGCTCTTTTGTTGTTGATATTACTTGTGATTTGGTAAGTTTATGTGAGTTTCATGAGCTATAGCATCAATTTAGGTGAAAACATCGTTATAACTTGGTGAAACTTACTATTAGCTATAAAGAAAAAGAAGATTTTTTTTTTTATTTTTAAACAGAAAAACATTTTAAAAAGTTGCCAAATTACGGAATTTTTTAACTTACTCAGTTGCTCCCAATTAACGTAATAACAGTAATTACATAGATATTGTTTCTAAATTATCTAGGAATTGGGGCATAAAATGAAATTAAATACCTAAATGTAATATCACTAATGTATTATTAAATTTTTAAATGTAATAGCATTAAATTCTTAAAATTCCCTTTTAAAAAAAAATTCTTAAAATTAAAATTACTTATTAAAGCAATATATTATTAAGAGGCCTTGGTAGCTCAAGGGGGTCTTAGGCAGCTGCCTCAGCTGCCTACCCCTTGAGCCGGTACTCGTTTCTAAATAAATTTATAATATTATTTACAATTTTGTGTTATAGTTTAAAAAAAATAAAAAATTACATTTTCTGGTGATAATATTTTGATGACAATCTTGTACTAATATTCTGATTATGTTATTAATTAGTACGGGTTGTTACAAATGTACTAAACTTAATCTTTCACAAACTCATATAACCGAAAAATACAAACCAAAATTAGAAAAAAGATAGGCCATAATCATCAGAAACTTATGTATCAAGCCATAGAAATTTAATAATGTGTCTCACACAACTACATTATATCTATAAGAGTAAGAAGATAATGTGCCAAATAGATGGAAAGATATACCAAATTATACATAATATAAATTATTTCAGATGAACCAAATAATCTATAGTGAGATCTACATAGTTATTTTTCAAAAAACTCGAAAAATGAGTTAACCGTGCGTAGAAACCTTTAAGCTGGTACATGAAATCAAAATATATTACTAATTAATGATTATAAATAGTAAACCCAAATCAAGACCTTACGAAAAAAATAAGAAAAAGAAGATTTTATAAATTTCCAAAACAAATTAGTCTTTAAACGAAAAGACCTTGAATCTTAAGCACATAATATTGAAACGTAGAACAAGAAATAGCAACGCAAATTCAGAAAAGAAAAAGAAAATAAATACCAATTGTGCAAGAAGACAAATAGTGGCTAGAAATGAAGAAATCATCAAGAAAACAATATATCATTGAAGACGCTAGAGAAGAGTAAGATTAAAACTCCATTCAAGATGAAATTTCTATCGGAAAAGAAGAAATTGCTAGAGAAGACTAGATTTCGTCAAAGATATCGGAGAAGAACAAGACTATAAGGTCATGTTTGGTTCATAGAATGGAATTAGAATTGTAATAAAAATGGTAATAAAATGGAATTAGAAAAAGAATATAAATGATAATATATTGTTTGATTAAAATTAGAATTAACAGTGGAATGGAATAAAATATATTGTATATTGACAAAATTACCGTTACTTTTAAATATTTTAGTGGGGCAAAGAGGAAAAAACTAGTTTTACTAAAATTTCAAAGAGATTGGAACTTTTATTCCATTAGTAAAGAAGTGGAATAGTAATTCCATCATTTAATGGAATTATAATTCTCAATCTCTTGCCAAAAAAATAAAATAAATATAGGAATGTACTATTTGGTGGAATGAGTTTTCCATTCTAAACTCTATTCCTTCAAACCAAACATACCCTAACTCTATGAAGCTCATTTGGAGAGAGAGAGAGGCAAAAAGAAATCTAATAACTTCAAACTAACAAATGGATATTTAGATATAAAAAAGCTCATTGATCTTTGAATTAGTAAATAAGGTCATTTACTAACTGAAAGTTTTTAAGAAAATGCCACCCACCCTAAATTTTCCAAGAAAAACTTTGAGTATTGATAATATTGATATAATGAACTTACATGACCCAAGAGTATGGCCCATATACAATTCTTGTTCTCCTTTGAAAGAAAAAAAAAAAAGAAATATACTAAATGAGGTCATTTACTAGTAGAAATTTTTAAACAAATATTATCCACCCCAAATTCTCTAAGAAAGAAAAGAGGAATTAGGCAAAATGGCATTATGAAAAATTTTAATGTACAAAATAACTTTCCAAAAATTTTAATTAGCAAAATGACTTTCTTTCTTTTAAAAAAAATGAAAACTAGTTTAATAAAAATTAGTTAAGATCAGTGTTAGATTAATAATTAGATTAGTGTTACTAACTTGAAATTAAAAACTAAATTAAAAAAAAAAAAACTTCTCTTCTATTCGACATCCTCTCTTTCTCTCTTATCTTCTCCTGAAGCTCGAAAAAAGTAGGATTCATCCTCTTCAATTATGTATTGGCTCTGTTTTTCTTGGACAACAACTTATCTGCCCAAAGATCTCACAAAAATTGAAGAACTATCTCAAGTATCATATTTCGCTGCATTAGGTTAAAGGAGAAAAAAAAAAGTGAAAAGATTAGTTAGTTAGATGAATTTATTCTCGCTTTTAAATTTTTGCTCATATGTTTATTTGATAATATACAAATATTTTTCACTTGAAAATATAGTTTTGTGGAAATTAAATGAGTTTAGAGGTTAAAGAAAAGTTGGAATAATCAAATAACAGAGATTAAAGACGAACTGTAATTTAGCAACCATATGTTGTTGAAGACGATCGAATGGTCACTTTGTTATCACTATGGTCGGTTAAGCATAAAAATAGTTGATTGTTTATGTTTGAGCAACCTTAAAGGTTGCTCTATTTTCACTTAAGTCGCTCAAGCATAAAACTTGTCACTCAAGTTGAACGACTTATCGTTCATCTTCAAGGTCGCTCTGTTATTTATATAGTCACTTAAGCATAAAATTGGTCTTATTTATCTTCAAGGTCGCTTCGGCATAAAGAGGGTTTCTTAATACTACTTGGCCAATATAGAATATTTCAATAATGTCGTTTATTCCAATTATACCTATAATTTTATTTTTTTTAAATATTTGATAATTTAATGATTTTTTTCATATCGTCATAGGTATGGATCCCATATATGTTTCCGTAGAATGCAATGGTGAATGGAAGAAGATGGAAAATGGCAATTAGGAATGGTTTGGAAGTAGCTTTACCAAAGGCTTTATGGTTGACATGAGTATCAAGTTTCTTGAATTAATGAACAAAATTTACAATAGAGTGTATATCGACCAAAGTATGTATAATGTTAAGATAAAACATAAGGTTGCTCGTGACATTCATAATAAGACTGCACCAAATCACATTTATACAGACTCAAATATTGAGGACCTTATGAATTTTTATAGAAATGATTGCACTATTACTCTATATATCATCCTTGAATAGAATCAAGATAATAGAAAAGCCATATTGTTAATGATGATGGTGATGGCGATGAGTTTAACAATGGTAACATAGAACTTGATTTTGAGGAATGTTCCAACAATGATTATTTTGGGTGTCATATCATAGAACAAGTTTCAAATAGTGCAATATCTGTTCAGAATGATGTTTTTAGTCAATACGAACATCTGTTGTAGAGATTTTTATTTAGCATAGAGAATTATGAAGGGATAACTGGTCCCAATCCAACACTAGAAAAGATAGTGCATAAAAATGAACTCGAAGAAGGTGACAAAGTTACTGAAGAAATGGATAAAGTATGTGAGGTAGTTGAAAAAGTACAGGAGGAGGGTCACATTATCCCTTACCAAGATGCTAACATATTTGAGAAAGATATTATCAGGTTCGACTCACAAGTAAGTCCTAGAAGTAGGAGAAATAATGGATCTAATTTAATGGTGGGTCAACACTTTTCTAATCATAACAAATTGAATTATAAACTGAGTGTCATTGCCATTAATGGGAAATTTGAAATGAAGACAAAAAAAATTAACCAAATTATTAAAGGAAGTTTGTTGTGTTATGAAGATTGCTCATGAAGACATCGTGCAAGAAACATGAAAGCTTCTAAATTTTTTGTTATTAGGCAATATAATAGTATTCACAATTACTCATTAATGAACTGATCAATCAATCATACACAAGCACCTAATCATATGATTGGAGCTCGAATACAAGGACACTTCAAAGATAGTAAGAACTCATCTAAGCTGAAAATTCTCATAGGATTTATGCGTTAAGAAATAAAGATTCAAGTGAGTTATTAGAAGGCTTGGAAAGGAAAGCAATGGGCTCAGAATCTGATAAGAGGAACAGCTGAAGAAAGTTTTGCTATGCTTCCCTCATATTACCACATGATTAAGCGAGTTAATCCCGGCACAATTACTCATATTGAGGTTGATTCAAAGAGAATATTCAAATACTTTTTATAGCTTTAGGAATGGCCATACAAGGGTTTATATTTATGAGAAAAGTTATTGGTATAGCTGCATCATGGATCAAAACAAAACAAAAGGTGTGTTACTAGATGCAACTACACAAGATAGTGAGTTTTACACTTACTCGATTGTGTGGATTTAATTAACAGTGAGAACAATGCATCATGGACGTGGTTTCTAGAGAAGCTGAAAGAGTTGATACCTGATAGCCTAGAGATATATTTCATTTCTAATAGGAATCCAAGCATTGAATATGCGGTTAGTCATGTTTATATTATGGCTTGTGACGGGGCATTTTATTGGCATGTTAAAATAAATATAAGGCGTCATTATAAGAGTTTTGCTTCGATTAGATTGTACAAAAATGCTGCTGAAGTATATCACATTGAAGAGTTCAATCAACACTTTAATGAGCTCCGCCAAAGATATCCAAGAGTAGCTAGATACCTAGAGAAGGACGTGAAGTCAAAAAATAGTCTAGAGCTCACTTTGGGGACAACAAGTATGAAGTTATGACCACTAGCAATGTTGAGTCTGTTAATACTATGATGCGAAAGGTAAGAGAGTATCCTATAACTGCTATGATTGATTTTATCCTTAACACAATGGGACAATGGTTTCTTAATCGGTGTCGAGAAGCATTAGCAGTGAAAACACCACTTACACCAAAAAGAGAGGAAATACTACGAAAAAGATGGGACAATATTGGTTCATTGATAACACACCAATTGAATGAGAATGAATACAATGTTATATGTGGTGAAATCGTTGTAGAAGTAAATTTAAGGTCAAGAAGCTATCAGTGCAAGGTTTTTGATATTGACAAAACTCCATGCATCCATGCCATAGCGGCAGTAGGAAAGTCTCAACCACAAAACACTGGGGACTCATATATTCCCTTTGTTCTGAATATTGCGGTGTACCGTATTGGTTGTTAGCATATGCCAAAACTATCTACCCTATGCCCCTAGAATCACAATGGGACAACATTCTTGAAGAAATTAGAGCAATTAAGATAGTAGCACCAAAAAGAGAATCGACTAAAGGCAGGCCAAAAATCAGTCGCATCGATTCACAAGGTAAAGATCTTAAAAAGCAGTATAGATATCAGACATGTGGGCAAATAAGGCACAATGCAAAAAAATATATCCTTATCGATATGATCCATCTAACGTTAGAAGTACGACCTAGTAGCCATGACATTTTTATTTTTCTTTATTATGTTAATTATGTATCATCTATCTTATTAGTTTTTAATATTCCTATTTGAGTAACTAAATTAACATAATTGTGTACTAGAGACACTTATTTAGTTCTCAATTACTTAGCTACAAATTTGTAATACAGTAAAACGCCCAAAGCGACCAATATTTATATTGTGCGACCTTAAAATTATACTAAGCGACCCTAATAGTTGCCTACTATAATTAGAGGCGACTATAATGGTCGCCACAGTGATCGTAAAGGTCACTCTATGTTAATTGTATATAGTAATATAATCACATATTTTCCTATTATGTTAATTATCCATAGGTATATTAAAAATATGATTTCTCAGTAATTAAAGTAAATTAAATTTATTTTTTTATAGTACTAATTATGTATAATATATCTTATTAGATTTCTTAATTACAAAGCTACGAATCTGTAATCCCTTAAAAAGCTCAAAGTGACTAAAATTTACATTGTGCGACCTTAAATTATACTACACAACTATAATAGTTGTCCACTATAATTAGAAGCAACTATAATGGTCGCTCCATATTAATTGTGCATACTAATATAGTCAGATTCTCACTAATTTAATTCAAATATATTTATTTAAGTTATAGTATAATTATATGTCACATAGTCACCTACTATATTAATTCTGCATAGACATTTTAATTGTAATTTCTCACTAATTTAAGTAAATTATATTTATTTAAGTAATTAACACAAGTGATTATAAGTTATAGTATAACTATATGTCACATAGTCACCTATTATGTTAATTGTGCATAGACATATTAAAAAAAATGTGATTTCTCACTAATTTAAGTAAATTATATTTATTTTTAAGTAATTAATACAAGTCATAATAAGTTATAGTTTAATTATATGTCATATAATCACCTATTATGTTAATTGTGTATAGACATATTTTTTTAAACAATTTGATTTCTCATTAATTGAAGTAAATTATATTTATTTTAAGTAATTAACACAAGTCATAATAAGTTATAGTTTAATTATATGTCACATAATCACCTACTATATTAATTATGTATACACATATTTTTAAAAAAAAAATTGATTTCTCATTAATTGAAGTAATTTATATTTATTTTAAGTAATTAATACAAATGATACTAAATTATAGTATAATTGTCCATAGGCATATTAAAAATAAGATTTCTCAATAATTAAAGTAAATTAAATTTTTTTATTTATGGTACTAATTATGTATAATATATCTTACTAGTTTTTAATAATCTTATTTGTGCAACTAAATTAATATAATTTTTTTTGTTCTACCATCTAAATTTATATAATTATGTACTAGATATACTCTTTTAGTTCTCAATTACTAAGCCACAAATCTATAATCCCTAAAAACGCACAAAGCGACTAAAATTTATATTATACGACCTTAAAATTATACTACGTGAGCATAATAGTCAACCACTATATAATTGGAGGTGACTAATGGTCACTCTTTGTTAATTGTGCATACTAACATAGTCACATTCTCGCTAATTTATATATTTATTTGAGTTATAGTGTAATTATATGTCACATAGTCACCTATTATGTTAATTGTATATAGACATATTAAAAAATATCTAATTTCTCACTAATTTAAGTAAATTATATTTGTTTAAGTGATTGAAACAAGTGATAGTAAGTTATAGTATATTATATGTCACATAGTCAATCACTATATTAAATATGATTTTTCATTAATTTAAGTAATGCATATTTATTTTAATAATCTTATTTGTGAAACCAAATTTATATAATTTTTTTTGCTCTGTCATCTAAATTAATATAATTGTATACTAGAGACACTCTTTCAGTCACCTACTATTCTAATTGTGCATAGATATATTAGTAAATTTTTTTATTTAAATTAATTAAACAAAAGTGAGACTATGTCATAGCCTAATAGTTGCTCAAGAAAATTTACAAATGAAAGTTTATGATTACCTAATATTAAATTATGGTCGCTCAATATAAAGTTATAATGGTCGCTCAATGAAAGTTTGTGGTCGCTCAATGAAATTTTATAATCATCCAGTATTATATTATAGTCACTCAGAATATAATGTAGGTCACTCAACATAAAGTTACAGTTGCTCAATATAGATTTTTAGTTGCACAATTAAAAGACCAATGAGATAATAATTAACATATACTCCAATATAGATAATCCAGATATACAGCTAGAAAGTATAAAAAAAAAATCCACAATTATGACTTTGCACTACCGACATAGAGCTGTATTGCATGTGACTCTCGTATGATGTCTATATTTTTGCCATTTAGTTGATTCTATGCATTCTTATTGCAAAGTCCAGCTGTGTGCATCTCTAAAGTCTTCAACATATATACTCCACAGTCTATTCTATTAAAAAATTTTAAATAAATTAGTATTAAGTAAGAAAACTCTATATTAAAAGCTAAAATTATAATGAATCTTACATTCGAATATTTCGTATGATACATAAGGTGTGAGGCTGTTGAATATGCATGGAGTCTTAAAATGAGTTCGATAAGTTTCGAACTTGCCACTCTTATGAAGTAAGAATGGAAAGTACTCAGCAAGAGGATGCACTACTTTCTCTGTAGTCTCAATAGATTGTCGATCATGTTGAAGTGATGAGTCATAGATCGATATTATCCAATCTCGAATCTCAACTACAAATAATAGCCAGTGTTTATTATTGTAGTTTCATTGTACATAAAAGCAATTAACCCCCGACCAATCTCTCCCCCTAATCAGTCTTACTCCAATGATATATTCTAACAACTCATCGGAGATTAGATAAACCTTGTGGCTTTTCGATATTTTATACTGACTATATACCCTACGAACCATTTGTCCAAACTCATCACTTAGAATGAAAAAATCTCATGGGAATGCAAAAATCTCGACGGAAGATATTTGAAAACTTATCCATACCTTTTCTAAATATGTATAATATCTCATCCATGTGCTATAAAAGAAAAGTATTGGGGTAAATATAACTTATTATGAGAAGAAAAAAACACTAATTATTAAAATAAAATAATAAATATTACCTCACTATGTAAGTATTTTTTTACTCCCACCAAAATCTCAAATAACTCTCGAGACTGGTATGCAAGGCTGCATCAAATAGTTTATCTGCCACTATTATCACCACTATACCACCTAGAGAAAACTTACATATCATCACCATTAGGCAATCTAAATGGGTCCAATATAAGAGGTACCGATCTCGAGTGTTGAACCCTCTTTGGCCACTCTACAAAACATGATATCAATGCCAGAGCCTGTTTTCGTACTCGTAATGGCTGACTGTCATAGATCACTTGTTCAACCTTATCACCAGATTCCACACCAGCAACTCCTTCGTGAAAAATTATGGGAGGTGTCTCGTAAGTATATGAATTTGCATATGATGGATGATCTTGAATGTCTAGCCCCTCATTTACCACTCTCTCATCTAGGCTATCATCTCTAATCTTTCCATCTCGTGAGGGTTGCTGTTGATCTAAGCTTTGTGCATCTCGATGAGGGTCGAGTAGGTCAACAAAGTACATCTAGCTTATCCATTACTACCTCATGCCTTAATCTAAATAACTCATCAAAATGGGCTAGACGATTATCAATATAAAGTTTTAGTACCTCAAATAATTGACCAGATGTCCTATTCAGGGATCCATGGATAGGAGTAGTAGATAATGAATCAACAAAGACACTATGAGTTGATGAAGGCTAAGAGACTGATATATCAGAGTCTAGAGAGATACGAGCATCACAAGTCGATGGAGGCTGGAGGTTTGACGAAGGGAAGAATGGACTAGTAGATAACCTCTAGTCCTCGTAACATGGCATCTCACTATCTCCTCTCTCAGTATTGCGAGTGTTAGAATGAGACGAGAAAGGTAGTAGACTAGATGGTAATTTTTAGTCCTCTTGATTTGGTATCTCTCTATTTTCTCTCTCAATAGAGAGGTCATCACTATGTAAGATGACATCACTTGATAAAAACTCTGTGAAGTGATCAACAATATCATCTATATTGTTCTCATAACTACCAAGTCTCTGAGCATAAAAAACTTATACCTTTTCCTCTAGAGAAGGGAACAATGTAGGTCGTACAAAGAACTAAAAGGTAAAATTATTAGCGACCAATAAATATGTTATTACAACAAAAAATATTAAAATTATTAAATAGAACTATTGTATATAAAATAGATAAATACCTCAGCATCTCTTATGGCTTCTGATATTTTACTAATTGAAGCATTTTTATGAGACTCGTTTATCTTCCAACCTAACCATCGTGGAATATGATTTCCTGGAATTCTATCGCCAATCAACTCACCCAACTTGGGCATAGGCTCACAAACCCATTCCTAAATTAAAAATAAAATGATTGCTATTAACGTCAATGTAAAAATATTTAACAAAATAATAATGTAAAAAGTTCCAAATTTCATTGAGCGATCTTAAATTATACTAAACGACCATACCAATTGCAATGAGCGATATTTAGTACATCAAAGGTCGCTCAATACAACTATAGTGTCGCTCAACTTTACAATATTTAAAAATCAAAAATTTGAAATATTTAAATTCTATAAAAAAATAAATCTTACCTGAAAAATTTATGGGCAACCATAAAAGTTCCATTTTTTTGTACCACTTTTTTTGGATTATGTGTCTTGCATATTAATATAATAAATAGTTTTTTCACAATATAACTTCTCCCAAGGATACTTATCAAACTACGAAAGATGATCAATAAGTTGCAACCAAAATAGATTAATTGTTATACTAGAGTTGGACACTAGCAACAAAGCACCGAGTAAATAAACAAAGCATAGTTTCACTTTATCCCTAGTCCTTTCCTTACGCATGTAGAGATGATCTAGAACATCAACAATATCTACTAATTTAGGAGCTTTCCCATCAAAGTATTTATTCATAAATTCTTGCTTCTCCGTAACTTTTACAATCTCTTCATCTATTAGACCGTGACTTGTGTATAATCCAGATGTTATTGCAAACTCATCGAGGGAGAATCTAAGTGGTTTTACCTTTATCAAGGACCAAGTTTCATTTCTTTTTTTTTTTGGCAATTCACCCTCCTCGATATTATTTGATGTGCTAAAGTACAAGCAAATTGCTCTTTACTAGGCAAGTCTAGTAAATGACCTAGCTGAGAATACGTTCTAAACACTTTTTCATATTTTTTTTTATCAATATTACCCAAAGTCGACTTTACAGTAACTTTTGTTTGAATAGTTACACTCGTTATAGGCTGTGGAATATTTGGGAGCTTGGATGTTGATATTTTCTTACTACCCTAAAATATATTGTGAAGAACACATTAATGTCTTATTAATATTATGAAAAAAGTGAAGAAATACAAACTACAATACCTCAAACATAAAAAATAGATAATCTAATATAATTTATTAAAATATGTACATATTGTGTTCGTTTCTTATTATATAATTGCTATAATATAAACAAGTATAAACTATTTTAATAACATTAGTTTAAAAACTAATTATTGGTCGCTTTGTCTATTATCTCATTGACATTCACTGAGCCATCTTTATAGTGACAGAGTAACCTTGAAAGTCGTTCTGTGTAATTATAACACAATTATGGTCGCTCAATATATTATCTTTAACAATCAACATAGCGACCTTAATATTGATAGAGAGACCTTATTGTCAATGGCTCAATCTATTATCATATTGATGTTCAATGATCTTAAAAAATCTTATGGTCGCTCTTCAAAATGAAGTGACAAAGAAAGTTGTTCTTTAGAAATAGAGCAAGCATGAAAATAAAAAAAATAAAAAAAATTCGTCTTTTATGAAAAACAATCATTGTGTTCAAATTCATATCAAATTCTATATTTGAATTGATTATTATTTTTTGAGTATTAACTAAGTTATGAAAACTGAAATTCAAATAAATTTGCAATTTAAAATCAAAAAATTCAAAATTTCTTATAAATTGTTGAGATTTATTGGATAGAGGCTCATATGGCAATAGAGGTGGAAGCTTTTTATTACTTTCCATTTTTTCTATGTTTCAAACAGTTTAGAGGCTGGTACAAAGAGGATGTGGAGGAATACTACTACAGACATACATATGTAGATAGAGGAAAATGAAGAAATGTATTGAAAGAAAAAAGAAGGGTGTTGGCGGAGCTGGATAATGTAGGGGAAAGAAAATGATTCCTTACTATTTTCTTTAAGTCACTTTTAAGTTGTATAATATAATATATATTGTTAGCTATCCTTAATGAGTGATTAGTAATTAATTATCTCTTAAGTAATGCTAATTAGATTTAATTAGATTTACTGAAATAAAAAAATAAAAAAAAATAAGAAGTCATTTTGCTAAATTCAATTTTTGAGGTTGCCATTTTGCCAAAGCACTCCTAAGAAAAAGTCTGAGTATTAATAGTGCAAATATAATGACCTTTCATGACCCAAGAGTAAGACTCACATAGGTATATATAATTCCTGTTCTTAATTTTAGCCAGCCCATCCAAACTTTGGAGAAATTTTGTCGAGAATCATTTTGTAGTTCTATTTCATTTTTCGGTTAAATAAGAGGAAAATATTTTCCAATTAAGTCTTTGCTAGAAGATATTTCTGAGAACAAGATCTGAGGACGAAACCCTAGATAGGAGGCTTCCCATAATAGGGGTTCTAAGTATAAAGTCTTAGGACTTCCTTTTATCTAAGGACTATGCTTCCCCGAAGATTGTTCTCAAAGAGTACATGTATCTACTCGCAGGATATTTGAGCACTCAGGTTGTTTATCCTGAGCAACCGAGCACATGATTGAGAAAGAGTCGGCCATTCCCATGTACCCAACAAGCTAGCCCATTGGGTAAAATGAAAACTTGACTCATACCCTCAACAGACGAGACTAGTCCCGAAAGTCTAATGGAACACTCATAATATCTGTGTAGCTTGGCTTGCTTTATTAAAGACGAATAATAAACTCAAGTTACATATAAACTGACCCAAGATGATACTCATTAGAGCTAGGTGTAAGTCTGTTAACCTCTCTATTTACTTCTTTATCCTTAAGTGTTATTGATTTTCTAATAAATAATTAATTCATGACCAATCTTAAATTTTTAATTTTTATTAACTATTAACAAAAGCAATACACTTATTGTTCAAGGCTTGAATTAATACTTAATAGAATATCTTTTCTAACTTCTAATAAGTGAAGAAGTGGATTCTACATCTGTAAAATATTTTCCCATCTAATTATAACATTACATCTTCAAAGTATGAAAATATTGATATGTTATTATTATTGGAAAATTAAGACTTCAATCTTACTCACTCTTATTTTGAAGATAACAAACATTTAATTTAGTACTAATGATTTNTAATTGTATATAGACATATTAAAAAATATCTAATTTCTCACTAATTTAAGTAAATTATATTTGTTTAAGTGATTGAAACAAGTGATAGTAAGTTATAGTATATTATATGTCACATAGTCAATCACTATATTAAATATGATTTTTCATTAATTTAAGTAATGCATATTTATTTTAATAATCTTATTTGTGAAACCAAATTTATATAATTTTTTTTGCTCTGTCATCTAAATTAATATAATTGTATACTAGAGACACTCTTTCAGTCACCTACTATTCTAATTGTGCATAGATATATTAGTAAATTTTTTTATTTAAATTAATTAAACAAAAGTGAGACTATGTCATAGCCTAATAGTTGCTCAAGAAAATTTACAAATGAAAGTTTATGATTACCTAATATTAAATTATGGTCGCTCAATATAAAGTTATAATGGTCGCTCAATGAAAGTTTGTGGTCGCTCAATGAAATTTTATAATCATCCAGTATTATATTATAGTCACTCAGAATATAATGTAGGTCACTCAACATAAAGTTACAGTTGCTCAATATAGATTTTTAGTTGCACAATTAAAAGACCAATGAGATAATAATTAACATATACTCCAATATAGATAATCCAGATATACAGCTAGAAAGTATAAAAAAAAAATCCACAATTATGACTTTGCACTACCGACATAGAGTTGTATTGCATGTGACTCTCATATGATGTCTATATTTTTGCCATTTAGTTGATTCTATGCATTCTTATTGCAAAGTCCAGCCGTGTGCATCTCTAAAGTCTTCAACATATATACTCCACAGTCTATTCTATTAAAAAATTTTAAATAAATTAGTATTAAGTAAGAAAACTCTATATTAAAAGCTAAAATTATAATGAATCTTACATTCGAATATTTCGTATGATACATAAGGTATGAGGCTGTTGAATATGCATGGAGTCTTAAAATGAGTTCGATAAGTTTCGAACTTGCCACTCTTATGAAGTAAGAATGGAAAGTACTCAGCAAGAGGATGCACTACTTTCTCTGTAGTCTCAATAGATTGTCGATCATGTTGAAGTGATGAGTCATAGATCGATATTATCCAATCTCGAATCTCAACTACAAATAATAGCAGTGTTTATTATTGCAGTTTCATTGTACATAAAAGCAATTAACCCCCGACCAATCTCTCCCCCTAATCAGTCTTACTCCAATGATATATTCTAACAACTCATCGGAGATTAGATAAACCTTGTGGCTTTTCGATATTTTATACTGACTATATACCCTACGAACCATTTGTCCAAACTCATCACTTAGAATGAAAAAATCTCATGGGAATGCAAAAATCTCGACGGAAGATATTTGAAAACTTATCCATACCTTTTCTAAATATGTATAATATCTCATCCATGTGCTATAAAAGAAAAGTATTGGGGTAAATATAACTTATTATGAGAAGAAAAAAACACTAATTATTAAAATAAAATAATAAATATTACCTCACTATGTAAGTATTTTTTTACTCCCACCAAAATCTCAAATAACTCTCGAGACTGGTATGCAAGGCTGCATCAAATAGTTTATCTGCCACTATTATCACCACTATACCACCTAGAGAAAACTTACATATCATCACCATTAGGCAATCTAAATGGGTCCAATATAAGAGGTACCGATCTCGAGTGTTGAACCTTCTTTGGCCACTCTACAAAACATGATATCAATGCCAGAGCCTGTTTTCGTACTCGTAATGGCTGACTGTCATAGATCACTTGTTCAACCTTATCACCAGATTCCACACCAGCAACTCCTTCGTGAAAAATTATGGGAGGTGTCTCGTAAGTATATGAATTTGCATATGATGGATGATCTTGAATGTCTAGCCCCTCATTTACCACTCTCTCATCTAGGCCATCATCTCTAATCTTTCCATCTCGTGAGGGTTGCTGTTGATCTAAGCTTTGTGCATCTCGATGAGGGTCGAGTAGGTCAACAAAGTACATCTAGCTTATCCATTACTACCTCATGCCTTAATCTAAATAACTCATCAAAATGGGCTAGACGATTATCAATATAAAGTTTTAGTACCTCAAATAATTGACCAGATGTCCTATTCAGGGATCCATGGATAGGAGTAGTAGATAATGAATCAACAAAGACACTATGAGTTGATGAAGGCTAAGAGACTGATATATCAGAGTCTAGAGAGATACGAGCATCACAAGTCGATGGAGGCTGGAGGTTTGACGAAGGGAAGAATGGACTAGTAGATAACCTCTAGTCCTCGTAACATGGCATCTCACTATCTCCTCTCTCAGTATTGCGAGTGTTAGAATGAGACGAGAAAGGTAGTAGACTAGATGGTAATTTTTAGTCCTCTTGATTTGGTATCTCTCTATTTTCTCTCTCAATAGAGAGGTCATCACTATGTAAGATGACATCACTTGATAAAAACTCTGTGAAGTGATCAACAATATCATCTATATTGTTCTCATAACTATCAAGTCTCTGAGCATAAAAAACTTATACCTTTTCCTCTAGAGAAGGGAACAATGTAGGTCGTACAAAGAACTAAAAGGTAAAATTATTAGCGACCAATAAATATGTTATTACAACAAAAAATATTAAAATTATTAAATAGAACTATTGTATATAAAATAGATAAATACCTCAGCATCTCTTATGGCTTCTGATATTTTACTAATTGAAGCATTTTTATGAGACTCGTTTATCTTCCAACCTAACCATCGTGGAATATGATTTCCTGGAATTCTATCGCCAATCAACTCACCCAACTTGGGCATAGTCTCACAAACCCATTCCTAAATTAAAAATAAAATGATTGCTATTAACGTCAATGTAAAAATATTTAACAAAATAATAATGTAAAAAGTTCCAAATTTCATTGAGCGATCTTAAATTATACTAAACGACCATACCAATTGCAATGAGCGATTTTTAGTACATCAAAGGTCGCTCAATACAACTATAGTGTCGCTCAACTTTACAATATTTAAAAATCAAAAATTTGAAATATTTAAATTCTATAAAAAAATAAATCTTACTTGAAAAATTTATGGGCAACCATAAAAGTTCCATTTTTTTGTACCACTTTTTTTAGATTATGTGTCTTGCATATTAATATAATAAATAGTTTTTTCATAATATAACTTCTCCCAAGGATACTTATCAAACAACGAAAGATGATCAATAAGTTGCAACCAAAATAGATTAATTGTTATACTAGAGTTGGACACTAGCAACAAAGCACCGAGTAAATAAACAAAGCATAGCTTCACTTTATCCCTAGTCCTTTCCTTACACATGTAGAGATGATCTAGAACATCAACAATATCTACTAATTTAGGAGCTTTCCCATCAAAGTATTTATTCATAACTTCTTGCTTCTCCGTAACTTTTACAATCTCTTCATCTATTAGACCGTGACTTATGTATAATCCAGATGTTATTGCAAACTCATCGAGGGAGAATCTAAGTGGTTTTACCTTTATCAAGGACCAAGTTTCATTTCTTTTTTTTTTTGGTAATTCACCCTCCTCGATATTATTTGATGTGCTAAAGTACAAGCAAATTGCTCTTTACTAGGCAAGTCTAGTAAATGACCTAGCTGAGAATACGTTCTAAACACTTTTTCATATTTTTTTTTATCAATATTACCCAAAGTCGACTTTACAGTAACTTTTGTTTGAATAGTTACACTCGTTATAGGCTGTGGAATATTTGGGAGCTTGGATGTTGATATTTTCTTATTACCCAAAAATATATTGTGAAGAACACATTAATGTCTCATTAATATTATGAAAAAAGTGAAGAAATACAAATTATAATACCTCAAACATAAAAAATAGATAATCTAATATAATTTATTAAAATATGTACATATTGTGTTCGTTTCTTATTATATAATTGCTATAATATAAACAAGTATAAACTATTTTAATAACATTAGTTTAAAAACTAATAATTGGTCGCTTTGTGTATTATCTCATTGACATTCACTGAGCCATCTTTATAGTGACAGAGTAACCTTGAAAGTCGTTCTGTGTAATTATAACACAATTATGGTCGCTCAATATATTATCTTTAACAATCAACATAGCGACCTTAATATTGATAGAGAGACCTTAAAGGTCGCTCAATATAACTATAATGACAATTATAGTTGCTCAATCTATTGTCAATGGCTCAATCTATTATCATATTGATGTTCAATGATCTTAAAAAATCTTATGGTCGTTCTTCAAAATGAAGTGACAAAGAAAGTTGTTCTTTAGAAATAGAGCAAGCATGAAAATAAAAAAAATTAAAAAAAATTCGTCTTTTATGAAAAACAATCCTTGTGTTCAAATTCATATCAAATTCTATATTTGAATTGATTACTATTTTTTGAGTATTAAATAAGTTATGAAAACTGAAATTCAAATAAATTTACAATTTAAAATCAAAAAATTCAAAATTTCTTATAAATTGTTGAGATTTATTGGATAGAGGCTCATATGGCAATAGAGGTGTAAGCTTTTTATTACTTTCTATTTTTTCTATGTTTCAAACAGTTTAGAGGCTGGTACAAAGAGGATGTGGAGGAATACTGCTACAGACATACATATGTAGATAGAGGAAAATGAAGAAATGTATTGAAGGAAAAAAGAAGGGTGTTGG
Source organism: Parasponia andersonii (assembly GCA_002914805.1). Taxonomy (NCBI): domain Eukaryota; kingdom Viridiplantae; phylum Streptophyta; class Magnoliopsida; order Rosales; family Cannabaceae; genus Trema; species Trema andersonii. The sequence goes on from JXTB01000013.1 coordinate 729,181, forward strand.
CGGAGCTGGATAGTGCAGGGGAAAGAAAATGATTCCTTACTGTTTTCTTTAAGTCACTTTTAAGTTGTATAATATAATATATATTGTTAGCTATCCTTAATGAGTGATTAGTAATTAATTATCTCTTAAGTAATGCTAATTAGATTTAATTAGATTTATTGAAATAAAAAAATAAAAATAAATAAGAAGTCATTTTGCTAAATTCAATTTTTGAGGTTGCCATTTTGCCAAAGCACTCCTACGAAAAACTCTGAGTATTAATAGTGCAAATATAATGACCTTCCATGACCCAAGAGTAAGACTCACATAGGTATATATAATTCCTGTTCTTAATTTTAGCCAGCCCATCCAAACTTTGGAGAAATTTTGTCGAGAATCATTCTGTAGTTCTATTTCATTTTTCGGTTAAATAAGAGAAAATCATTTTCCAATTAAGTCTTTGCTAGAAGATATTTCTGAGAACAAGATCTGAGGACGAAACCCTAGGTAGGAGGCTTCCCATAATAGGGGTTCTAAGTATAAAGTCTTAGGACTTCCTTTTATCTAAGGACTATGCTTCCCCGAAGATTGTTCTCAAAGAGTACATGTATCTACTCGCAGGATATTTGAGCACTCAGGTTGTTTATCCTGAGCAACCGAGCACATGATTGAGAAAGAGTCGGCCATTCCCATGTACCCAATAAGCTAGCCCATCGGGTAAAATGAAAACTTGACTCATACCCTCAACAGACGAGACTAGTCCCGAAAGTCTAATGGAACACTCATAATATCTGTGTAGCTTGGCTTGCTTTATTAAAGACAAATAATAAACTCAAGTTACATATAAACTGACCCAAGATGATACTCATTAGAGCTAGGTGTAAGTCCGTTAACCTCTCTATTTACTTCTTTATCCTTAAATGTTATTGATTTTCTAATAAATAATTAATTCATGACCAATCTTAAATTTTTAATTTTTATTAACTATTAACAAAAGCAATACACTTATTGTTCAAGGCTTGAATTAATACTTAATAGAATATATTTTCTAACTTCTAATAAGTGAAGAAGTGGATTCTACATCTGTAAAATATTTTCCCATCTAATTATAACATTACATCTTCAAAGTATGAAAATATTGATATGTTATTATTATTGAAAAATTAAGACTTCAATCTTACTCACTCTTATTTTGAAGATAACAAATATTTAATTTAGTACTAATAATTTAACTTGAGTGTGTAGTGAAATGGTATTAAAGTTCTACCTTAAGTTAATCAAGGAATCAAGCTTGAAGATGGATACATATGGACATATTAGAATCAAGCTTGAAGATGAACAATCAAGATACAAGATCGTATCTAGGTAGAGTATATTTCATTTTAGTCTTGTATTTGATTTAGTTCATTGCACATAAATTCTCTTTGATATGGCTCAAAAATCTTTCAAATGGATTTTCAAACAAATCTTCAAAGAATTAGCTAAACTTTAAATCCACTAATTCTTAATTGTTTGAAAATAAATATCATTTCTAATCTAGCACAAATATTTTCAAAAGTATATTTTTTTAACGTTAAAAATGATTTGAAAAGAAATTTTTAAGAACGACCAGAAATTGGTTCAAAGAAACCAAAAATAGGTTTTTGAATAATTTTGGTCGACCAAGCTTAGTTGACTAAAATAATGGCCAAAAATAACCGTTGGAGCTGAACTGGCGTGTTAGACTCCAACAGCTAGTTTTTTGGTCAACCAAAATTTTGGCAATAAGTTACCAACGGTTGAGAACGGATAGTTTTTGAAGATATCTTTAAATAGAGCTAAGTTTGATGACTTAGAACAAGAAAATATGAACATACATTGATACCCAATCAGTTTCTAAGTGCAAAAGCTCTCTTTTACTCAACTTTAACTTTCAAATCATATTGAACCAATCTTAGAATATCTATAGTGCATTGTTCTCAAATCTCCTAAGCCAAAATTGTATTAATTACTTTGTAAGGAGAATTTGTGAGTGAGTTTTCACTCTTATTTATTGAAAAACTATTGAGTATGAGGTGAGGTTACCATTGGATTCATAAACAACCCATGAGTTAGTGAGATTAGCACCATTATCTAAACAATCTGTATAGGTGAGGTTGTCACCAGAGCCAAAACAATCCGAGGTCAGGCGTGATAGAGCTGAAGTCAAGACTATTGTAAAGGTTAAGGTGTGCTTAAGAATAATTCACTCCGTTTGTAAAAAGGTCGGTCAAGCCCATAATCTTAATCCGATAGTGGAAAGCTCAAAGCAAGTTGCCGAGGGCCGGGGACGTAAGTAAACTGTCGTGTTTGTCAAATCTCGTAAAAACCGAGTTTGCACTTTCTCTATTCCTACACTCTTTACTTTATTACAAACTATTTAATTGAGTGTTTGATATTTAGTGTGCTTAATATACGTACTATTATTACTATATGTTTGGCATTATTGTTGATTTAGTTAAAAAATTTTAAAATAGTGGTCTATGATTTTGAATAGTTGAAAAATTTCTTAAAACCTAATTCACCTCCCTCTTGAGATGTCAATCTTGGGCTAATAATAGCTAACAATTATAATAGACCTTACTCATATAAATCAAAAGATACAATATGATAAACAGGAGTTTATACTTACTCATGACGAAGGTGAATCAATATATAATTATCGGTTGATAAATATGAACTCTCTACATCCTAATAGAGTTTATTAGAGATTAATTTTCATCTTAGTCTAGTTTTATATAATCTCTATTATGTTTATATTTACTCATGATGAATGTGAATCAATATATAATTATCAGTTGATAAATATGAACTCTCTACATCCTAATGGAGTTTATTGGAGATTAATTTTCATCTTGGTCTAGTTTTATATAATCTCTATTATATATATATCTCTATTTTAATGTCTCCATATTTATAGTTGGGATAAATTGTAGTATTCATTTTTTTGAATAAAGGCTAGAAGAGAGGATAATAGGACTTTTAGAGAAGCATCTCAACTAAGATGACACCCAACTCAGAAGCCTAAAACTGTCACCTTACTCAGAAATTTATTAAAATAAAACAAAAAAGAATACAGAAAGACTACATTAATAATAACATGCATTAATAGATTGTAGTATTCATAATAGAGAATAGACCACACTAATAATCTTAATTAAATAAATTGTCCAACTTCATTCAACGATTATTAATTATTTTAGATAATTATTCTTAAGCTAAATAATCTTGTACATAATAAATATATACATAGTTTACAATCACATTAATAATCAAAGAAATAATATGATATTTAAATGGTACAAAAAGAGCAAATATAAGCAAACAAAGGGCAAATATAATTTTATTTATATCTTTAATTATATATGGAAGAAGGTAAGAAAGAAGACTAGAGAGTAAAAAAGAGTTGCAGCACCATTCTACAAAAGGACAAAGAAATTGAGAGCCTTGGGATTTTGAGGAGACTAGATATCAAAAAAGAAGAAAGAATGATTTAAAACCCATTTAAAAATTTTCACATCAAAAAAGAAGAAGAGATTTATCTTACTTTTATAATTATTTATTATTTATCATACATAATGAGTTTTTATCTTTTTTTTTATAATTATTTATTATATCTTACTTTTAAGGTTAATTGTATTTATAATCCTTGAATTATATCTGTTGTACAACTTTGGTCCCTGAATTTTCAACTTACATATATAGTCAACTATCTCAAACTATACAATTATTACATCAATGACTCTTTTATCACAATTTATTAAATTTTAACTTAAATGAGTCATGCACAAAGTATAAGAATGGGCATTGTTTGGCTCTAAAAGTCAGAGTTTCGTTCTTTGGTATAATTACGAAACTGTATACTTTACACATAACTCATTTATATTATAAATTTAACAATATATAACAAAAAATGACATTGCTACATCAATTGCATAATTTTTCTTATTTTATTGTGTAAGTTGAAATTTTGGAGTTTAATTCTCGGCCATAATTACCAAACTATGTATTTTATAAATGATTTATTTTACTTAAAAATTTAACAATTTGTGTTAAAAGACAATTGCTACAATAATGCATAGTTTAGGGTAGTATACAATATAAGCAATAATTTAGAGAGTAAAATAGTATAACAAATATAATTCAAAGGCTACTAATAATGTAATTATCTCTAATTTTTGTTTAGACAAGGCTTAAGAGTATTTAGTTTTTTTTTTTAATGTTATTTGCATAGATTTAGTAGGGACAATTTAGTCATGTTTAGAATAAAATATGATAAAAGTCAACATATATAATTTTATGAGATATGTATTTTATCTATTATTTGGAATCTCGATCTTAAATTCGAATCACATCTAGAGTAAGCGTAAAAACTTCGGTAAGCATGAAAATCTATAATCTCTAGTGAGGTGAGATAAAGATTAGGTAATAGTAAATATTTTCCTTTAATTTGTAATAAAGGAAGGTAATAAGTAAAGCCTAATTTAAAAAAAAAAAATATAATTTCTTCTTGTAGGTCTATACATATATTATTAGGTTCATGTATCCATACATTATTACCGTTGTTTACTCCTTGATCCTTACCCCTTATAAAGATAATTATATTTATATCTTCGATTTTTTTCTTCTAGGGAGAGTCCCCAGCCATTCTACTGGATATATACATCAACTAATTATGAAGATTATTTTCTCTCTCTGTGAAGTTTATATATTATCACTCTTTGACGGGAGTCCTTTATTATTTTCCTTCATATAGGAGTTTATTGTCTTCTCTTTGTGAGAATTTTTGTCTCTTTTTTATTGTAAAATTTTTTAATGTAGATTTTTAAGAAATTAAGATTTGTAGAATAGTATAGAAAAGACATAAGAGAAGACCGAAACAGGGATTCTCATAAGTCTCTCCTTTTGGAAGACTGCTTGTAAATGATACTACACATACTAAAGAGCAAATAACGTTAGTTGATGCTTTATACTCTTACTTGCAATTCAAATATGATGTTCTTAGTGGCTTTGTTGAAAATGTTCAAGCAAAAAGAGTTCTTCTATAAGTTAGGAATGTTGACCTAAGTTTCCAGTTTTCTTGAATCTGATTTATTGACAATAGTTAACCGCTACATTGTGATTCAACTTTTTTTTTTTTTCTTTTATTCTAGATATTATGGTCAACAAATTCAATTGATGCTTTGTCAGAAAAACATAAGAGTAGAGAATCAGTTTTATTTATTGGATGAATTTCTTCCTCCAGCCTAGCCTGTTGTTGTAAGGATTATTTTTGTTATAATATTTTTGTTTTTTTTACTAGGTGTAAGAATATCGTATTGACTTTAAAAAAAATTGTTGTACGTATTATATTAATTCAAAATTGGTGGCTATTTTGCAAGCTCAACTACCAACTATTATTATTATTATTATTATTATGCTAAGACAAGATAAAATGGGTTTGCGTGATGTATTGCTTTATTAATCGAAAACAGCTTCTTCCTTAAAAATAAATAAATAAATAAAGAGCTTCTATATTTTACTCTGATTTTTTTTCTCAAAAATTAGCCTTGTCCTCCAACCCTATACATATAAAGAGACCACTTGGCCGCCTCTCATAGCTCATCTCTCTCTCTCTCTCTCTCTCTCTCTCTCTCTCTCTCCATAGATCGAAGCCCTAATTCTCGTCTTCCGTCGTTCCAGTTACAGGTATCCCTACCTCTTTTCTATTTTGAATTTCAATTTCTTATCGATTTAACTCCTTTCTTAATAATTTCTATATTTTTCTTTTCAGTACCTGAGCCTATATGATGACTTACGATTCGATTTTAGTTATTAAATCTTTGATTTTTAGCTCTAAGACTGTAGATTTTGAACTGAACTGAGAATTCTTTGTTATAAAATTACCTAGTAATAATAGACTGTTATATTACATGTTCCCAAAAATGTATGGCTGATTCAAATTTCAATCATTCTTTTTATTATTCTCTTGTTCATTGAGCTGTGATAATGATCGATTTTTATTTTTGAATCTTATTTGCAATTAATGTTTTTCTTTTGCAAGGAAAAAAAGTTTCTGATAATTTTTGTAGTTGATAATATTAAAGCCACCGATCATAGTAGTAAAATTTCGTTGTCGTGTTTGTGAATACTTACTCACCCAGTAGGCTCTGATTTTGTTTTACTGGTTGGAGTATTTTAATGGTTTGTGTAAGTATTTGAAATGTGTTCAATTTGAGTATTGACACTGATAATTCGATTATTGTTTATTTACTATTCTTGAATTTTCGATTGGGGGTTTACTGCTATGAAACAATTTTGTCCTATATGGTGAGGAGCTATTGGGGTTCTTAGTTGTTGGCTGCTTTTTATTAAAATTTTCAAGCTTAATTTGTAGTTTTACAATCTTGTAATGTGCTCTATGCTGTACTTAAAGTTCATTTCATACGGCATGGCTAAGTAAATTTTCTTATTTGGAAGTGGTATGCGTTGCAGCGTTGGATATATGCTTGAGCTTGTGTTCTTTCCTTGATTTAATTTGGGTTTAGCCTTTGTCAAGCGTATTTCTTCTGAGCTTTTTTTTTTCTCTCTTTCACAACCATACTAATAGAGTACCACAATTCTGCAAAATTATTGATTACTAATTTCTAGCTTATTTGTTGTTATGGTAATCGTTTATGTTCTTTAATTTGGTGCCTATGGATCTTGTTGAGTCGTCGTTTATGACTTCCCAGAGGTATCTCTATATTTTTCGAGTTCTAATTCCAAGCATTTTCCCCTGTTGAACCTTGCAGATTATCTGTTTGCTGCCGATTTTCAAGGTGAAGTTGTAAACGTGTAATTTTTTTTTATGTCCGAGCAGGCCATTTTATTTTTGGGAACAATTGGGTTGCTGGGTGAGTATTGTCCTTCATCAAGAAAAAAGAAGAGGTCCTTATCCAACTGTATGCATCTCGGGCCTTTAAGGGAATACTTTGGCTTTTGTGGTTGCAAGTGGATGCAACCTTTTTTAGCTGCTAAAGATCAGTCCAGTTTTGTTCAGAAAATCCTGGAAGAAAACACTGCAGCTATCTATACTTTGAGTTCCAGCATTTCTCTCCTGTGACATCCAGTTAATTCAAGATGGCTTTGCAAAACATAGGCGCTTCGAATAGTGATGATGCCTTCTACCGGTATAAGATGCCCAAAATGATTACCAAAATTGAGGGCCGGGGAAATGGCATCAAGACTAACGTAGTCAACATGGTTGATATTGCAAAGGCTTTGGCAAGGCCAGCAGCTTACGCCACGAAGTATTTTGGTTGTGAGCTTGGAGCCCAATCTAAATTTGATGAGAAGACTGGTACTTCTCTTGTCAATGGGGCCCATGAAACTGCTAAGCTAGCCGGACTCCTTGAGAATTTTATTAAGAAATATGTCCAGTGTTATGGCTGTGGAAACCCTGAAACTGAGATTGTGATTACCAAAACTCAGATGCTCCAACTGAAATGTGCTGCATGCGGGTTTGTGTCTGATGTGGATATGAGGGACAAGCTCACCAGCTTCATTCTTAAGAACCCACCTGAACAGAAGAAGGGATCCAAGGACAAGAAGGCAATGAGAAGGGCCGAGAAAGAGCGGATGAAGGAAGGTGAGACTGCTGATGAGGAGCAAAAGAAACTCAAGAAAGAGGTGAAGAAAAAGGGCACATCCTCCTCAAAGGATGGTGCCACAAAAAGCAGCTCTTTGAAAAAGAAAACAAGTGGATCTGATGATGATCATTCTTCACCTCCTCGTAGCCAAGCTGATGAGAAGGAAGAGGTTGATAATGACGACGATGATGATGATGTTCAGTGGCAGACTGATACATCACTTGAGGCAGCTCGCCTGAGAAGTCAAGAACAACTGAGTGCCATAACAGCTGAAATGGTCATGCTTTCCACAAATGAACCAGAGAAGAAGACCAAGGCAGCAACCAAGAGAAGTAATGGTGCTGAGAACAGAAACTCAGCTGCTCACGGGAAACTTCTTGATGAGCTAAAAGCAACTATTAAGAATGGCACTTCAGCTGACCAGTTGCTATCTGTTCTAGCATCTTCTCCTGAATCAGCTCAGGAGAAGATGACTCTTTTGTTTGAGGCCCTCTTCGAGGGTGTTGAGAAAGGGTTCACAAAGGAAATTGCCAGAAAGAGAAACTACCTTGCTGTAGCTGCTGCTCAGGATGAGGGATCTCAGCTGCTATTGCTTAAAGCAATTGAAGTTTTTTTCCGAAAATTGATGCCAAGTGCCATGAAAGAAGTTGCACTGGTTCTCAAAGCACTGTACGATGCTGATATCCTTGAGGAAGAGTATATAATACAGTGGTTTCAAGAAGGGTCAAAAGGAGGCAACAAAGATTCTCCGATTTGGAAGAGTGCTCAACCTTTCATTGACTGGCTGCAGAGCGCCGAGTCTGAGTCCGAGGACGAATGATTTTGTTATCTTTTTTGTTTCTGTTTCTGTTTCATGTTGCTTCTTGTTTTTCTTGCTGGTGTCTTGAGTGCGCAATTTATTTATTCTATCGTGAAGAAACATTGTCAAAGTGGTCCATTCTGCATTTGCAGATTTCTCTCTTAATATTTCTTTTGAGGTCTACTACTCTTGAGTTTTTTATTATTGTATTCGTCATGTTGAGTGCCAAGTCTTTTCTGAGATGGCGTACTAATATCTGATTGTTTGAGAGTTATGCCTCCATTACTCTGTTGGCATGTTTTTCTTTGATTATCTCTGGCATTTTTAATTTTTTTAGATGGCATATTTATTTAAACGTTTTTTGTAATCGAAATAAATAACGGAAATTGAGAGGGAATAAAGGCTATGTTCGGATTTGTTATAGTAAAATCAAGGGAAAGTGAAAAATATTTTCCCAAACTCTTATAGAACTCTATTTTGAAACTATTTTTTTTGTAATTAATTGGTCAAAAATCTATATACTAAAAAATAATATCAATTCTAATTCTTATTTTTCTTAATTTCTTTTTTAATCCAAACGAAGGAAAATGGAATTCCTCGAAATTTTTTTTTTTTCTCTCAAAAAATCCTGCATTCGAAACAAGGCCTTTAATATAAATCAGAATGGGATAAATAAAGAAAAAGAAATTAGAATCGTCAAAATTTCATTCATGTGTTTATTTATGGAATTAGGCATAGTTGAAAGAGAAAATCTCAAAATTTTTCCTCTGTTTTATCAAGTTTTGTAATAAATACAAAATATTTATCCCTCAAGATAATTCATTTTATCAAGTGTTTTAATAAATGCAAAAACATTTATTCTCATGACAAATTCACAAATACGTAAATTTTTTATCTGAGAATGACCAAAGGAAAATAGTTATCTATTAAACTTAAATTTACAACTAAAAAAAAATTTTTAGAGAAAACAACTGAATAACTTAAGAGTGGTTTTATTGATTTTTTTTGTTATTTTCCATTTTCCTTCTCATCCTACTCCACATTTACTAATAGTGGTGGTAAAACGTGCGGTGCAACCCAGACAAGTCCTCCTAAACTAGGCCAAGAAGAGTTGATGGTCGGACTAGGCCGGCCTGTCTAATTACGAAGGTCTAGTCATCAAATTATTAGCGGAGATTGGCAAGGCCAACTAGGCTAATGTGGGCGGGCCTGAAATAGTTTTAGTTAAAAAAATAAACAAATTAATTGATAAATATCAATTAAGTTGATAAAAGTTAAAGGTAAATAAATAAATTGATTAAAAAAGAAGTTTAAGAAGCCTAAGAAAATTAATTGATACAATAAATTTCTAAGGGAGGGAATATTTTAGGGAAAATTAAGGTTNAACTTAAGAGTGGCTTTATTGATTTTTTTTGTTCTTTTCCATTTTCCTTCTCATCCTACTCCACATTTACTAATAGTGGTGGTAAAACGTGCGGTGCAACCCAGACAAGCCCTCCTAAACTAGGCCAAGAAGAGTTGATGGTCGGACTAGGCCGACCTGTCTAATTACGAAGGTCTGGTCATCAAATTATTAGCGGAGCTTGGCAAGGCCAACTAGGCTAATGTGGGAGGGCCTGAAATAGTTTTAGTTAAAAAAATAAACAAATTAATTGATAAATATCAATTAAGTTGATAAAAGTTAAAGGTAAATATATAAATTGATTAAAAAAGAAGTTTAAGAAGCCTAAGAAAATTAATTGATACAATAAATTTCTAAGGGAGGGAATATTTTAGGGAAAATTAAGGTTTTTAAAAAAACAAAAAAACAAAAACGAAAACAAAATTCTTGGTTGGTTCGGGCTAGCCCTATCGGGCTGATAAACATAGGCCTAGCTCAACTCTACCCTTCAGACCAGGTTGGACCCTAGCCTAAGGATGACTGAGGTAGGACAGGTTGACCCATTTTGTCAACTTTATTTACTAATGAAAAGCTATATTTTTTGTTTATTAAAAAGTGGGGCTTAACTAATGACCACTATTTATTACAAATTTAAAGGAAAATAACACATACACACACTACCAAAGTTTGAACCCCTGACCCCCCCCCAAACTCATACACACATCCCTCAAGCCGTTGACCAACTGAGCTAGTCCTAGTTGGTTAATGAAAAACTATATTTGTACATGTAAGTAGTAAAAACACATCTTTTATAGCAAAATGACTAAACTTGAGTAATTTTAAACTAATGATATACCCCCCTTCTAGCCTTGCATTTGCAGTACTCCTTCACTTTTTTTTTTTTTTAACCTTTTTTTTGCCTCTTTTCAATCTCTAAAATCCAACTATCACTCTCTCATAGCCTTTCTTTATCTTCTTTTCCTCCCAATTTTTCTATTTAAGTTTTCTTTTTTAATATAAATCTCTCATTTTGAGTCATTATTGTTTTTCTATCTCTTTTTCCATTTTTTTAATTAGTAAACTAAAGAATAATATTCAAAAGGTATATAATCTCAAACCAAGTTTTAAGAAAGATAATATACTTAAAAGATTCTTTAAACAAAAATTAATTTAAGAAGAAAAAGACATAAAGAAAACTGAAAAATTTCTCTAGAGGATGAATCTATAAATAAAAAAATTATGAGAAAGTAGTAGATTAATATTTTCAAGAACATTTAATTTACTATTTTATTTTGATTTTCCTATAGAAAAAATATTTGAGTAGAAAAATTAAAGATAAAAAAGAAAAAAAAAAAAGAAAAATTAAAGGGACATGTAAAGGTTTCTTGGTCTCAAGATTATAGATGAAGGGTAAGAGAAATATGGTTGAAGAAGGCAAGGAGTCAAGACGAGGTATACCATTTTTCTGAGTTTAAAAAGTTGTTCAATTTTTTTTGTCATATTTTTAACTAATAGATGTCGTAATTTGAGAGTGGATTGTAAATATAGCTCCTCGAAAAAAAAAGGTAATGACATTTATTAGGGTGGTGGAGAATAAAAAGGTTGAATAGATATTTGTCCCTTTCGAATCCAAAAATTAACAAATATCTCAACTCAAAACTTATAGATAAATAACTCAATTAGATAATCATGAAAAATAAATACCAAAATTGCTATCAAAACCTTTTTTTTTTAATATGAATTAATGGTCATTCATTAATTAAGAGGTTTTTAAACTATTTTTCTTTAATGTGTCTGAGTTCATAGAATTTAAAAAATAAATTTGATGATCATTAACAAAAATCGCCTTTAAATAGTACATTTTTTTTTCTCTTGGTGTATCTATCTATATACCTAGTATAGTTTCACATATGATAACTTTTATATTATTAACTATCATCCTTCTCAAAACCCACAAATTCCTATAAATTAATATCTATTTATTAGTTTAGAGGTCTTTAAACTATTTCGTAACATATATAAGTTCATAGAATTTTATAGAATGAATTTTATGGCCATTAATGGGATATCATCCTTAACTAGTGCATTTTTTTTCCCCCTCTTGGTATATATCTATTTATGTGCCCAGTACATATATATATATATACCATTTCCACTAATTCAATGCATTATTCTAGAATTTGATATACTAAGTTTATAATAAGTCTATTACGATTAAAAAATATTTATCAAACTTAAAGACTCAATTTGCAAAAAATATATATTTCTTCATAAAAATCTGATCGTATATACCGCGACTAAAAAGATATCAACTAAAAGTTAAGATCATTGGTATATATAAAAATAAACTAAGTACTCTGCTTAATATACCAAGAGAAAGAACAAATGGATTACTTAATGTTTATTTCCCATTAATAGCTGTAAATGACAGTAAAAAAGAGAAAAAGATGAAACTAAAACTTTCTCTAGCAAATATGCACTTACCTATATAACAAATGGTCATTAAGCTAGAAATTTAGTAAATCTGGTCATTTACTGATACCAATTTTAAGAAATAGATCTATATCATAAATTCTCATTATAATGTCATGAAATTCAGGCTCAGTACCCTTTTTTCCCCTCATACTTCACCAATACCCACATTTTAATTTAATATTTTTATGCCTATTTTAAAGGTATACGTTTCATATTTAAAATGCATACCATATACATTTATAGTGTAAATACTTTTTTATGGTATATATTGTAAAATTCATAGCATGTTTTTCTTTTTTGGATTTTATAGTAAAATGACCGAATTTTAGGCCCAATTTAAGTAGATGTCCGTTTTTTAAATGTTATAGTAAAATATCCAATACATATGTTTATATACCAAGTATAATATATTATATACCAAGTATATTCAATACATTAATTGAATTATATCTACCAAGTATAAAAATATATATACTTAGATATTTAGCTATAAAATTTAGAAAATAGACATCTAGTTTATCAAAGTTAAAATATTGGTCATTTACCTAAATTTCTTTCTTTTTTGTTTGGGTATGATTTTTATGTGGTATATGTTTAGTATATAAAGCACACGTAGATGTATGATTTTTATGTGGTATATGTTTAGTATATAAAGCACACGTAGATGTGGTATACATTTCACCAAAAAAAAAATATACTAAGATAAAAATAGTTATCTATATTAATATGCTTAAAAAACAGATATTTTCCGTGCTTTTTCAAATAATATTCTCATGATTTTATGCCAACCCTACAAAATTTTCCAACTCTAAGATTTTAGTAAACTAGCTNAAAATATCCAATACATATGTTTATATACCAAGTATAATATATTATATACCAAGTATATTCAATACATTAATTGAATTATATCTACCAAGTATAAAAATATATATACTTAGATATTTAGCTATAAAATTTAGAAAATAGACATCTAGTTTATCAAAGTTAAAATATTGGTCATTTACCTAAATTTCTTTCTTTTTTGTTTGGGTATGATTTTTATGTGGTATATGTTTAGTATATAAAGCACACGTAGATGTATGATTTTTATGTGGTATATGTTTAGTATATAAAGCACACGTAGATGTGGTATACATTTCACCAAAAAAAAAATATACTAAGATAAAAATAGTTATCTATATTAATATGCTTAAAAAACAGATATTTTCCGTGCTTTTTCAAATAATATTCTCATGATTTTATGCCAACCCTACAAAATTTTCCAACTCTAAGATTTTAGTAAACTAGCTTAATGGGAATAATACATTTACAAGTATTTTCATTCATATATTGCTTGTGAGATGTGTGTGTAGATTTTGTTCTTGCTTGTTCTTTTCTTAAAAAAATAAATAAATTGAAATAAAGAAAAAGAAAATTAAATTCTTTGGATTTAAACCAATATATATATATATATATATATATATATATATTAACACCATGTTTGGTATAAGGGAAAGAGAATAGAAGAATAAAGAGCTTGTGAAAGAAACTTAGAAGAAGTTAAGAATTACACTCCCTTCAATTGCTTGGTTGGAGCAGACGAGAGTTGAAAGGATAAATGACTATTTATGAAATTATTATATTACATTTTCTTATTATTTTTAGTAATTTTTTAAGAAGAAATATTTTCATTTTATATATATACATATATAAACAACAAAAAAAAAAGAGCACTCAAATCTTTCCATCATTGAACCTAAGGGCACCCCTAATGCATCCATTTCTCCTCTTTCTCCACAATCATTCCTGCCAAATAAAGGATGCACCCATTTCTCCTCTTTCTCCACAATCATTCTTGCTAAATAAAAGATAGCACTCATTCTACTGCTCTCTTTCCTCCCACAATCATGCAAACCAAGCGTAAATAGGACAAGGGTTCAAATAAGCCAAATTCAATCGCTAATATAAGGTTGATCATAACCGTGCTAAAGATATATATATTGTGAAGAAGAAATGAATATGTAATTATTTTATGCAAATGAAGGACAATAAAGACAACAAAATTTGGTTAATAAAATTAAGGGTTAAATATAGTAATAGTCTTTAAATTATACTTATTGTATCACTTTGCCTCTTAAATTTTCAACTTAAATAGAAATGTTCATTGAATTATGAAATTGTCAAAGTAATAGCCACTTCGTCACAACTGTTAATTTTTTAATAGAAAATAGCCATGGACAAAGAGTATTATTGGGTATTATTTACTTCTATGAGTCATAATCTCGTTTTTAGTCATAATTATTAAGTTATGCACTTTGCAGAAGACTTATTTATGTTAAAAATTAAACGGTTTGTTAAAAAAGAAAAGGTCATTGCTACAATAATTGCATAAGTTTTAGTACTTTACTGTATAAATTAAAAATTTAAAAGCTCATTCTTAACTATAGTTACTGAACTGCATGCTCTGTAATAATTTATTTCTGTTAAATATTTAACTATTTGTGACAAAAGAATCATTGTTGCAATAATTATATAATTTAAGGACCATTACTATGTAAGTAGAAAATTCAATGAGTAAAATGGTAATATAGATATAATTTAGGAGTTATTAATTTTATTGACCCTAAAATTAAAATAAATAGATACAATAAATTACCATTTAGATTAGGGAAATGGACCTAATTATGAGTATTTTTTACTAAAATAAAAGAAAATTTCTTTTATAGGAATATTCTGAAAAATTACTTTTTTAGTAGTGCCAAAATATTCAGGGACAGATATAATCAATGATTATTAATCGATAATGAAATAGTTATAATTTTGTGGTTGTTGTTGGTGCAAAAATTCATTTCAATACTATAAGAAAATATGAAATCAAAATTAATCATCAGTCGTTACTGAGAACTGAGTCAAAACTCCCTCTCTATGGACTAGATTCGAACCCGAGAGTGTGAAGATGGTCTCTTTCCTTAACCTCGGGATCTTAAGGTTGCAATGAGGGGGGAAGGAGGAGTGTTAGGCACCGGCATAGTACTTACGAATTGGACTCCGAAGTTTGAGTTAGCAATCAAAGTTTTAGTGAGAGGAAATCTTCAGTGGAAAGCTATGAGACAAATATAAATGAGAAGAGAGAAAAGCAGAGTTTCGACCTTCAATTTCAGTTTTTTTTTAATATGATGGTTCAGGACCTTAAATAGGCAATTCGGTGCGTACTGGAGTTGTTGGATCGGCTTGAGAAGGAGTCTAATGATCATAGCCCTTGATATTGGCTAGAAGGTGCTTTTGATATAACGAGACCCTAGCATTGTAGTAGTTTGGCTACTGACCTTTTGGCTAGCATAGTACACCCTAGAATAGGGGCTAGAGGCAGCTGTCTGGAGGTCAGTTGAATTATGACTCGTAATTTACAGGGGTCGAAATGGCCTCGTGCCATTGTTTGGATAAAACAAAGATTTGGCTCGTTCTCCAAGGTATTCCCAAGGATTGAGGGGCATCCCGATGGTAGGATGACCTATCCCGAGACCGTGAGTTCTCCCTCGGGCCTTGCGATGCTACTTGAGATGGCAGGGCTTCCCCTCGGGTCTTGTGATGCAATCTTGGATCGCAAGACTTTCCCTCCAACCTCAGGTTGCAAGGCTTCCCCTCAGGTCTTGTAACGTGACCTTGGGTTGCAAGAATTCCCTTGGGCCTTATGGTGCGACATCAGGTTGCTGGGTTTTCCCTTGGGTCTTGCGATATATCCTCAAGTCTCATACTTGGAGTTTTGCTAAAATTACCCCCAACAGTTACATAATATGATCCCATCAAAGAATACTATAACACTATTAGAAAAGTCATTTTTTAAAATATTTTTAAAAAAATCATTTTAGTCAAAAATACTACTATTTATATCAAATTCTTTTTAAATATTTGTATAATACTACGTCTCATCTGAGCATGAGTT
>JXTB01000013.1:745590-804756 GCA_002914805.1 Parasponia andersonii
TCATTTTAGTCAAAAATACTACTATTTATATCAAATTCTTTTTAAATATTTGTATAATACTACGTCTCATCTGAGCATGAGTTTATACATAATTTAACATATTTAATACATCAACATATCTGAGCATGAGTTTATACATAATTTAACATATTTAATACATCAACATCATAGTGTTCACATACATAGCTTTATAATGATCACATTTCCTCTTATTGTAGAGATCCTAAATTCAATTTTCCACTCTCCAAATTATTTTTAAATGAGTAATGCTAAAGAGCATTATATAGTGCTCAACATAACATGAGATGTCAGCCAATTATTGACTAATTATAATTACACTTCATATGAGATCCAACTTATTAATTATAATCACTAGTAATAGAATTGTACCTAATGTAGTATTGGCATCACTAGTGCATCATAATATTACTCTTTAAAAAAGACATATAATTCCATACAGTATTTAATACTATTTATTAGTTGCTTTTTCTCTTCTGTTGAATTTAAGGATAAGGGATAGAGACATGCTATAAAAATGGCACAGGATGAGCACGATGATGCATGATACAAGGCGTGTCAGACAAAAAAAAAAATATCACAAACACAAAATAATTAAAACTAAGCGTAGATTTAAAAAAAAAAGTTAAAATCAAATTTATATGAAATTTATAAGTAATTTAAAATTTTTTGTTAACTTTAAATTAGAAATTTATTTAATTTACTGAAATATGTCAATTTTGACTTATTTAGTTGTATAAATTTATTTTAATTTTACCAATAAATTCTTTATTATGATATAAGGACCCTATTTTTATTTCATAATCACTTAAAGAAAACTTCAAACTAAAGGATTAAACAACTAAATTTGGACTAAAAGTCAGCAATGGTCATAGTTAAGCATGAAATAATCAACTACTACAATTAAGCCATGAGAAAGAAACAAGCTAGAAAATGGGTATGATTAGGCATGAAAAAAATATCGTAATGAAAATAGACACGAGTAGGTATGAAAATAAGCGAATAGAGAACAACGCGAGCATAACACCGCAAAGATTGTTAATCATGCCTAAACTGACACTATACAAAATGGGCCTTGACCAACAGTGCCTGTCGAAGCATATCACAAGATGATACGTCATAGAGAAAATTTGATTTTCTTTTTTAATGGTAAAATTATAAAATCCTGGGNTAGTTTTCTAAATAAATCCGAGAGTTTTTCAAAAGTTTCAACTTGTCTGAAATTTTTCAAATTTTTAGACTATGGGCCTGGATTTACGTAAAATACCCTATATAATATCTATCTTATCAAAAAGGGATGAGATTTCACCCTAAAAGATCACTTGGACATAAGAGATAGAGTTAATGAATTATGGGCTTCTTACGAAATTCCAGACCCAGAGTACCAAAAATATTAGTTTTTTTCTTCTGGTATTTTGTAATAGTACTCGAAGTAACAATCCAGTTAAGTAACTGATCAAGTTGTCTCAGGTAAGTGGACTAATTATCTTAAGTTTCTTATCAATTAATAAAGTCTAAATACTTTTAGAAAAGATATTTTAATAATTAAATCCAGGATTTTTCAGGCCAATTTCAAATTCCGAGATTTTTTAATTTTTTTTTGAAAAATTAGCATAAAAAAAATCGAATTTCCTCATGAATCATTGGTTCCTGAACTATGGGAAAAATCTCATTAAGTCTTAAACTTTAAAATTTTGTCCTTTTGGTTCTGCAACTATTAAAAATATTCCATTTTAGTATTCTTAGTGTACATGCCATCTAATTATTAACAAAAGTAGCGCATGAGAAAAATACGTCATCTTCTATTTTCTTTATTTCATATCCACGAGCATAGGCATAGCAATGTAAGGAGATTTGAACATACATGAGCAATTAGTTTAAAAATAAGAATAAAGATATATAGATTTGAACATGCATGAGCAATTAGCTTAAAAAAAAGAATAAAGATATATACTTTTGGCTGTGTAAAAATCAGCTACATTGTTAGACCAGAGTGCATTTTAGAACTCATTAAAATGTAGTACTTTGTTCAAATCAATAAAATAGAAAGGCAAGTATGGCTAATGTGTTGTACTCCTATTAAGAAATTCTGTTAAAAAGAATGTATAACTAAAAGCATTGAAATGGAATATTTTTAAGAATTTAAGGATCTAAATGACAACTTAAAATTTGACCAATAAATGAGACTTTTCTCATAGTTCAGCTACCAATAGCGTCAATAATCCTAAAAATATAAAGAGCAATGCTTGCATAAAATACATGCATCATGACCTGCGCGATTCTTAGTAACAGACACATCAGATACATCCTACCAATATTATGCTTATGCGTGTACCCTACATATATAAGGTGGTGAGAAGAAACGGCAAATTTGCATCAGATATTCTTTGTCACCGTCTGCGCCACAGATTGCCGCTAAGCTTTTTTTTTTTTTTTTTTTTCTCCTATTTCGAATTTCAAAGATTTAATTCCTCCCTTTTTGTCTGCTAATATTGAAGATTAAATCCACAGCTTCAGATTTTAACGTTGCTATTTTTCACATGCAGTACAATTTTGTAATAGTGAATAAACTACTAGCTTTAACAGCATATAAGTTTTTCGAATATAGCATAGGCATTTTGATGAGTAGTGTGTCTAGCTAATAATGCTTCGTTAACGTTGGTAGAAAGCAGCCACTGACCATAATGAGCATCCTCAGCCATGACATTTGTGGCATCACGTACACTGCAGATACCAAACGTGGAAAACTTTTTGTTTTTTTGTTTTCTTTCTTTTCATCTGTACATTGCATTCAAATACCAAATACTTCATCTTCATTGATCAGCATCATCAGATTTTCCTTAGGCGAGAGACGTGGGTCATCAACTATCATCGCATTTGCACAAATCTTGGCCGGGGATGTGGCAACTCATTTTCTTCGTCTGATGAAGCTAGCGAAATATGAGAATCCTAGAACATAACATAGAAAGAAATAAACTGATATGTTAATTCAATAATTTAAATTTGGGAAGAAAAAAAAATTTTGATTTCCACGTATCAACGGTGTAGATAAGCAAATGAAAAGTTAACTGAAAAGTGTTACGTTTAAAGATTTGAGAAATTATCTCTGAATAAGTATCACAGTTAAACATGTATCCAGCAGAAATAAACAGACCACCGAGGACAGGTCGCCACCTGCCTCCCAAAACCACATAGAAGGCTCCCCGCTACACGCACCTGATGTGATGTGTTATAGAGTTGAAATGACTTCAAACTGAAAGCTAAACTGTAAATCTTTTACTTAGAAGCCACTAATGCATGCCACGAATCGACCCAAAGTCAATCATGTCATAAACAACTGTTTAATTTGAGAGACACAAATTCTCAATCCAAAAACTTAATAGAAACAATCCACATGGAAGCTAGAAACAAAGTGTAGTGTTCTTTAAGAATCCCTTTTGTTATTTATGTCTAATGTCTGTCTTGCACGTCCTATTCTTGAAAGATGTTCACCTTGGCAGAAATACTTTCTTGACAATTTTCCTCTCTTTTTTTTTTTTCTTTCCTTCTAGGTCAATCCAATTAGTATGATCAAAATTTTAGTGCGTAAAGTATTTATGCTCCCTTAGTTTTTTTTTTTTTCTAAATCAAACTAAAACTATTAAGGACTTGGAATTGCTGATTTCTTACTTTAGAATAATTTCTATCTTAAAACTTGGAAATTTAAGAAACATTCAGACAAAATAAATACAGTGCTTCCATGGCACGGTAAGGTTAGAGGACTGACCTGCTGATGTCGGTGACGCTGGATAGATGTGAATGCTCTGACCATAATAAAGATTGGCAGAAGAATTCCAATGGTTCTCAGCACAAGTAACTGCAATGTAATTAAAAAATTCTCACATAAATACCAGAACAGCATAGTCATCCTTCTCTTTTTTCCAAAAAAAAAAAAAAGAGAGAGAGAGAAAGAAGAGAGAGAGAGACAAGTTTTTTCACGCAAGTAACCGCTACGTAATGAGAAATTTTATCATAAAAATGCCTAAATAGCAGGCATCATCCTTTACTTTCCGGGGGCAAAAAAATGAAAGTATTACTTTAAAGCTCACCATGAACACAGTCATTGAATACTCCCCTGCTCCACTAATTATAATTGGTAGACTATGGCGAAGAACCAGAAGAACCATAAACTGCACATACAAGGAAATATAATCAAGTTGGTTTTATGAATACGTAAAATTTGATCAGATAATTAGTATTGCTTTAAACAGATTTTACTGGCAAAGAAATCCATATTGAGCATATTAAGTGGCTTTGACAGAGTACTATCAGCCCAGATACAACAACAACAATAGGAATAGATAATAGTTTCAAAGCAGGATTTATAACCCATGGAGCCATCTAAAAAATTTTTGGGTGAAGTTACTTGAGTTGGATTGATTTAAGTCCATCTGTTTATCAGATACGAGAACCATTTCAACAATACATGAAAATTTGAAAGAAAATCTAGACCCAATAAACTCAGCTTACCTAAGCCTTGGTGAAAATTGGAAAAACTATTTTGGAATATGAAATCACTCTACTTCTGATAAATGAGGACCATCATCAGAAATCACTGTAACTTACTAGATTCAACAAAAAATGTAACTCTCAAATGCTATAGAAAAAAAATTCCAATACTTGACAAACCCTAAGAGTCTAAAATCTTAGATAACAATTAATAAGGCCTTGATTTAGAAATATAAAACAGTTCATGTAACTGCTGCTCAAGTCCAATTTGATCAACAGTCAAGCAACGTGAATCTGAGTTTCCTTCTCACAGAAGCCATCTGTTTATGCCAATTATGTACTTCTAAACAGAACATTGAACAAATGGAAAATAACTGGTTGACAGATGTCACTGTTGACTGCATATACATACATGCATAGATTTCCAAGAACATAACAAATCATTGAAGCCTTGTTCATTTTGCGACAAGTATATAATGGATACTGTGTGCAGATTAATTTATACCAACCCAAAGAGAGGTGTGATCAGCGTCTAAAGCTCAATAGTTCTATGTTTTAACAAATGAAATTGGGGGGTAAAAAAGTTTGTTTAGCTTGGAACTGCATGATGTTGAAATATCAAAGCCAAAGGAGCTAAATGTCTTTCCTGTTTCTTACATTAATTGTTTTATAAACTTTAATGAAGATGCAGAAAGTTTTGTTATAAAGGCATTTTAAGCCACAGGAGCAGAGGAAGAAGGAGAGATTACTATTATAGCAACTATTCGACAGCACATCACACTTCTAGGAGAGGGAACCGGATATTCATCAAACTCGGTGTTGACGTAATCACGATCAGGAGTAACCATTCCTAAGAATTGAGTATTATGCAGATCTCTTCGAGAAATTTCCCAATTTCCCCTAAAGATGATGACACCAGATAGTTCATAATATATACATTAAAAGTGTAAGCATACAAGATTAAAAGTATGGGATCCTTAAAACATACAAAAGGTAGAAGACTGTACCTGAAGTTCATAGGAACACCACCATAATGAAACAGAGGAGGTGGGGCAGTATAACCTGATTCAAATTGCTGCAAATTAAAAACTCAAATTTAAACAACAGAATAAATAAAAAGATAACTTAATTTTCAAAAAAAAAAAAAAGGCAGACCTGGTGGCAAATTTCGCATATGATATCACCTTTTTCATTGCACCATCTCTGAACACATTTACGGTGAGCGTACTGCAGTAAAAGAAAATAGAAACAGAAACACGTAACTCACAGGACCATCCAAATCCAACTTATAACATAAACAGCCAAAACTATGGAAAGTTAAGAACAATAAAATTCTTTGTTTGCTACCTCTTGTGGGTTATTTTACATTAGTACTAGATGAATGAATATGGAAAAGCAAATGACAACTTCTTGCTCCACAGACCTTTCTTTTTTTCACTCGAAAAATTAAATTCAAACAATTTTGTCTAGAGCACTTTAGCCCCATTTGCTCTTTAACATTCAGTTCAACTTCATAACGTAATTTTTCCGCTAGAACAGAAAGGGGGAAAATGGGAGACAGGTAATGTTGACCCATCACAGCCACTGCTACGATCAGATTGTCTAGAAAGTATATAAGAAAGTAAGAATGCTAGTTGATATTGGAAATTCACAGACAGGTTCTCCATGCAACCAAGACACCAGTTGATATGAAACTGTAAAAGAAAGAACCACTGTATGGTGCCAACTAGGACTAGCTCAGTTGGTCCAAGGCTCGAGAGATGTGTGTGTGAATTTGGAGGGGTCAGGGGTTCAAATCTTGGTAAAGTGTGTGTATATTATTTTTCTTTAAATTTGTAGTAAGTGGTGGTCATTAGTTAAGCCCCACTTTAAAAAAAAAAAAAAAAAAAAAAAACCACTGTATGGTTTAAACTTTATATCAATCATCTGAGAGTAATGAAAACTGCACAGAATTTGAGTATCTAGCAAAATGTTTAACTTAAATGTGGCAAATTTAAGGATAACGATTCAGGATGTAGGATGCATACTGAAAGTTTTTAAGTACTAGCAAAGCACACACAAGAAGTACTTGGGATAAAGAAGGTGCAGATAGAATGTGTAATAACAGATTTGATTTGAGCTTCTATGTGTCTGGCACAATGTACGACAGCAGAAAGTCCAAAAGTTTTAGATAATAGAAGGCGGATCAATACATGATCAGTAAGTTAGTAACAAAAGAAAGTACTTTAATACTGACCTTTAAACTGCCACGACAAGAACACGGTGTCTCCATATTCAAGTCTTCGTCCTCATCATGGCAAATCCTACACTCTACCAATGTACCAGAAGATGAACTGATATTCATATCTATTTTATGGGAAGAAATCATATCATCTTGACTTGCAAAGGGCATAGATTTCTGCAACTGGTTTTCTCTCTCTATTGCAGCTTCAAGGGTAGACTCAGTAAGCAAGCGATCCACCAAAAGCGCAAAATGATCCCCCATTCTTCAAATACAGTAGAACAAATTACATTTCCAGAAAACAAATGCAAATATGGACTAGAACAGCCCACGAAAAGAACAATGTGG
Organism: Parasponia andersonii; assembly: GCA_002914805.1. Classification (NCBI taxonomy): domain Eukaryota; kingdom Viridiplantae; phylum Streptophyta; class Magnoliopsida; order Rosales; family Cannabaceae; genus Trema; species Trema andersonii. Next base: position 752,666 of record JXTB01000013.1, read on the forward strand.
ATTTACCTCTACTACTGTTCTAACAAATCTCTTATCTGCAACATAATCAGTAGCCCATAAAACTATACATATATATATACAAAATAAGAAAACATGAAAACCCAAGATGCACCTAAAAGCTGCTGAAACATTGAATATTTGATTCTTGATATCGATAGTCAAAAGAACAAAATCCTGCACGTTTTCCTTTCAAGAACAGAACAATGCAAACAAGTATATGTTTCTCCTCTTCATTTTATCTTAGCAAGCCATATGAAAACAGTTAAAAGCGATTGTCAAACAATGCACATGTGCTCTTCTGGGAAACGTAGTTAAAATGGACAGTTGTATTAACAGTAAGGCACACACTATGACACTAATGAAAGGAACCCCGATTACGAAATCCCAAAATGCAACAATTAAGAACCAAGTAGTAACGGAGTTAGCTCTTTTACTGTTTCCATGTGATGAGACCCAATTTACCATCATTAAAACAAAATAATAATTCGTTCATGTGTAAAACAGCTAGTGCTACCATTCCATTGTTAATTTAGAGAACGAAATGGATTGTAATCTCTAGTGAAAAGGGAAATACTCAATATGCATTAAATAATAATAATTGTAAGACAAAGCTAGCCGACAACAAAATGAACGGAAAAACATAATAATGATCTACCTTTTTTCCAGAACGAAAAGCCATAATATATGGGCATTGAAAACAGAAAACCCAATAAGCAAAAAAGCGACACAAACAGCTGATTTGGGGGGGGAAAAAAAAATCCATATGAGATGATCAGAAACACAATTGATAGATCAGAATCAAAATCAGAAGATGGCGATTAAAAAAGAAACCCGAATGAAACAAAAGTAGAAAACGGGCGTACACCAAAAATTACGAACAAAATTAAAGAAAAATCAATCCATAATGGGAAACGAGGAACAAACTCCAAAACGCAGCGGGAGAGAGAAGAGAGGAATTAAAGTAGTATAGGAAACAAAACTAAGAATGCATATATGTATGTAAGTAAGTATGTTATGTTATGTATGAACATTGTACAAGCTTTATCCAAAAGAAAGAGAGAAAGAGTAGAGAGAGAGAGAAACAAGGAAGGAAGGAAGGAAGGAAGGAAGGAAGGAAACTTACGAGAATGGAAATGGGATTTTCTTCAATGGAAGAAAGAAGAAAGCAACAATCTTGTTCTATTTGCCTATTCTACTAACGTTTTCGAGACCAAGCAAGAGATTGAGTGCTGTTGGCCTCTATCTATCTCAGAAATGTTTAAATTAAATGTTGATAATAAATATATAGTTCCTCACACCAAAACCCAGAAACCCAAACTACGAATCAAACCTCGCTCTACCCTCTGTCTCTCTCTCTCTCTCTCTCTCTCTCTCTCTCTATAATATAATGGCATTGCATGACTGACCCCCTAGTGATGACTATTATGTCTATGAGTGAGTGGAGTCGAGAGGAGTGGGAAAGTGGGTCGCACCCAGCGGGGAAAAAGGGGGAGTGAAGTGAACCAAACAAATATAGGAGACCCCCTTTCGAAAAAATATAAGAGACCCAAAAAAAAATAAATAAATAAGGAAAATAACCATTAAGGCATTACTAAGGTACTAAACTACAACATCACCAGTCACCACCACGACCACGTACGAAAAAGAAGTCACCCCACTATTCCTTCTTTTTCACTTTTCACCGTTACCTTACCCCCTATTTATCTTTCTGTTTTCTTTTCTGTCCTTTTCAATTTTTCCGTACTTCTTCTCTTTTTTTTTTCTTTTTTTTTTTAATTTATCGTCTTCTTTTGGAATATCATTGGATGAGGATTGAGGGAACAGAGGAGGCGTAGAGGCTTAGGCTTAGCCTATTTATATGGCGTGATTTCATTTTCATTTTTCTGTGAACTGTTTAGGGAGGATTTTGGCAATAAAAAATCAAATTAAACTCCGGTTTAACTCTGATTGAAAGGATTTTTATGACTATCTTATGTTCCAGAAAATTTTTGTAATCATGACTATTTTCGTTTTTTTTTTCCAGCAAAATAACTATTTTCATTTGATGCTTTCTAAATCATTAATATATGGAACTTTTTTTTTTTGGCTCGGAATTAAAATATGGAACTTGGTTACGATTCTTTTACTCAAATATAAAAAGGAAAAGGAAACCATGCAATTAATTAGTAATGTTACAGGTCATTATTATTTTTTACCATATTTTAAAGTTTGTGAAGAAATAAATTATGGGACAAATTATAACTTATTTACACAAAATTTTCTTTTTTAAATAAAAAATTACAATCTAGAATTACATTTGCCTCCACACAACCGAGTAAAAGTTTGACCTTGGTCGAATACAATTAAAAAAAAAAAACACTTGTAGCATTTGAATAATGCGATCACGATTTAAAAGTTTGAAAAAAAAATTATCAAAAGTCTAAAGGTCAAATATGATGATTACTACTCATCTCTCGAAGAAGATTCATAAAGGATGATCTAACTTCGATTTTGACGAAGATTTATGGAGGATGATGATGAAGCAATTTTGAGAAGCCATAGTTTAGTAGAACAAGATTTTGGGCCGGTTTAGGATGGATTATGGGTTATGGCATGCTTTTAGCTTTTAAAGTAATTAGCCAAAAAAATCAGGAGTGTGGGGGAGAAAGATTTGGCAAGTTCTTTGCTTTTGATCAGTAGGTTTTAAAAGATTAAAAACTATAGCAAGAGTTATTTTTTAAAATTAATTTTATTTTTTTAATACAAATTATTTAAAATATCACTTTATAAGATATAAAATTTATAATTTATCAAACATTTAGACGATGTTTCTAAATAGCATATGAAATTTATAAATTCAATTTACCAAATATTTCGACATTTTTCCCATAGTAATACTAAATTGGCCTTTTGGCTCCTTGATTAGGATATTTAGATAAATTTATGTAGGTGACATTATATTGAATGCCATTTTCAATAAAATATGTAAGAGAACAATTTATTATTTTGAAGCCATTAGTGTACTCGCTGGTGTAAAAACCCCTAATATTACCAACATATAATTGTCATCATTTCTATTGAGTAGGTTAATTACCTTATCCAGTTCAAAGGGGCTTAATTGGGAATTGGGATAAGTTTGGGAGAAAATTATACTCCTATCGGAGAGAGAGAGAGAGAGAGAGAGGCAAGTACAGATATCTCCAATAAGACCTAAAATAGGAGTAAGTACCCAATCGATTTAAGTGTAATGCTAAAGATATATATAAATTACACGTAAAAATTTACACACTTATATGATATATATTTTAGACACTCGTGTATATAGTGTGATTTACTTTGAAAAAGACACGATGGTTAAAATACATATCATGTCAATGTGTGTGAGGGAAAAAATCTCGTTTAGATGTAAATGCCATAGGGAAAGGGATTAAATTATTCAATAATTCAAATGGATATAGTCCATGAGTCAAAAAGAGTTAGGCCTAGCTTCGACTTATGCGTGGAGCTTTTATCATTCAATTGATTTCAATGAGAAGACTTTGTGAGATACAGAGTGAATGCAACTATCTGCTTGGAATTATCTCTGCCGTCAAATAGAAAATAGATTGGGAATGCTTTTCTTATGACAATTAGGCTACGTTTGTGTTGATGGAGGTTTTATCAACAATAAATTTATAAATAATTAAGAGATGTGGCTTGTGTAAATTGAAGTAAATAATCAAAGTAAATAAGGAGAAAGGGATTTATAGTGGTTCAGCCCCGAAAAAGATGAGCCTACGTCTACTGTTTTCTCACTATAATGATGAATACTCAAGGTTACAATACTCAAAAGCTATTGAAGAACGCTAAAGAATTAGACTACCCAAAGTTTGGAATACCCTAAGCGTGTGTTTGCTCTGACTTCTATTCTCTGTGATTTGTTTCTGCCCAGAATTGGTGATGACTTCTTCGGAACATAGAGCCCCCTTTATATAGATTGTAGTGACCTTATGTCCCAAGGTTCCCTATGTCTCTAGGATCCTAATTGTATAAACGGATAACTATACAATTGGGTAACATAAATTAAGTAACAATACAATTGGATAACTACTCAAAAAGGATAACTAGTTAATCGCAAATAGGAGTCTTCAGTTTCCCTTTCCTTGTAGGTTTCTTCCACAGCATTTACCTATTTCCCTCTTCTTGTAGGTTTCCTTTATAGTGTTTTCGTGTTTCCCTTTTCCTATAGGTTTCCTGTTTGTTAAGGAAAACCGCACGGAGAAGGTCGCACAAAAACCTGCGGAAGAGGTCGCATATAAGCACCACGAAGGAGGTCGCATATATCCTTCTCGGAGGAGGTCGCATATATCCTTCACGGAGGAGGTCGCATATAATACTCATGCGACCTTAGGATTTTAGACCGCACAACAGTTTGTAACTTAGATTGTAGTATGAGAAAAGAAATAGTATGAGAAAAGTTCTAAGAAAGAAAGAGGAGAAAAATATTTGTTAGAAAATTTTGCGAAATAAAAATAAATCTTGAAATTTAAATGCGAGAAAAAAAAAATAATATAGAATTTTGACAAAAATATTGGAAATTATTTGGCAAAAAATACAAAAAAAAGAAATAAATCACATTTATTTCCACAATATATGAAGTAAATTTTAAAGAAAATCAAACTAATTTCATATTTTATACAATTTCTTTAAAATAGTTACGTTTCCTCGTCATAGTGCTACGAGGATTATTAATAGCGTCAGTATCTCAGAATAAATATGATTTACAAATAATAATATTGCACTAACTTGCTACGCCCAATAAACTGAGCTATGCTCAAACTTTATTACAAAGACCACACAAACCACAACAAGACAACTCGACCATAACAAAAGAGGAAAATTTAAATACTAAATGACTCATAACTACCAAGTAACTTAAGTTAATTACTACAGAGGAAACTAGAGAGAAATGAAAGATCAGAATGTTTTGGTGTATTGAAATGTGAAGAAAACTTCTCCTTTTATAGGCTCCATAGGAGAACTTATCATAAATCCTCTCCATAAAACCAAATAATATTTTGGCAATTTTTTAAATTAAAAGGCAAATGTTTTAGGCTATTTTAGAAAATAAATGGCCTTTAAAACGAGATATTGCATATTTTTTAGATAACTAATTAAAACTTAATTATTTCTGGAGTTACATTAACTCCTGAACCTTAGTTGAATGACTTTTAAAATGGGTTATTACATATTTTTGAGATAAATAATTAAGGCCCAATTATTTTCAAAATTACACTGATTTTAGAACCTTCTTTTGGGATTTGAGATAGAGAAAAAGTTTATAACCAAGATCACACAAACCATAATAAGTGAACTCAACCCACCTAAGAGCTCAACCACGCCAAAAGAAGAAAATTTAAATACTAAAATGACTCATAACTATCAATTAACTTAAGTTAATCATTAGAGGAATAGTGGAGAGAAATGAGGGATCAGAATGTTTTGGCTGTGTTGAAATATGAAGGAGACCTCTCTTTTTATAAGCTCCATGGGGAACTTGCCATAAATCCTCTCCATAAAGCTAAATTATTTTGACAATTTTCTATATTAAATGTCAAACATTTTTGGTTGTTTTTAGAAGGTGAATGACCTTTAAAATAGGTTATGATAAGTCATATAACTAATTAAGATCCAATCATTTCTAGAGTTACACTAATTATAGAACCTTATGTGGATAGCCTTTAAAATGAGCTGCCACACGCTTTTGAGATGACCAATTAAGACCCAATTATTTCCGAGTTATATTAGTTCCAGATCATTCCTTTGGGCTTTGAGATAGGGAAAAAGCTTCTCACCAAAACCACACAAACTACAACAAGAGAACTCGACCCACCTAAGAGCTCGACCATACTAGAAAAAGAAAATTTGAATACTAAAATGAGTCACAACTACTAACTAACTTAAGATAATCTCTACAAAGAAAAACTAGAGAGAAATGAGAGATCAAAATATTTTAAGTGTGTTGAAATATGAAGGAGACCTCTCCTTTTATAGGCTCTATGGGAGAATCTGCTATAAATCCTCTCCATAAAACTAAAAATTGTTTTGGTAATTTTTTAAATTAAAAGCCAAACATTTAAGGTTTTTTTTTAGAAAGTAATTGGCCTTTAAAACAAGTTGTTACATGTTTTTAAGATAAATAATTAAGATCCAATTGTTTTCAGAGTTACATTAGTTCCAAAACCTTACGTAAATGGCCTTTAAAATGGGTTGTTACGCATTTTTGATATAAACAATTAAGATCCAATCATTTTTAGAATTATACTGATTCAATGACCTTCTTTTGAGATTTGAGATAGGGAAAAAGTTTATCACTAAGACCATATGAACCGCAATAAGAGAGCCCGACCACACTAAAAGAGGAAAATTTGAAAATGACTCACAACTATCAATTAACTTAAGTTAACTGCTACAGAGAAATACTAGATAAAAATGAGAGATCAGAATATTTTGAATGTGTTGAAATGTGAAGGAGGCCTCTCCCTTTATAGGCTCCATAAGGAACCTACCATAAATCCTCTCCATAAAACCAAAATATATTTTGACAATTTTCTAAATTAAAAGCCAAATATTTTTTACTATTTTCAGAAGGTGAATGATCTTTAAAATGGGTTGTTATACATTTTTGATACAATCATTTTTAAAGTTACATTGGTTCCACAACCTTAGGTGAATAGCTTTTAAAACCGGTTATATTGGCTCGCCAACCTTAAGTGAATAGCTTTTAAAATGGGTTGTTACATATTTTTTTTTTGAAATAACCAATTAAGGCCCAATTATTTTTGAAATTACACTGGTTCTAGAACCTTCTTTTAGGTATTGAGATAGGGAAAAGGCTTATCACCAAGGCCACACGAACCACAACAAGAGAGCTTGACCCACCTAAGAGCTCGATCATATTAAAAGAGGAAAATTCAAATAATGAAATGACTCACAACTATCAATTAATTTAAGTTAATCTCTACAGACAAATACTAGAGAGAAATAAGATATCAAAATACTTTAGGTGTGTTGAAATGTAAAGGAAACCTCTCTTTTTATCGGCTCCTTGAGGAACTTGCCATAAATCCTCTCTATAAAACCAAAAAATATTTTGACAGTTTTCTAACTTAAAAGCCAAACATTTTTTGCTATTTTCAAAAAGTGAATGGTTTTTAAACGGGTTGTTATACGTTTTTTATATGATCAATTAAGATCTAATCATTTCTAGAGTTACACTGATTCCAGAACATTAGGTGAATAGCTTTTAAATTAGGATGTTATATGTTTTTGAGATGATCAATTAAGGGTCAAACATTTCTAGAGTTACAATGGTTCTAGAAACTTCTTTTGGGCTTTGAGATTGAGAAAAGCTAATATATACATATATATATATATGGTTGCCAATCTAATAGATATTTTTTTTCTTTACCTATGGGTAGGTATTTTTTTTTTAGCCGTTGGATTACCATCTAATAGTGATCCAATGACTATAATGAAGTGCATGAAAAGATGTGCATCATTAATGCTCTTTCTCTCTCTTACTTTTTATAATAAAAAAAAATGTGTATGCTAAATTTTCATTGGCCAAATTGATACCTACCTATAGGTAAAAAGAAAAAATACTCATTGGATTGGTGCCCTATATATATATATATATATATATATATTCAATAAGCAAAAGAAGGCTTCACAAGGAATGGTAAGAAAGTTTAATATAGGGTGGACTTATCTTAAAGTCTAATCGTTTTTGGAGTTACACTAGTTCCAAAATCTTCTTTTGGGGTTTGAGATAGGGAAAAAGCTAAATATATATATATAAGAGTGGGCTTACATTCAAGGCCGTAGGATGCACGGTGACATACAAGTCGCATGTTAGGCTGGTCTAAGATTTGCACCCTACATGTGCGAAAATGAGCATCTATGCTTATCAAGTTACCAAAAAGAATAAGAACTCTATATAAATACCTTTAAGGTGATGCTTCTCTTCTCATACAGGACTTTATCAAATCATTTTCAATTTTCCTTCTCATTTAACTTATTTTGGATGATAATTTTTTATTCAACCCATTACCATTTTGAGCAAGAAAATATTCGATTTTGATGTACTCATAAAGGAGAACACATATCCACAATGATTTCTCACTAATATGTAATGTGTCATACTCATAAATTTAGCTCAAAATGGCTTAGCAAAATGGTATAGCACATCCATTTTCCAACAATATGTTCTTAGAATTCTATAAAGTTTCTCTTTTATAATATTTTTGTGATAATCTAAATTTCCAAAATTATTCACAACATCCCTCACACTTTACCTATGCAAATTTTTCCTGTCAATTCTTTTGACTAAATCAAAATAAGAGAAAATAAAAATTCTTCAAATTTTGTTTTATTTCGTCCTAAGCCAAGATCCAAATGGACCTTTAATGCCTCACACCATTTCGTTTTGGCTACGATTATTTGCGCTGAACAATAGAATTGATTATTGCATAAATAAAGAAGAGAGTCATTTATATGCTTGTCAAAATGGATTATGTATGTTGTGCCACAGACATAATTTGATCAGTAAGACCAGTTGTTAGTGCTAACTCATGCATAATAAATAAACTCTCATGCCATAAATTTTCGCGCTGTGATTTTCATATCATTAAACATACAGGGTTGGATCAATTAATCGAATTAATACATGTATTTTGAACAAAAAAGAAAAAACAAAAAAAAGGAATCACTTTATATATGTGCGTGTGTGTGTGTGTGTGTAGGTTAAGGTTAGGAAGGTTAGGCCTACAAGCATTTTGTGTGGGTATGAGGCACATATGTACTGCAGTATTGGCCTAAGTAATACTTCATTTGTGGCTGCAATTGTAATTTGTAGCCAAAAGAAAAAAAAAAGAAAAAAAAATTCAAGCTTCTGGTTCATAACTTCATAAATCAATTGTCTCAAGATACGGCTACAAAACCATGCATGGTGCTGCCCGGTGAGACAAAATCATATGATGCTCATGTGATAAACGAGGTAGGAGAAATAGATATTTCCTTCGTGGCTCGGGAGCCCTTAATCACATTGTACCAAGTACGGAGTTTAATTTGGGCTAACGATGACTTCCTAAATTATCCTGGGCCTTGTGGACTATTAGCTGGATGTCATGTACCTCATCAGTTTGGGCCCTCCATGTGTTGTCATTTAGCAAGATATTCTCAGATGTTGTCTAGAGTGCTTCTATTCCCCATAATTATTAGAAATAAAAAATGAATGGTTTATTACGTAATACCCAACAGAGAGTGCTTTCACCTTATGCCAAGTGAAAAAGTTGTTTAGGTTTTGCTTTATCTGTTTCTTCTTAATTCTTTTAGGTGGTATATTAAAAACTATCGTATAACTACTGGTGCATCAGAAAGCTTATGTTTCTCAAACAACAACCATAATATATATATATATATACACAGGTTATCAACTAATTGGAATTGGAATTTTTTTTTAGCCAATAAATCATTAATCTAACCGTTATTATAATTTTAATAGTTAAAAAAAATAATAAAAATAAATACACATTATTTAATATTTTTCTCTCTCCACCTTTTATTATAAAAAGACATACTTGACCAATTTTAATTAGACAAAATCATAGGTAAAAAAATACACATATATATATATATAATAAATATTTTTTTAGATAAGTGACTCTATTAGTCCTTGAACCATAGAAAAAGTCCCATTTTGGTTCTTAAACTTTAAATTGTGTCTTATTGATATTTAAACTATGAAAATATTTCATTCTAGTCCTTCTTGTTATACATTTTATTTGATTCTTATCAGAATGAGCATGTAAGTAAATTTCTCATTCTGTATTCGTGAATTTAACAAAATATCACATTTTAGACAAGTATACATTGCATTACAGCTCAGTATTCAACCAATTTTTGTTTCAACCAATCATTTTTCAAATTGTTTTATTCATGTTTTAATCTCTTTATAGTGTTGGATTGTGCTTTTAGATATGAAATAAGTATAACAAATGTGTCTCATGTGTTTATTCTATTAAAAGAATAAAACGAAATATATAATAAAAGAGCTTAAAATGACATTTTTTTAAAGTTTGAGGACCAAAATTATACAATTTAAAGTTTAAGGATCAAAATGAGACTTTTTTTATAATTTAAGGACCGGTCATTTATCCTATTTTTTTAAACTTATCTATAGATATATTTTTTTTAACCTATCGAGTGGGTATAATATTTTTAACCTATCAGCGGGTATAATATTTTTCTACTGTGCAATTGTGATCTATTGGCCATAGGTCACTGAAAAAAAAAATCACCATTTTTGTACCTAACCTATGACCCATCACCCGTACAAAATACAATTTACCTATCTATATTGATTTTACAAAAGTCAAAATTCTCCCATATATATATATATATATATATATAATATGTTGAACTCGTCAACCGATGTGGAAACTTAATCCCAGTGCATCATTAACATTTAAGCAACTGCACATTTCAGCAGGCTGATTTATAGGTCTTCCTAATTTGGTTCTTTACTTTTTTAGATCATAAATGTTGAAGAGAAATAGCATAGGCCGATTTTATGTCTTTGATCTTAGTTGATCGTCCATTAAGTTAGGCACAGAACTTTCTCACTTAATAAATGCCATATAATCACATGAGTTGACTTGTAGAAGCATATTGGAAGTACTCTTTGCCAAGTTAGTCTGTCGGCATAAATGCTTTGGAGTTGTTTGCTCTCTTATAATTTTCTTTCTTAAAAATGTTCCTCGGTAACTTTGGAGATTTTTAAGAAGGGACTTCTATATTACGATATGGAGATTTGATTTGAGTTTATTGATACGACATAATTGCAGGTCTCTGGTTGGTTGTGAGCGACAAAGGGTTCACTAAAAAATTTGTGAATGCTACATCTTGTTGTATTGAATTTCTCACGCTCACATTACAAGCACCACCAACCAAAACACCATTTGCACTCTTTTTTGGTGCACAAAAAGATTTGCACTACTATATTTTTGAAAAAGAAAATATCATAAAATTAAAGTATTGTTATTGGGCTCACTCTCTCATTTTGGCTTGGCCCTTCTTTTTTCAAGAGTGTCCAAGTGTGCCCACTCATTGAAAAGTTCACAAATTTGGCTCTACAGATTTGGAATTTGGGTGGATGGTAAATAATTTTTTTTTTCTTTGATTTTTTTTTCGTGAAATTTTTTTATTCGATTTATTCACAGCCTTTGCTTGTTTGGTTTGTCTGTGGGCATTCAACCGATTATCATAAGTCTATGTCCATCATTTGTTCCACTTCCACTTTCAGCCTTGTTTCCCCTCTTTCTCTTTTTCTTGCCGTTCTCTATCAAAGACTCCAAAGAATCCATTTTTATTCAATTGTGCTACTCACAACGAACTAATATGGAAACAGAATTTTGCATTATTGATTAAAATTTTGATCAAGGACTTGATTTCACATAATTTCAAAAATGATAATATTTTTTAGTTCGGAGTTAAAAAAATAAATAATCAAAAAAAAAATCTCAACCCTCGTTGAGGAAACAATACAAAACTACAAAAAAAAAAAAAAAACTTATAATGGAATTTATTAAATAGCCATAGTTCAAAATTCAAATCAAAATCATATCTGATTTTTCCTTTTACAGAGTTTTTTTTTTTTTTTGGGAGAGGGCGGGGGTTTGGTTCTGTATAAAGTATTCGTACAAATTCATGGAGATACAAGGCCAAAAGAAAAGAAATGTTCCATTTTATGGAATAATTATGTGGGAATATGTGGTAATGGAAGATTTTCATTAATTAATTAAAATAAAAAAATGAACTCAAAAAAAGTGAAATACCAACATCGAAATAAAATAAAAATAGAGAGATAATAAATACAAAATCTATTCCTCTTATTTTAAGTCCCCTTTTAAGAAAGATTACTTAATTGTTTTCTTGAAGTTATATTATTTACTTATTGTTGTTCCACTTTTTTTCCTGTTTGATATATTCTAGAGAATGACTCGTAACTTTTTGTCAAATCTTCAAAGTTATATGGTTGAGTATAATATATATATATATATATTCCTTTTGGAAGGAAGTCAGTACAGTACTTAATTATTATCTAAACTAATTCATGGTACAAGTTTTTGCATTGTGGTTTCGGATCATCGAATAGATATGTTTGGAGCCACTAATTGAACGGGTAATATATATTTAGGGTAAGGGTGGACCTAAATGCATTTTGTGTGTGGTTATGAGGATGTACTGCAGTGTCGGTTAACATTTTTTTCTTTTTTTCTTTTTTTCTGTTAAATGGAAGTGTCGGCCTAAGTATTTAGTTCATTTGTGGTTCCAATTGTAGCCTAAAGGGGAACAAAAAAATAATTAATAGCCTACTAGTTTATTGATCAATTATCTCACAAACTATATATGGTGTTTGAAACCCTACATGGGAAATTTTGCAATATGTTTAAAAAAAAAAAAAGCCTTCTAGTAACATTTTCATATTATTTGATTCTAAATTGATTTTTCTATATTCCATGTCATAGAATTAACTATTCACATATTTTTGAGAATTCTCATATTATTTGATTCTAAATTGATTTTACTATATTTCATGTCATAAAATTGACTATTCACTTATATTTAAGAATTATCTCTCTAAAAAAAATGATATAATCTCCTTATAGTTTTTGGAAACTAGAATATTTTGAAAACTAAATTCCCCTATATATAATTACGAAAATTGCACGGCGACCATCATTTATTGTGCTACATACCTAGACCCAATAATGGGCCAGACGTATAGTACTATGTGCAATCCGAAATTTATGCTCTGATTTAACTAAATTAAATTGGTCTAATCTAATAAATAGTATAACACAAGCAACAATGAAGTCACCTTGGGCCCAAGAGGGCATACTTTTTAAAATTTCTATTTTTACCTCATATTTATTAAATTACTAAATTATATTCCTCATTTGTCCACCTAAATTTTGATAATTTAAAAATTCACCCATATATTTTATAAAAATTTCAAGAATGCCCCTTATTTGTCCTTATTGAATTTTATGATTTTTAAACTTTACTTATATTATATTAGATACTTAATTTTCTCACACTTTTATGAATAATTTTTTATTAGATCTTACCTTAAAAAGTCTTTTAATCATATATATATGTTGGTCTATAATAATCTATATTGACTATGTACATTTCAAAAATCCTATTTTTAGATTATCCTAAATTATATTACTCAATTACATGTTCATTTGAAGAAATTAAAAAAAAACAAATATAAAAAGCAAAAAGAAGGGGGTAAAAATCTCAATTTAGCATTAGATTTTGCCTTCCAAGAAAATTTTTCTGGCTCTGTCTTTAGACATAAGCTAGTTCAGAGATTTAATGGGACATATACAATTAGATTCAAACAGTTAATGGACTTATTAGTTATTTAATTTTAGATCTTTTCTATTAAAGGACTGAAATTGCATTACGACTTTCCATGATTACTTTCTAGAATAATGTCATATACCATAATGACTCTTTGCAAATTACCTATTTTTGTAATATCATGAAAACATAATCAAATATTTCTTGGTTATCACTATTTTCTCTAATGATCGTTTATCAATATTTTACTAACTAAATTAGTGTTGACATGTTTAGGTCCTAAGACTTGTAAACAAATATTGAAATCTATCAAGAGATGTTATTTACCAAATTCTATGTTGTTAACTGCAATCATACAATTCAACAAATATATTTTACTAAACAATAGAGAATACTAACCTCAGTTGATTTCACTCATTTGTAATTCAGATAAAGTCATACTTAAGAATACATAATCACAATTCACTCAAGATTAAGAGTAAAGCTAATCACTGTATATAATTTTTTTTTCTATTGATATTTTCAATTAAATTTTATTTACATTCTAGTTCAGTGTAAGTCCCATTACACTAGGTGACTTAAGTTGACCAAGATAAATAAAACTTTTCCAAAGTATGCTACAACAAAAATAAATTGTCTAACTTTATTTACATTGTTGCGAATCATAATTAATTAATTATATATCATTTATATCTATAACTTCTTTGAATCTATATTGTAATCATATAAATACATATTTATATAATTAAATAGACATTTATTCAAATAACATTATACACAAATTTATTGAAAAATAAATTATTTTACTAATATGAAAATGTTTACATAAAAGTCAATTGCTCTTATATGCTTCTCCCACTAATTCCAACACAACTCCCAAACATAATTAATTAACCAAAACAATCAATCAATGTATCATACATTCTACTAAAAAAATTTGGATCTATATCATGGTGTGAGATTTGAAGGGAGATTGGTTACTAAAGCTAATACCAAAAGTGATCATTTATGGGCTAATTACAAAATTAATCATTAACATTTTATATATCCTAGTTTTACTTGACAACATCCTCATCTACTTTTGGTTTATAGGTTTCATTGGGGCTCTCACTACTAAAAAATGGATCAACAATGTTACTTGAATCACATCGTTTTCTAAAGAAAGTAACGTAGTTGAACTCTCACATCACATCGTTTAAAAGCAACATAATTATAGGTTCTACTATATCATTTATGTAATGAGCGACGTAGTTGAGCTACATATCACGTTATTTTTATAGAAAGTGATGTGGTATATTATTTTATTTAATATCACATCGTTTTCTACAAAAGCGATATAGTAAGGTGCATGTACCACGTCTCTTTTTGCAAAAGCGATGTAGTAGGGTACATGTACCACATCGCTTATGTAACGAGTAACATAGTTAGGTGATATACTATTTCACTTTTGCGGAAAGTGACATAGTATATTATTTTATTTAATACAATGTCGCTTTCTAAAAAGAAACGCGGTATGGTAGGGGGCTCATACTAGCCATTTCATCGATTTGTACCTACAAAAGTACTCTATCTGACTGTCCATTCAAAACCATCAACCCCACCAAATTTTCCCCAATCCCAATTAGAACAAACCTAAAATTTTCAATACATTCTTATTCAAACTCTACCTATTTCGAATTTCAGATACCTCTATCTCTTATTTCAGTTTTTTCAATTTTTAAGTCTTTGAAAATTTATGTAATAGTCTTTTTTGATCTTTTAGGAGTAGATTCTTGAAGTTTTCAATCATTATCGACAATACTAGGGTGTAGAGAGGGAGGCAAGGGAGGAAGCAACACTGTAAAAGTTTGGGCAATGGATCACAAAATCAGTGATTTGGCATTTGACTCATAGAGATAGTGTGAAGCACGTGTATCATTAGTCTGATCTATGAGAAAACTTGCGGGGTAGTTAAGATTTTTTAGAATGTTGTAATCTATACTGGCCGAGCACGCAGCGGTGCATGCAGGGTGAGGAAGTTGACACATACCATGTCACTTCCTAAAGGAGTGATGTGGCATCCCTCAAAAGCGAGGTGGTTGGACCTTAATAATTGATAATTTGTGACCTACTACGTCGCTTTCTATAAAAACAATGCAGTAAGTCAGTATACCACGTTGTTTTCAATATAAGTGACATGGTAAGCCAGCATACCATGTCACTTTATATATAAGCGATGTGATAGGGTGGCATACTACATTGTTTTTTACACAAGCTATGTGGTAGGTTGGCATACTACGTTATTTTTTATATAAGCTACATGGTAGGCAGTATACCACGTCACTTTAAAAGTGACATGGTATAATGTGGGGCTACCGCGTCATCCGTTTTTACGTCACTTATTTCTCTACCACATTGCCCATAAGTGACTTGGAAAATATTTTCTGTAGTAGTGTGTTATATGTATGAAATTAATCATGATTTAATTCCAAAAATTTTTGTATCATGTGACTTAAATTTGAATGAAGGACCAATATAAAAAAATGTCCACGTCAAAAGGCAGTTGGCGCATACCACGGCAGCTGTATACTCGTTAGTTTTATAATTGATAAAAAATGCTTTCACGCCACAAATGTTTTATACCTAAATAATTTAACATTTAGACAAACTGAAGTCAGTTTCTAAACAATAAAATTTATATTTTCAATTTAGCACCAAACATTTCAATGTTTAGGGAAAAAATAATGTACCCTATTTCTCAAAATAAAACAATTTTAATCTAGATTAATATGACAAATTTGTAACTCATTTGACAATTTCATCTTATTTTTGTAATTCCAAAAATTACTTTAGTGGTTTCGCTATTTTCCAACAGAAATTCCTTATTTGATGATTAATTATCAATTCCTCATCTTGTCGGGTAAGAAGACAAATATGGGCCTTATTTTTATGAAAAAGAAAAAAGGGGAAATGTCAAAAAGCATAGGCGCCTGTAATTGGTGAGAAGCAGGTGAAAAAAATAATAAAAGAATGGGTCAAAAAAATAGACTGTGATTTCTTTCAATTAGGCACACATTATCTGATTTTGGTGCTGAATTGCATTGGGCACCAAGCTAAAATGAGAGGGGGTATCAAACTATAAATACCCCCTACCTTAGCTTCAAAAAATCATCCCATGTAAAAAAAAAAAAAGAATCTTAATATAGAGAGATAAAGAAAAAACTTTAGTGAAGAATTTCTTGATAGAATTTTTGTGAGAAAAAATTCTTGAGTGTAATTGCAGTTAAAGTTGTGAGTATTTATAAACACTATGTACAATTTTTCTCCTTATAGTAAAAGATCTACAGTAGTCCTGTGAACGTAGCCAAACTGATGAACCACGTAAATTTGTTTGTGTTCTTATTTCGCTTTATTTATTCCTTTCGCAATTTTATGTGTCTATTGGGGAGGTTATTTCCCTAATAACTAGTGTCAGAGAGTGCCAGGTTGAGTACTATTCATACATACAGTGCTATCTACGTATACAACACTATTCATATATATGACACTATTCACATATATACAGTACTGTTCAATTATATGAAAAATCAATAATAAGAAGTGATGGTTGGAGAAGATAGATTGGGATCCGGTATCAGCAAATTCGATGGCTTAGATTTCTCATTCTGAAGATTACAGATTAGAGATTATCTGCATAGCAAGAAATTGCTTCAGTCTCTGTACCAGAGAAAATGAAGGGCGATGAGTGGTTCTTGATCCATACGTGTTAGGCATAATCTGATTGACACTAACAAGGAATGTTGTTCTCACCGTAGCAGAGGCAAAAACCATAATAGAGATAATGAGCATCCTGTCAGATATATATGAGAAACCGTCAGTAAACAACAAAGTTCATTTGATGAAGAAGTTGTTTAATTTAAAGATAGGAGAAAGTGTTTCAGTAGCAAGACATATCAATGAATTCAACTTGATCGTCTCACAATTAACATCTATTGAAATCAATTTTGATGATGAGATTCGTGCTCCTATTCTTTTGGCGCCTTTATCGAATAGTTAAGAACCTATGAGAGCGATGGTTAGCAATTCTATTGACAAAGGAAAGTTACAGTTCAATGATGTCAAGGATCGAGTTCTCGCCGAGGAAGTGCGAAGAATAGATTTCAGTGAAGGAATATCATCGAATTTTGCCTTAAATCTTAAGAACAGGGGCAAAAACAATGAGAGAAATTTTAACCGAGGTGCGGCAATTCCAAATCAAGGAATGGTATAAACAAGTTCAAACTAAGAAGAAAACTAAAGTGTTGGAACTGTGACAAGACTGGCCATTTAAAGAAGAACTGTAAAGCACCAAAAAAGGACAACAACTCACACAATGCCAATACTGTGACTGAGGAGGTACAAGAGGCTTTACTATTATCTGTTGATAGTCCAATTGATTCTTGAGTTTTAGACTCAGGAGTCTCATTCCATACCACTACACATAGATAAATTATCGAGAATTATATTTCTGGCAATTTCGGTAAGGTCTATTTGGCCGATGGAGAACCATTAGAAATTATTTGTATGAGCGATATTCGTTTGAAGATGTTAAATGGATCGACATGGAAATCCTAAAAAATAAGGCATGTACTAGGCTTTATGAGGAATCTTATCTCAGTGGGACAACTTGATGATGATAGATATAACATGACCTTTTATAATGGCTCGTGAAAGGTTAATAAAGGAGTCATGTTTGTTACTCAAGGAAATAAAACTAGGACTCTTTATATGACTTCCAGTTGCAGAGATACACTAGCAGCTATAGATACCAGTTTTAATTCAAGTCTATGGTGCTGTAGACTTGGGCATATGAGTGAGATAGGAATGAAGGTAATAGTAAAAAAGAAAGCTACTAGAGCTCAAGTTAGTTAAGCATAGTTTCTGTAAAAGTTGTACCTTTGGCAAACAAAAAAGGGTGAACTTTTCAAAAAGCAGCAGAGAACCGCGTGTGGCAAAGTTAGATCTAGTTCATATAGATGTGTGGGGACCATCTCCTATGACATCCCTTAGAGGCTCAAGATATTATGTCACTTTCATTGATGATTCGAGCAGAAAGGTATAGGTTTATTTTTAAAAAAATAAGTCTGATGTCTATGATACCTTAAAAAAGTGTAGAGCTACGGTGGAAAATGAGACTAATTTGAAAATAAAGTATTTGTAGTCTGATAATGGAGGAGAATATAAAGACGATGAGTTCAAGAGATATTATGTACTTAATGGAATCAAGATGGAAAAAACCATTCCTAAAAAATCACAATAGAATGGTATAGCCGAGAGAATGAACAGGACCCTGAATGAACATACTAAAAGCATAAGGTTATATGTTGGATTATCGAAAATATTCTAGGCTAAAGTAGTTAACACTGCAACATTTCTGATCAACATGGAACCCTCAACACCTCTTAATTTCAAAATACCAGAAAAAGTTTGGAGTGGTAAAGAGGTAAATCTTTCTTTCTTGAAAATTTTCGATTGTTTATGCTATATACATATCGATCTTGCTAGTCGAAGTAAGCTTGATCCAAAATCAAAGAAGTATTACTCTGTCGGTTATGGCAATGATGAGTTTAGTTATCGTTTTTGGGATAATTAAAGTCGAAAGGTCATCAATAATAAAGATATTATCTTTAATGAGGATATATTGTATAAGGACAAATTGGGCCTCGTAGCCAATGGTGCATGTCCTGAAGACAAGAAGACTAATAAAGTGCCATTGAAAGACATCCCAGTAAATGATCTGAAAAGCAGTAACCATGAAGAACAAGTAGTTCCAGAGGTAGATCCACAAACTCCTATACTGACTAATAGAGGAGAGCCAGAGACTTATAAAGAAGCTGTACAGGATGATGAATCAATCAAGTAAGAGTTAGCTATGAAAGATAAGATGGATTTGTTATAGTCCAATCAAACACGGGAGTTGGGTGAACTATCAAAAGGAAAGAAGGCACTACATAATAAGTAGGTCTACTGAATAAAGGAAGAATATGACAGTAGTAAGCAGTATAAGGCAAAACTTATTGTAAAAGGTTTTCAGCAAAAAGAAGGCATTAACTACACCAAAAATTTCTCTCCAGTAGTCAAGCTGACCACGATCAGAACAGTACTTGGGTTGGTAGCTAAGGAAGACCTGTATTTAGAGTAGCTAGATATCAAAATAATATTTCTCTATGGTGACTTAGAGGAAGAAATTTATATGAAGCAGCCATAAGGTTTCGAAGTACAAGGAAAGGAGAAAATGGTTGCAAACTTTAGACTAAAACAAGCTCCAAGATAATGTTATGAGAAGTTTGATAGATTCATGAGTAACAATCGTTACTTGAGGTGCCAGGCGGATCACCGTTGTTATATGAAGAGGTTTGACAATTCCTATATCGTTCTAGTTCTATATGTAGACGATATGTTAATTGCTGGAGCTTATATGGGGGAAATTGACAAGCTAAAGAGGGGATTGTCAAAGAAATTCTCTATGAAGGATTTGGAAGCTACAAAACAAATCCTTGGGATGAGAATTTCTAGAGACATGGTGAACGGAACATTAAAGCTATCACAGGAGGAATATATAAAGAAAGTGGTTAGCAAATTCAATGTGGACGGAGCAAAACTTGTGAGTACTCTTTTGATTAGTCACTTCAAAATAATCAAAGAGCAATCACTCTCAACGAAGGAGGAGCAGATCTACATGACGAAGGTACCTAATGCGTCTGCTATTGGCAGTCTTATATATGCCATGGTGTATACTAGTAATCCAAGTAAACAACACTGGGAAGTAGTAAAGTAGATTCTCAGATATTTAAGAGATATTACAAACAAAGTTCTATATTTCAGAAAGACAGATTTAGGCTTACAAGGCTATATAAATGCTGACATGGCTGGTGATTTAGATGGTAGGAAGAGTACTATTGATATATGTACACTCTTAGAGGTACAGAAGTTAGTTGGGATTCTATGTTGTAAAAAATTGTTGTATTTTCAACAACTGAGGCAGAGTATGTCGCCATAACAGAAGCTTGCAAAGAAATGATATAGCTAAAGTCTTTCTTGGATGAATTAGGTCACAAGCAAGAGAAGAGCACGTTGCATTGTGATAGCCAGAGTGTGATTCATTTGGCAAGGAATCCCGTTTTTCATGTAAGAACAAAGCATATACAAGTACGGTATCACTTCATTAGTTTTAGAAGATGGAGTCTTAGTACTTGACAAAATTCTAGGAAGTAAGAATCCTGCAAATATATTAATGATGACGGTAATCATTGATAAGCTAAAGTTGTATTCAACTTCAATTGACCTATAAATGTGAAGATGAGAGATAGACTATTGCATTAATCGGGTATGAAGACAGATTGAAATCAGCCTTTAAGTGAGAGAATTGTCAGGCAAAAAGACAAATGTGGACCTTGTTTTTATGAAAAAGATCAAAAAAAAAAAGGAAATGTCGAAAAGCATGGGCGCTTGTAATTGGTGAGAAGCAGGTGAAAAAGAAATAAAAAAAAAAAGGGTCAAAAAAGAAGGATGTGATTTCTTTGAATTAGACACACACTATTTGATTTCATTTCAGTGTCAAATTGTATTCGACACCAAGCTAAAATGAGAGGGGGTATCAACTATAAATACCCCCTACTTTAGCTTCAGAAAATCATCCCACATAAAAAAAAAAAAAGAATCTTAATATAGAGAGATGAAAAAAGAGTTTTAATTTAGAAATTTTTGAGAGAATTTTTTGTAGAAAAAAATTCTGTAAAAAAAATTTCTTAGATATAATTGGAGTAAAGATTATGAGTCGTGAGTATTTATAAATACTGTATATAATTTTTCTCTTTATAATAAAAAATTTATAATAATCCTATAAACATAGCCTAACTAGTAAATTAAGTAAATTTATTTATCTTTCTATTTCCTTTTATTTAATTTATTTATCTTTCTATTTCCTTTTATTTATCTCTTTCACAATTTCTCGTACCTATAGGGGAGGATATTTGCCTAACACATCTTAGATCGTACAACATGTTGCATAGGTGTTACCAAGAAAACTCCAAAATTGAAATACATTCCATAATCAGATTGAATCGACAAGAAACCCATTTTCTATGTTATCCTGCCCATGAAACTTCACTCTACCCAAAGTCAACTCAAGTGAAGTTAAAAAAAAAAAAAAAAAACCTTCACTCTTCCCTATGGCAGGACGATAAAATCCTTTCTTACAACTGTTCTTACGGAGGAGGAGTTCGAAGTATATATATATATATATATATATTTTACCTATGCATAGGTATCAATTTTATCAATTTGATCGATGAAAATTTAGTATGTATATTTTTTTATTATAAAAAATAAGAAAGAAAAAGAACATTAATGATGCACGTCTTTTCGTGTACTTCATTATATCCATTAGATCACCATTAGATGGTGATCCAACGGCTAAAAAAAAAATACTTATCCATAGTTAAAGAAAAAAAATACTTATTAGATTGGCAGCATATATATATATATATATGGGCACCAATCCAGTAGGTATTTTTTTTTTTTACCTATGTATTAATTTGGCCAATGAAAATTTAGTATGCACATTTTTTTATGGTAAAAAATAAAAGAGAGAAAGAGCATTAATAATGCACGTCTTTTCATGCACAGAGCATTAATAATACACGTCTTTTCATGCACTTCATTGTAGCCATTGGAACACTCTGTATATATATATTCTTTCAGTGTATATATATTTTCTGCTGAGAGGGAGTTCAAAGTTCAAATGTAACAATGATATTATATGGATTTTTTTTTTTTCCGCTTATCGACACTATCTGAAATTGACCAAATTTGCTTTTATTACAAGCGATAAGTTGGGGTAGCACCACCTTCAAATGATTTATTAACAATGACATAAGCTTACAAGAGACAAGCTTCCCTTTTGTTTTGTAATCTTTAACTGTTGTATGAAGGATACATTTGCAAATCTTAACAAAAACATTTCTCTTTTTAATTTTGAACGTAAAATATTTTTGTTCTATTCAATACAAAGATCAAACTATATATCATAAACCATAACAGTAAACAATATAATGAACTATTGCATTGGATTAACGCTTTTGGAAAAAAAATTATGTGCACGAAATTCAAGTGACATCTATTAGAGAAACCTCTTAACTATCATCCATCGTCCGAGTTGACTTTATTGATTGAATTAGATAACTTTAATACTTTTGTTGATATCGATCTTAAAAGATTAAAATATAGAATATAGAAGAAAACTACAAATAGCTAAACAAAAACAACATAAATAAATAGAAGTTTTGGATATAGTCTTCCAACGGGGTTGGTCCTGTTATATGATTCGGTCAACGCCGAACATATATTTTATCCATTATGTCATTAGACAAACATATTTTATGTTAATTAAATCGTGTAATAGGATTGGTATCCGAAAAAAATTACATTCTACTTTATAAATAGAATTATCATAAATCTAGATTATGGTACCGGAATACTCGTGTAAAAATAAATTTATGAGAACAAAAACCTTCGTGCCAATGGAAAAATTATTAAAACAGAAAAGGAAAAACACTAGGAAAAAAATCCTGATGAAAAAGAAGACCAATGAAAAAAAGATGAGCCTTCCATTGACAACAGGTAGAAGTTGTAGAGACCAGAAAAACAAGATTTAATAAAGAGAGAGTCCGAGTGCAAAGCTAACATTTAGATTCTAACAACCCACCAAAACATTTCTGACCCAATTTATCCAAAAAATATTTTATCATATGATTAGGTTTTTTCTCAAAATTTTTCCTTTGCAACTAAAGTTTGCTCATTGCCTCATCAGTTAACAGTTGTTCTATCCAGAAAGATGCCACGTGTAGCTAAAAATTGGACAACAAACTTTGTTGATTGTATTACTCCTCCATCTGATTGGGAATAATTTTTTCTTTTGAATTATATATTTGAATTAATGGTGATTTCATACGAAGGGGCACTAACAAATCAATTTATAAGATTGTTAATGATATTTAAAGAAGTGTCTCGCCAAGGAATAGTTTACAACTTCATATATTATCTATCTTGCCCATCAAAAGCTGTCCTCTCTCTTCCAGATCTTGCAGTGCTGGTCCTTAATAATTTAATCAATCCCCAAGGCCCATGATGTGTTTGATTAAAAGCTTCCAAAGAAAGAAAGAGAAACATAAAATAAGATTAAACGAATTAAGAGATGCTCAAAAAAGATTTTTCTTTCTTAATCTCCTAAAAAAAAAAAAAAAAAAAAAAAAAACAAAACCGAAGAGATGTTTTCTTTCTCCTGATAACTGTCTAAGAAGGAGGTTTATGACAGAAACAGGAAATTCAAAGTAAAATTGACAGTAAAATCTCATAACCTCTCCAAAAAATTGGAAGTGAAGTAACTTGATGGTGATGTTTCACCCTGCTATATATAATGACAATTGACGCGTAAGGTTGCAAAGGTTAAAGCAGAAATCACCCTGAAAAGTATAAAATTCTTGCCCTGCAAATTATGAAATCACCCTGAAAATAATAAAATCCTTTTCCCCTCTTAACATTAGAATGGATCAATCTGCTTAAGAAACTTAATTAATTTTAAGTGTATAAAGATTGCTGCATAAGTGATGATAACTGGGAAAAGAAGCTGTTAGAACATATCTAACAGAAAAGAACCAGTAGGAAGCTACTTAGACAAATTTAGGAAGCCTGAGATGATTTTTCCTTTTCTTAAATTCTTTTGCTGCTTTAGCAAAATATATAGAATGCAATCACTACAAGATTAGTATACAAGTTTATGCAGAAGATGTGAGAAACCATTCAAACCTTGTTCATTTCAACCTTGGTTTCCTTCTTGTAGTAAGCAGCATCGGTGAGGGACTCCAAATCTGAAGCAAGAATGGATATAATTTCTAATATTTACTTTTTAATCAACACAATGTTCTAGATTGGTCTTTTCCCGGAAGCTGCAAAATGAAATCCTCCACCTACCAACTCCTTCTTGACTCTCAGCCTAAAACATGACATATGTAGATATGAAATCAACATAAGGAAACTCATGGTCACCTAAATCATGTTAAGATTGAAACTTATTTTCCAATCACAAGTAGAAAATTGAGATTATAATTATCACAAGTTTCTTAGATTTTTCAACTGAAGGAAAATGATCCAGAACAATATTGAACTGGCATGTGTATGTGGTCTATAATGTTAGGCAAGCCTGCTGTCAGCACTTATAGAAACACTAGAAAAACAGTCAATATCTCTAATTAAAATGTGCTAAAGCCATTTTCGGATAGAAGGAAATCTAGTTACTCCGATCTCGCTACCAACAAAAATGCTTGAGGACTTATCATGTATTAAGAAACCAGAACTTGAGAGCATAAATCCATCAGAAAGATGGGAAAAGAAAGTCCAGATAGGTAATCACATTGACACTTATAAATTTGTTCTGTAACTCTGTTTCAGAAATTGGACTGGTTACTATTAACACCAATATAAAGCAAATATATCCATGACAGAAACGGTACTTAGAGTTGTATACTTTGTACACTCTTCATCATTCATGATAGAGAAAGTGAGCAAGCAAGGAGATTATCAACAGAATATCTTAGGCATAAGAAAGCAACATCTTAAAATAGACAATTACATACAACGAAAAAGATAAGACAGCAAAAACATGCTGCCAAAAGATGACTGCTGAAGCCTCTTTCACTGCATAAGCCCTCAGGCTTGCTATTGCTCCCAGCAGTATTGCACTTGGTGTTGTGTATTGCAGCAGGAGAACAAACCGGTACAGTTGATCGCTGGGGATCAAAAAATTCAGCCGATCGGCTAAACTGACTATTCCGATCCCGAGCAGAGGAAGTACCAAAAGCCTTGCAACAACTATACCAATTGTAGTCCTAATTCCAAGATCAGATTTGTTTGGACCCTCCGCAAGCATTCCTCCCAGAACAAGCATAACTGAAGGCACCATTGCCTCTGCTAAAATATCAAAACTGTCAGTTAAGATCGAAAATAGAGAACTTTTATCGAAAACAATAGCCTTAACTGTTGGAAACATTCCAATAAAAATGGCCAGCAAGGAAGCTATTGTAGGGGGCTGAAGTATGTGAGAAATCGGAGTCCTTTCCGCGACAATTCTAATTCTCCGGACGATTCTTGGCTCTGCCAAACATCGAATGGACTTCGGACTCTCCGGTACTTTTCCCTCGACATCGAATTCCGAAACAGTTGCTTCTGTTTCCCCAGAGATGTTGTTAGTGAAGAGTCTGGCAATCAATGGTGTTTTGCAGTGTTCAGTCTCCCTATCTTCCATACCGGGCCATTCAGCCTCAATAAGAAGTGGCCTACTGAGATCGTTAACAGTTGTTTCCTCAGTCTCAACTATTTCATCAATCTCAGTCCCTTCTTCCACTATTTCATAGTACTCCAATGGAGGCTCCATCATATGGTAAACAAGAGTATAGACAAGAAAAACTGCAATCCATTGCGAAAAGGAGACATAAGCCACACCAGAGCTATGACAAGCAGGACCAAAAGGGTTGTCTTTACTGTGACATATAGATGCAACCACGGCAAGAGGAAGGTTACCCGTGTTTCCAAACCCGGTCATTATGATGGTGAACCGGAAGTACTGCGGTGGGGGCCGGCATATGACCGCAACCAACAAGCCGAGTACGCAGCCCGTGGCGGTGCTAAGAAGCACGTTCACAGGAATGAACCACCATTGAATTAAGTTCTGGAGACTTATGGTAGGACCAAGGTTTGTGAAGATCAAGCAGGGTAGAAAGAGAACAAACACAAGCTTACTTAAGACTTTAAGAGTAGCTTTTGGGACGAGTCCTATTCTGGGGTGAGAAAGAATCAGGCCAAAGATGGAAAGAGATAAGAATTTGAGTAGAGGCAAAACTGCACTCAGAACATCTGTTCCAGATTTCATCTTTTCTCTCAATGAACTCAGAAAAAACTCCATTCTTCCCTTTTTTTTTTTTTTTTGGCTGTTTTCTGTATCCGAAAACAAAATCTAGAAATGGGATTTTCCCCAAATCCCTTAACAAGTTTTTTTTTATTTTTTTTAATATTTCAGTGAGAAGTGTCACAATTTCGGAGTAACATTTTTCATGTGGCTGAGTTTTCTAATAATGAAAATGGTTCAAGTGCAAGATGTGGATGAATTAGAAGGATCTGTCAAAAATTAAGATGGATTTAGAAATGAGAGGTCAAATTTGTCTCTGTTGTCGCTTTCAGGAGGGAAAAGGGTAATGGGGACAGGGAAACTGACAGAACAAACTGACAAATAGTTGTTTTGGTTTTGTTAGGAAATGTTACTATTTTTCCAAAACTTAAAACTGTAATCTTCAATTGTAGTATTTACTAAGATGCATGAGAATGCGATTTCAAGACCAAGATAAAAAGATCAATGAAGAAAAAAATGGAAAATTCGAATTTGAGCTAAAGATTTCAGCTTGAAAATATTGAAGGAAAAGTTCAAGTTGGATAGGACCGAGTTTTCTAAGTCTTTATGTGGATAAAGAAGATCTGAGATTTTAAAGATTAGCGAGTGATTTTTTTTTTTAAATGATAAAATCGTTTTTAAGGTTGTTTAAGTTATTGGAAACGTTTTGGGATTAAAAAGATTCAAGAAAAACGTATTTGATTCAGATTCTGCATAATAGTGTCGAAGCTGACAAATTTCACTTCTGTCATGAGGGTATCACCATGATACAAATTCGAAAATTTAGGACTCGCTGAGTTTATAAACAATTTCTATTTGTTTTTAAATGTTGAAAAATCACTTTTTAATATTTCTCCTTATCCTAATTAATTTTCAGTTTGTTTCAAATGTTTTTCTATATAAACACGAAGACCATCGTATTATGTACACGAAGTTTTTGGTTCAAAGGTTACATTAAGAATTTTGCTAAAATACGAAATAGAGAAAATTATATTTGTGAACATGTACTTAGTTCCATAAAGTCGAGCCCTTTGGAAAAGTTTGGGAGAACAATATTATACAAGATTACAAGGTTTAGATGTCAACACTGAAAGAAAATTTTAGATTGAATAAGTCCATTAGATTGTAATCATTTTATTTCATATTTAGATTAAATAACTTAGACTAGGTATCTTGGTCACTTCTGAACCACATTAAAATGTGTTCTTTCCTTCGATTATTACTTATATATTTATTTGTTTATTTGATACGATAAACAAGATAAAATAAAATTGGTAACTATTCAAAGTCTCTTTCATTTTATATTATTTATTGTTTGGTGGTTGTAGATTCTATGATTTAATAAGTTACTGTAAAATAATAGTTGATTCTTTTTAACACCTCCTTGTTACTACTATAGAACACTCTTTGATTAGAATGCTTAACTAATCTCCATAGATTCCATTTGCCCTGTTACAAAACACAACAGAGAAAAGCTACCTGCAAATTAGACTTATAGCGATGCTCGACTAATTTATTACCTGTATCCTATGATTGACACCTCTAGGCTCTATCTCTCCTTCGAAAAAGTAACTTTTTTTTATGATACGATTATAATTCACGTGTGAATGCATTTATAGTGACATATAAGAGAATTAGTGGTGGAGTTAAGTACTATATGACTAATAAATTAAATTAGCAATAATAAAATTTTAATATGTGAATAACGCTACTAATCGTGCTGAACAATTGTATTATTCCGTGGTAAGTTTCAAGGGAAATAAAACAGAAAGATTGATATTTTATCAACGGATATGTGAAACAACAAAACCCTAATTACGTGGCATTTAATAATTTTCAACGGTCTGGTAGTGCAGACACGTAACATACTAACGTGGAAATAATGGAATGGATGCTGGATCGGTCATTAACGTTCATAATTATATGTTATCATAATGTATAGGACCAGGAGATTGCAAAAACGCAATAGAACATCATTTTTCAACACAAATTAATACATGAATAATTAAATCTAGCTAAGGCATCATTTTTTATAGGATTAATGGTACCATTGGTCCCATCTTATTATTATTTTAACATATTTTTCAAAAAAAAATTTTGACATTTACGTACTAAACGTTTCTCTTTTTAGCGTTACTGGTCTTTTTAGCATATTTCATCTAAGATTCTGTTAAAATTTATTTAGATGAGAGAAATTTTGCATTATTGATCTCAATTTTGCAATTGTTTAACAATTTGGTTCCTAATTTTGCTTTGTATTCATATTTCCTATTAACAATATTGTATCTGCTAATTTTTTTAAAAAATTAAAATTCAAAAATGGACGTAAAAAAACAATTCATTTAAAAACTAAATTCAAAAAAGAAAAAAAGATTATACTAATAAATGTCAAAATGTAGTAATTTTATGAACAAAATCAAACTATAGTAACTTTATGAACAAAAAATAATTATTTTATCATTTTTAAAACTAAAAAAAAATTTACATACACACTTTTATACTAGTCAAATTTGACTGAAAATTTACTATATCTATTAAATGTTCATATAATTATGAATGGTTATTCTAAAAAAATTAATTAACTATTACAGTAAATAAGCCCGAAAAGTTTTATAGTTTTCTATTAAATGTTCATTTCTTTATGTTATTATATCTATCAATCTTTTGAAATTAAGTTTCTAGAATTTTAATTTTTTAAAAGATCGGCATATATAATATTGTTAATTAGAAATATAAGTACAAAAAAATATGGACCAAATTATTAAACAATTGAAAAATTGGGATCAATGGTCCAAAATTTCTCTCATTTAAATGAATTTTAACAGAATCTTAGATAAAATATACCAAAAAGACCAATGGTACCAAAAAGATAAATATTTGGCACTTAAATACCATTAAAAAGTTTGAGGACTAATATGCTAAAATGGTAATAGTTTGGGGATCAATGAAGTCATTAACCCTTTTGTATTAAAAACGTAATTTTGCGTTAAATTGAATCAAACTTTGTTTAAAAAAAAATAGTTACAAATAAGACTTAATGACATATTTACTAAAGAATAATGAGAATGGTATATGAGATAATGATTTTCATACAGAGATTTACTAAAATACGAAGAAGGAGAAAATATGTGAGATCCACATAAATTTAAGAGAAAAATCGAGAATACTTTCTCCACCAACACCATAAGTAGTCTGATTAAACACCCTTTTATTATTTTTTAATTATTAAAATTATAAAATACAATTTTACTCCCAAAAACCTATATATTTTAAATAGTACATATATTTAAAAAGATTATTTAGTAAATATAACACATTCTCTTATTTTTCTAGATTAAATAAATAAATAAATAATATTTTAATAAATATAATTCCTATTGATATTAGTTTTAAATAAACAATGTACTAAAAAATAATAATTTTCGAACTTTTTTATTATATTCTCTTTCATTTTCTCCCATATTTATTCCCGGTTACGACGAAATAAACATAATTGTTGTGCGCCGCAATTTGAACAACCAATGCGACCCTTGGGATCACGAAGTATCACACATAGTTCATGTTCGTCCTTTGGAGCGTGGCGCACACGTTATATAGTTTTTTAATTTCATTTTTTTTGATAAATTTATTAGATTAATAACATAAACATACACTCAAGAGTGGATTTTTTTGGCAAAAATTAACTTGCCTTTTGAGTTTTACAAATAAATACATTGACATTTTAAATTTCTCCAAATATCTACTCTTAAACAGTGAGAAGACCATTTTGCCCCTAGTCAAATGTTAACAGATGCATTAAATATTAATATTCGTTATAATATTCAGTGTTAATTAACTTTCTTATTTTTTAAATTAAAAAAAGCTGAAATAAATGAGGGGAAAAAAAAAAAACAAAACGCAAAAACAACATGTTATTTTTCTCTCTCTCTGTTTGTATAAAATCTGAAAACTAACAAGAAAGAGAAAAATCTAGAAATTCATCTCTTTCAATCTAATGGCGCTCAATCAGTTTAAAAAAAAAAAAAAAAAAAAAAAAACCTAGAAAAATAGGAACGTAAACTCGAAAAAAAAAAACGTAAATCAGACGCATTCATTCAAATTTACATAGACAAAACCCAAAAGAATTGTAAATGAGCAAAGCACAGAGTTGGTGGAAGTTGTCATGCCTTGCCAGACCAACATTTGCAAGGGTGGAAGTTACTATATAAAAAAAGGAAAAAATTGAGTGGTAGTCATATAGATCAGCTGCAAAGGGCGTGAGATGGTGGAAAACTTTGGTCCTAAAGAGATATACTCAATAAAATTCCTTTTCATTTAGATTTACTGAATCATTAACACTAAAATAATCAAACTCAAATCAACTCGACCTAAAAACATTAACCCAAAACAGTAGCGACAGTGGCGAACCCGAACTGAAAAAATCAAACCCACTCCCATGCATCTGCAATCGTTTGCCATCATTAATCGAGTAGAGAGAGGCCGCAAGGAGAGAAAGAGAGTCAAACTCGTGGGCGCTATGGACACCGGCGGCTAGAGGCCCACTTGAAGAGATGGAATAGGGGCCTCCCATGGACGCCGGCGGAAAAAGATCGAGTTTTTTATTATTTGCGTGGCAAGGATGAGAGGTAGAGAAAGAAGAGGGTCTGTGTTACGGTAGGACGGTAGGTTAAAATCCAATTTTTTTTTTTGTTTAATTTTCTTTTTTTTTTTTTTTTTTGGGAAAAAAATTGCATTGGTTTAATTATTTTTCAAGTATTAATTATGTGTGGTGTGCTCAAAGGGTTTTAATTGATAACTAGGGGTATATTAATCTTTTCATTGTTAAAGTCAGTTTGATTAGTTTGTGAAGGGTATAGATTTGCATAAATTAAAAATGTGAAACTATAAATTTGTAAAACTCAGAAGTTCGATTAATTTTTGTATAAAACTCAAGTTTTAAGGTATTTTGTGTCATTAACCCAATTTATTTTTATACAAGAATTTAAATGTAAAATTAAGTGAAATACACTCCTATAATAATGAGTTTTGGAAAATACATATCTTTCAAAAGTTTTTACATGAAATATAATATTTTTAAAAAGAGGGTATAAAAATACTTATATACCATTAAGTCAAGAGGACACTAAATAAAAGTATCGAGAACTAGACAAGATGTCTAAAAAATTGACATAAAATATATATATTTGGATGTTTAGTACAAAACATGGCTAGGTAAGGTGTCAAGTCGTGCCAGATAGGAGTGTCGAAAATTAAATAATTTGGCTAGAAACTTAATAGGAAAAGTTAAGGTACATTTGAGTGTTTAGCACTAGATATGACTAGATAAGTCATCGAGCCACGCTAGATAAGATGCTTAGTAACTCAACCTCTCATGTCTAACCGGAATATAGACTCTTGATATGATAAGTAATAAAAATATTTTTGTATTTAAAATAATTTAAAATTTAAAAATATGTACTCATCAAAAAATTATTAAAAGAGTTGTATTTCCTAAAATACACTATGCCAAATATTATATTTTGCCAAAAAAAAAAAAACCCAATTTAAATGTGAATTTTCTTTTTCTTTGTGTCTTTTAGGAAAAAGATTTTATAGTTTTCTTCTAGAATCCAACCTTTTAATTAAGATTCATACATTCATACTTTAAAAACTTATTTTGTCAAAATTATTATGTGAATATCCATTCTAATAATAAAAGGTCATTTGAAAGAGATAAAGATGTATTTTAGCGGAGCTCAAATTGTATTTCATCTTCAATTTTTGTGTATATGTGTATATGCACAATTACTTTTATCTGCGTGCGTCATTCGATTATGGTGAATGAAAAACAATGTGGTACTTCGGATAATGCTAGAAAATGGGCATCAACTTCATCAACCTCTAGCAGTCGATGCCTTTGTGGGGCAGCTCAAATGCTTGCTAAATCTATGTCATACTGGAGAATATGTTAGAGACTGAGAGAAAAGCAAGGTGCAAGTCTAGCAAAAAGTGACATAAGGCTAGGGACCAGTGTCTTGATATGGATACTGTGCTATACAAGATAACTCAAAACTTGCAACAAGCAACGGACAAACCATTGGAGGACTAATCCACGTTGCAACATATCTCAATGTGGGTGAATCATATGCTCCGAATATCGTTCACATTGACTAAATGCTAAAGTAGACCTTTTTTTCTCCTGGCAACTTCCTTTTTATTATATATATTATCACGACCCAAACTCAGGTCAGTAGCGAATGATAATTTTATTTAATATAAAATTTCTCTATTAGTTGTAAAAATGCCTAAAAAATTTTAAAATTATAAAAATAATTATTTTTCAAAAAATATAAAAAATCCAAATCAATGAACTAGTCCCAGCATTTATATTCACCATTAAATATAGACTAAATAGTAATTAGAAAACTATAATTAAATAGAAATCAATACATCATCGTCTACAACTAAGTACCAATTACTAATATTGTATATAGGGTTTATAGACATTTTAGAAGTAATTTTCTTGGTTCAATGTTAAACATCCCCTACTTAATCCATATAACGACACAAATACCAAATTTGAATCCAAGACTGCAAGCATTACTAAGAAATGTACTATAAAGTAAGATAGCCTTTTAATCCTTGTGCTAGCTACCTAGATCACATTAAACACTATCTGAGAAAGAAAAATAGAGGGTGAGCATACAATGGCCAATACGATATTCAATTACTTTTTTGAAAAATTATTTAGTTAAGAAAATATATGCATGATTAGTTATTCTGAAAAAACAGTTCGTAAAATATATAAATAATTATATCAATTAGGTATCAAAAAATATACTTGAAAACATTATAATGGAAATCGTAATAAAAAATTATAGTATATATATATATATATATATATATATCATAAATCAACTTATTTCATGAGCTCTTATCCTTTCATCACGAATAGAGCAACTCATATTATGTATTTTAAGCACTTTCTACTTGATATATATCCAAGAAAATCAGTAAGGTAAGCTCATGCCTAACTTACCCAACCAGGGGGGCAACGAAATGCTTATACCTACTGAGTTGGAGTAGTCAGAGGACCCTGCGTGGGATTACGTGCTCTCATTGAGAGCATGGATAATGCTGCCCACTAAATGTTATGCTAAAGATGGATCTCGTATATGATTTATTGGTATATGCAATATGTGAAGAGATACAGATAACCAAGCAATGAATAAAATTGTAGGTGTACTTTAGTTTCAATTAAAAACTATTTTGTGCTCTTAAAAGTTCGGCAGCATAATACCTATATTTTTAAACCAAACTCAAAAATCAAATATACACAAAACCATATACAAAACCATTCAGAGTAGTCCATGATATCACTAAATATCACAATCCATCAAAACAATAGTTCAAAACAATATGATTCAATATAATCCATATAGTTACAAAGTTTTACAATATTTTCAAATTTGATAAAAAATAATGGAAAACATGGTCATTGGATCCCCTAGCTCACTCTAATAGCTATAAAAAGTTATCAAATAATAATAGGTATCAATAAACGATTGTTTGGAGAGTCAATGAGTGATTTCGATCCTCGATTCACTCTCTTTGTAATGTCATTTTTCTAATGGAGTCTCATATGTTAATTCTAAGGTCACAATTGTGTTTCTAACACCCAAAATAGCTAGAATAGGTATACGGGCTCAATTTGATATCGCAATGAAACCTAACCCCTGGCACACAATTGAGGCAACTTCCGAGTCATTCGATCTCAATTTCCATGCCTCGTTGCAATAATGATCAATATATATATGTCATTGGTAATGTTTTCACGAGTATATTCGAAATATTACAATAATTTGATGATCCAACGATCGAATTAATACTTAAGTACATAAACTTTAATACCCAAAACAACTCAATATACTCAAATTCAAACAGAGTAAAGTTAAGATGCAAGATCTGTACCATGTAAAAGCTCTCATTGAGAAGAAGTTAAAATTGGTTTCGGGTGGTCAGAATCATAACCAATGGTAAGTTGAACCTCGTAGATATTTTTCATCCATGTCGGAAAATGATGGTATCTCTTGCAACATAACTCTGGTAATGGACATTTTCGAAGACCCCAGAGTTGGTGGTGGTGGCGGTGCAATGAGAAACAGGCTGGAGTGCTGTCAATTTGGAGTTGGTTGTGAGTGCGTAGTTTGAGCTATTTTTGGATCGGGCAATGAGAAAGAGCACTAAAACGAGAACGAGATAGTGATGAGAGAGAAAGAGAGAATAAGTCGGCCGAGAGACCCATGTGACCTAACTCAAATGTGCAGCTGACTTTTAAAAATCTGATTTTGGTTCCCAGTTTTTCAAATCTCTTTCATTTAAGTCTCTTTTTATCACACTTTGGCCCCAACTTTTGACAAACTCCTTTATTAAGTCCAAAATCATGTTTTGCCAGATCCCATTATTTTTAAATCTGAAAATATGAAAAATAGCCCTTTTGCCCTCTTAAATTATGGGTTTTCACATTTATAATATGTCACCACTTTCTGTCTTACTAGTTTATGTCTTTATTACAATGATTTTTATTTCCTTTGAAGTTTTACAAAACCACATTTATGTCCAGCATGTCTTTGACTTGTCACTGTTTGAAGGCATGTTGAGTCAAAGATATTGATAGAGATGAGCTTATGAGATAGAGTGGAAGCTCAACTTTGGTATTGTACCTATAGATATTTTAACCACTTGTGGGAGCTTTGCCTAATTTATAAATTTTGATTTGCTTTATCATCTCTTATTAGAGTTTGGAGCTTTTTTTTACTATAATTGTGTGAAATCTATATATGCTTTT
Source organism: Parasponia andersonii (assembly GCA_002914805.1). NCBI lineage: Eukaryota > Viridiplantae > Streptophyta > Magnoliopsida > Rosales > Cannabaceae > Trema > Trema andersonii. The sequence goes on from JXTB01000013.1 coordinate 787,843, forward strand.
TTTTTTATTTATATATATATATATATATATATATATATAGCAATCAACACTATGTTTATAAATAAAGTCAATTATCACTGAGTTCTAGATGAAAGTAAAAAGATCAAATTAGCCCCTATTTTATAGAAATAATTACTAAAATATTTTAGAGAATAACGCCTTGTTAATGAAAAGTTAATGAACTTATACTAATAGTACGTAATAAGATAAAGGGCATTATAAGTTTAGTATTAGAGCACATATAAGATTTAAAGGGTTCATATGTGTATATAGAGGAAGGGAAAAACTCAAGTCACAAGTAAGTAATGCATGTGCACTAATTTATTTTTATTTGCATGCTTTATATTTATTATTGGCCCAGTTGATTAAGTTAAGGATCTTCATTTGAGATATTGGTGGTTACAAAAAATAAAAAGAGAGATTACTAATAATATATAATTATTTAGTATTATGGAGAGCTCAATCCCTGAAAGGACAAACTCTGGAGTTAGTTGAACTCCATGAAATAGTTCAAAAAAATAGACAGAAAAGATAAGAGAGGTTACTATTAATATAACAAGAGAGACAAGAAACGTCTGTTATGCGTCAACCATTACCACCACACGCCTTGGTTCATTAATTCTCTTGAGACATTATATGAATGACTAAATAACAAAAGCAGCTAGTATTTATTAGTAGCATTGATTCACTTAATGTAGAGGAGTGGAATAGCACCTTGGAAACAATATTTGACTTTGTGCAGTTTAATGAGCGAGAAAAAATATGATGGGATGCTGTTAACATGCCAAAGAAAGATACACACATATGATGGGATTTGATCAAGCAGCCCACATATACAAATCAATTAACATTGGACAGAATCTTGTAATGGTTTTGAGTGAAATGTCTTATTGAAATACAATATTAACAGACATGGTAAATGAGTTCAGTATGTTTTAGCTGAGTAATCTTTTGTAGCAGGGTATGATAGGAAATTTCTTGGTTAGCAAAGGTTTCCCTGCACATGTTCCCTACTAATACTATAAGGGTGCATTTGGTACATAGGATTATAATTAGATTATAGTATTGGATTGGATTATAATGGATTAGATCAGATAAACTTAATAATATTTTATGTTTGGTATATTATTAGATTAAATTAAGATTATTATTATAATATAAGATCTACTTTTTATTTGAATGCGCAATAAATTTATTTTAGATAGTTTAAATCATAAAAAATTATTTATCCTAATACTAAATTGCATTAATCATGGGTATGAGATAAAGAATCTCAATCCAAATTCTGGTCCCATATACCAAATGTGGCCTAAAGGTCAATTGCTTTATAGAAGGATTTAAGGTCATAGTTTGTTTGCAATTCTTATATGAGATACTTTTCTAGTGTGATGGAACTTTTATGGAAAAAAAATCTAAAGCCTAAAAATGCACCAATATTGAGAGATTTCTTAGAGGATCTATCATAATTACTACCACACTGAGAAATTGATTTTGTGATTGAAGTGCTATCCGTTCCAATACCAATATCAGTTGGACTCTACAGATTGGCACTACCGTTGCTAACAAAATTGAAGCTACAGAATTAGAGAAATTTCTCAACAAAATGTTTGTTCAGCCTAATTATGCACCATTGGGAACTCTAGTATTGTTTGTAAAGAAGAAAGAGAGAATATCGTGGATGAGTGTCCACTATAGAGAATAACATAAGTTGATAATAAGTTATAAGTATCTGCTTCTTGTAACTGATGTTCTTTCTCATGAATCACAATGATCAGGAATCTCTTTCAAGTGTAACTTGAGATTCAGATCCTATCAATAGAAAATACGAGGGGAAGATAGAACAAAGACAACTTTTTATGACCAATATAGCCATAATGAATTCTCTGTTTTGCCGTTCGGATTAATTGATTCCACAACAACATGTATGAATATGGTAAATATGGTGTTTAAAAATAAGGAAATTGTCCGTACATGTTTAAGACAACATTTATTCTCATATTTACATACACGGGCACTAGTCTAGCAAATATTTTTTTTTTTTACTTGTATATTGGTATACTTAACGTACAGGTTAAAAATAATACCTACTAAATTGACGACCAAACATATATATATATATATATATATATATATATATGCATCAATTCTGTAGGTGCACGACACTATGCAATGTTCCGGTAAATTTTTGGTCAACAAAGATTGAAACTGTAAATTTTTGGTCTATAGTACTATAATACCTTACTAGAAACTGCACACATATATATATATATATAGAGAGAGAGAGAGAGAGAGAGAGAGAGAGAGAGAGAGAGAGAGAGAGAGGAAATCATGATTTCCTAGATATTGTCTATAGTAAGGTATTATAGTAAACTCAACAAAGATTGAAGCTGTAAATTTTTGGTCAAGAACCGACTAACATCTCATAGATATGCAGTTTCGTGGGATTAGCGATCGAGCTCATACAGGAGCCAGAACCAGCAGTTGTTCTTCCACACATCGACACCCACTTGTCTTTCTTCCTCACAATGCCAGACGCCACAACCACTGAAGCTCGCTGGTTGTTCTCCCTTAACCAAGTTACTCGTCATTGTTTTTTCAATTTTCAGATTTGTGGATTTTTCTTCAAATGTCTATCACACGCCGACTGCCGACTCTTGTTTGGTTTTCAAATTCTCACCTGAGGCAAAAGCTTGTTTTAGTGTCCACTGCAATCATCTTCAATTTGACAAGATGAAGCCGAAGCTTTATTTTTCACTGCCATTACCTTGGAGTTAAAGCAACCAACAATAATTTCAAATGAGTCCACTTTAAGAAGTTCATCACTTCATTGCATCTTTTTACTTGATTCTTTTGGGGGAACAAAAAAGTTCTTACTGGGTTATATCTGTTGAAGGAGGATGACTCATTGTGTTGCATTTACATTTGAGCTGATACACTGATGCTATGGTAAATTTGGCTTAATGGCAAACATCATTTAGCAACAAAAGCTTCTCCGAAAAAAAAAAAAAAAAGAAGGTTATGTCATGTTTATTACCAAACATCATGTGCTTAAAATTTAGCAATAAAAACTTCTCCGAAAAAAAAAGGGTTATGTCTTGTTTATTACCAAAAATTTGTATTTGAAATAATGGAGTGATATCATAAAAAAAAAAAAAAAAAACTCATCGCTTTTAGCCTTTTAGGAGAAAGAAAAAAAAAAAAAACTCTTCCCTTTTCATTAATATCAAATAAAATATTAATGAAATAAAATATTCTATTTGTGTTTTTCTATCAAATCTAACCTAATTAATATATACAATCAAATTTGTAATTTAAAATTATTACAAAAATATTTTTATTTTTTAAAATTATCTATTGATTTTCACGTAAATAACCAGATGGTAAAATGATTTGTATTATCTTAGGAATCAAATAGTAACAATTTTTTAATATACAAAAATTACGATAATTTTTTCTTTGAACTCTTTTATCTGATTTCAAAAGTTAAAAATATTCAATTATAACAATTTTAACTATACATGTGAACCCGGCAAAATTTGATAAAAAAACATAAATAAAATATTTTATTTGATATTAGTAAAAAGTTGTAAATATTTTTGATAAAAAGCTTACAAATATGTACATTAGTTCAATATTCTTCCATTAAATATTAATGCCATTGTATAAGGATTTTTTTTTAAAAAAAAAAAATTCAACCAAACAAGTATATTTAAGTTGTTTTTCTGCTTTCAAATTGCACACCAAACCGAGTTTCACATTTTCTAATCGAAAAAATAATAAGAAAATACTGCAACCAATCAAATTCATGTTTGATTCACAATTTTTGGATTCTCACCTTAAATACAACTTATTCGAATAACTTATTTTCAAATCAGGAATCATATTTTTTTTCAGTTCATAATAACTTAAAAGGAATAATTATAAAAAAGAAAAAGAAAAAAAAACCTAAAGTAAGACATTTCTGTAATTTCAATCATATTTTTTAGTTTGTGCAAATTATACATCGGTATTTTAAATTTCTGAAAATCTAAAATTTTGTATATTCTGTATACAAATGAAATGATTTATGTTAATTATTTTAAATTATTTTTAATATATTTATTTTGTATTATTCAGTAGAAATAAGATATTTTTCCGTGATTCATAAGGAAATTTATTGATCTAAGTTACGCAAAAAATACAAAATTACACGGATAGATTTAAAATGTGAAGTATAATTTGCACGAATCAAAAGAAATGATTAAATTTGTAGATGTACTTCATATTTTTTGTTTCATTTTTGTTTTTTTTTTATACCAGATAATCCAACTTAAAATAAAGGCAAGTTTCACAACAATATTTTTTGAAGCTTTGAAAAATACTATTTACAAAATAGGTCATTTAAAATAAGCCCTTATTTTTCTCCTTTTTCACTCATCACCCTGAGAAATTTCTTGTTCCATCCATGTTTTCTCCTTTGGAAGCATTTCAACAAGCCACTTATCTCTCATTATTATTATAATCATCAACCAATTCATCTAATCGTTGTCTGAATTCTATGAGGACTTGCATTCACAATTATATATGCACTTACATACATACATACATACATATTTGGGGTTTTCCTCTTGATTATATATTAAATTTAAGAAACATGATTTACAATACGTCTCTTTCAAATCCAAAGATTTAGGTCGATTGTGGTCTCCGGTGAAGTGGAAGGGGGATCTTGCAATGGTGAAAGGTAATGGTGAAGAGCATACCCTTTATGTTTCTTCAGGAGGGAATAGTAGAAAGAAAAAGAAGCAGCAATTAACCACGCCTCGTCCGGCGTGCTCCTGGGTCTATTTTAGGTAAAGACTCACTCATCCTCTTTTTGAAGATCGTTTTGGCTTTTTTTTTTTTTTTTTTTTTAAAAATAAAAATAAATAAATTTAATAATTCCTGCTATGATGATGAGATGAGATGAGATGAGATGATGATCCTTGAAGCAAACTAACCACTGGCACTGCAGCCGAGAGTTTATCAAGGACTACAGCGCTTCTCATCCCGAGTCCTCTGGCCTTAAAGCTGTGAGCCTCCTCCTCCTCCTCCTCCTCGTTGTTCATAGTAATTATTTTCACTTGATTTTAATATTTAGTTCCATTTGTTTCGCAGGCGACAAAAGCAGCATCTGTGGTGTGGAAGTCAATGAGCCTTGAAGACAAAGCAAAATACACCACTCGTGCTCGTCAGGTGTGGGATAACTACTTGAGCGCAGCACCCGCCAGCGCATCCAAACCAAGGAAACAGGTGAAATTTGGGTTTTTTTTTCTTTCTTTCTTTTTTTTTTTTTTTTTTTTTTTTTAATTTTTTTTTGGGCAATAGTTGTTTCCTTGTGCATTGGATTAAATGAATATTTTTAATTTTAACCAAAAAAAAAAAAAAAAAAAAAAAAAAAAGCAGACTAAGCTAGTCACGAGGTGCTCTCCCGGCCGCTTGTTCAATGTGCTTCAACGCCTTACAGTTGAACAAAAGGATGCAGTCAAGAGCATGGGGTTTGGGAGTCTCCTTGGCCTTAGATGCCGAACTCTCCGCCGTAGTTTGTGTCTTTGGTTGTTGGAAAGGTTTAATGCCACGCAATGTAGCCTGGAGATTTGTGGTAATTATATTCCTTTAACCCCGAAAGACGTGGAGTTTGTGATGGGATTAGCTGCTAGCGGGAAAGATGTGGTGAACTCAGGCCCGGATGACTCGATCGCGGACTTGCGGCACAGTTATAATGCGACTAATCGTGGCATTTCGGTTCGCCTTCTAGAAGAGAGGTTGGCTGTTCCTGAAGCAGGAGAGGATTTTAAGAGAACATTTGTTCTCTATTCACTTGGTATTCTTTTGTGTCCAACGGCGAGACTGGATGTTAGCCCTTCATTCCTCCACTTCTTAAAAAATATGAGTGTCGTCCATCAGTTCAACTGGGGGAAATTCCTACTTGACCGGCTAGTTCGGGAGGTATCGCGCTTTCATCAGGGGAAGCAACGCACTGTTGGTGGTTGTCTTTTGTTTCTCCAAGTAATGTAGAGTTTTATTTGAAGTCTCTTTGTACCCATACATGTCACACACTGCCTTGTTTATAGCTTTGATTTCTTCGCAGCTCTTATATTATGAAAGAATATCTATAGAAGGAACTGGTGCTCTTGCCCCTGCTGTTTGTCCGTGCTTATCTTTATGGGGGGAGGATGAGATAACTGAAAGAGAAAAACAAGAAAGAGAGCTTGGTGGTTATGGATGTGGACAGGTACTTTCTACATTTTCTACATGTGAAGTCATATTACATGTACATATGAAATTATTGTGCCATTGTGCAGGTGATTTTCAAGGAGAGGGGCCCTGTTGTGGAGTCTTTTGAGTGCAGAGACCAACTAGATAACCTACCAGCAGGCAATATAAGCAATGGGATTGAGCATGATCCCTTCCTTTTGCACAAGGCAAACCAGGTAGTCATGACATTTCTTGGGATATTTATGTATCATTGTATTGACTTTAGTTCCGTGAATCCAATCTTTGTCCAGTTTGTCATTGGCCCTTTTAAATTGACATAATGTTCCCAGAGTAGGAGAGACGATTATGACTCCTCCCTAAAATGGTTGTTCTTTTTATTGCTCCACTGGCCACAGCACACCACATTTAAGGTTCTTTTACTAGGATTAGTTTCAGCCTTTACCTCTATCTTTTTTATGTTTGGTTAGCTTAGCCATTCGGTGGCTATACTTGGGGAAATGAAATATTTAGACAAAGCCATCCATCAGTAGCCCCTTATTCAATCATACATTTGTTTAAATGCATAAACTTGGAAAATTTGTCTATAGTATGCTACCAAGTGCTTTTGCTGGGGTTAGTATTGTCATTTTCTTGTTTCCCATTATGATTTTCTGGAAAGTCTATCCTTATCATGGACAGAGGCTGTAGCTTTCATTGCTCTAAGTGCTCTGCCCAGTTTGTGTTCCGTTACTAAAGCTCAAAGATGTGGATTTTCAAACATTATGCAATAATAGATTATGGGGGCTTAAGTTTATAGTTGCGTGTTTATGATTTAGTCAAGAACACCCACTCACCTTAGTACACGAAGAAATAAAATTACAGCACAGCTCAGTTGGATTCTCTTTCACTCCTTTCTTTTCTTTTCTCTTTTTTTTTTTTTTTTTTTCAAAGGTTGTTCTGTTTATTACTTTTGACAATTTAGTGTGTATATATAGTACACAAAATTGTTTTGTTTATTTCTCTTTAGCAATTTAGGATTGGCTGCAGAGATAATGGTTAGTGCCTCGTGGTATACAAAATGATTTAACCCATTTGTCCAGAACAAATCATTATTTCATCACAAATTGTGTCTTGAACTAGTTGGTTCCATCAACTTCCCTAAATTTGAACTAATTGGTTCCATGAACTTCCTGAAACCCCCACTGTGGAAATCTGACCTGTTTCTTTTTTCTTATTTTTCTTATTTATTTATTTATTATTATTTTTGACATGGTGTGGGAAAACGTAAACTACCCCAATCGTGTCAAATTGGACCCAGTCAACTCATCTCGGCTGGTCCAGTGGAACTCGATTTGGTCCAGTCGAGTTCAACAGGAATTTTCGCCAAATCGCAATTTTAAGTTAGAAAATCGCGATTTTAGGCTTGAAATCGTTATTTTCATATTTGAGTTTGATTTAAATCTCCTAAATCCAAAAAGTCCAAACTATAAACAAGATTTTAACTTGCCCAAACATCAAATCTTGATTTTTTAATAGACATTTGAGATGATTTTGAAGTTTTTGGAGAAAGGCCAATGACTGAGAATATAAAAGCTTTATTAAAGAGAAGGTTACTTAACTAATTATCACTTTTTAAGGTTATGGAACCCGAAAAAAAAAAAGTACATTTAAACCTATATAACTCAAAGGTCCTTTTGTCTTGACACAGAATTTGCTTGTAAATTTGTAGGCTGATGGAGAGCGGATGAATGGGGAAGTTACTATTCAGGAGGTGATCATCTCTTATTTGACTTTTCTTTGTATGATCTCCTCAATAAGGCTTACTAGTTTTTTGTTCATAGTTGCCCATGCTCCTTCCCTTTAAGCAAAGGAAAAAAACAAGTATTCAAAATGGAAGTTTAATTAGTAATTGTCTGCCACTATACTTATGGAACTTATGGATTTATGAGTTCGGTTGATGAATCCTTGGGTGTTGTACTTGTAGCCTCATATTTTTTTCGGGTATGTGATTTTATAATGTCCATGTCTTTACAGGACAATATGCCCATTTTTCTCAAGGGTAAGGATGTTGTATGCGGGGACATTGAACTGATTGTTGAATCAGTCAGAAAGCCATGCCGAAACAAAGAGTATGGTTGCAATGAAATAGTTGACTATATGAAGAATAGTGTCCACGAGGAGACATGCTTGTTTGCACCATGTGCCTGCCCACTTCCCGACTGCAACGTTGTCGGCTCATCCCAACAGTTGTCACTTCATTTCAGTAGTAAGCATTGGGATTCTGGTAGGCGCTTCAGGTACAACAGCCCATTGGCTGTTTCCTTGAATATGAATGAACAATTTCTTGTTCTTCAAGCAGAGGATGATGGTGCTCTTTTTCTTATCAACAAGGGTATAGAAAGCATTGGGAGCACTGTAATGATTACATGTATTGCATCAAGTTCTTCGAAAAGGAGGTTTGTGTATGATCTTGTGTTGAAACGAGGAAGCAGCACTCTCAGATTAAACTCTCTTGCAGAATGTTTCCCGGGGAGGGTTGAAGGTTTTCCCCCAATGGATTTTCTTTTGGTTCCATTTCATTTTGTCAACTCCTCCGGCCAGCTTAACTTGAATGTCTGTATATCTAATTCTAGAGGAACTGAATGATAGTTTTCCATGATTTTATAGTAAGTTGCTGCAAAATTGAATATGGTGGTCCTCCTTTCTGCTAAATTGTGCTTGCTTGGGTTGTTGGCTTTGGATCCTGATGTTTTTAGCTTTTGCGATAGGAAGTCTTGCACCAAGTTCCATATAAGGTGGTAATTGATAATTATGTTAAAACTTTACTTTGGAAGAAGAGTAGGCATTGAATATAGAAATTGGATCTCATCTTTGTATTTTCTGATGAACTCCTCTGGTGTAGTAATGTGCAGTTATTATCTCTGTTATGCTAGGACCATCTGATAATACATCTGATTTTGGAGCTGCTAAGAGTTGGCAGATTGTAGTTCTATGATGATCTAATACGTAAGATATAATACAGATCTTAGCGTAGAGTTTGATTAAGATAGAGGTGTGTCCTTGGCACCATACGCCAGCGGTCTGTTGTCTTAGGATGCACTGGAAGGGCTCTCTGGCTTATTTTGTTGTATATTCTTTAGAATGTAGGAAAACAGGAATTTCTAGCATGTGGAATGTGTCAACGAAATCTGTTCAGTACTTCAGAGAAGAGGACAAAAACGGAGTCGTGGTTACAACTGACTAAAGATTAAATAAAACCAATAATACAAGTATGGTTAATTGACCACTGTGTCTTCCTACGTGTCTGTCTCACTGAGTGAAAAATTGAGTATCATAATGTTGAAATGGAGAAAGTGAGGATTGAATTTCCCACTGGTTCATTCCTCACTGGTGCTTTGCAGCTTGCTTCTTTTTCAATGTCAACTTCATCTTCTAAATTTTCTACCGAGTTTTCCTTCGGAGTTCCAGAAAGAAGCTGTTCATATTTTTTAGTACTCAGAGTCTTCATCCCTCTCTCTCTCTCTCCACACACTCATTTCCTCGATGATGAAATGTTTTCCTTTCTTTTTTGGCAGGTTTTTGCAACTCTCCTTGGTGCTCTGCTCAGTGCAATCCCTGTTTGAGGTATTAAAATATTCCTTCTTCAATTTATAAATGTGGTTAGTTGCTTCTAAATCACGAGTCTAATGGGTCTTTGTAGAATCTTCCTTATTTGGTTTATATTTCGGGGTTTATCATTTATGTTGTGTGAAACCTTATTGCATCCTGTTTGCATTTGGTTTTGAAGCTTTATAACCAGATGGGCTATACAAAGTAATTCTAGATAGGACCTGTGCAAAAGAAACACAGATTATATAAAATTGTGTAATGACCATGAATTGGGGGTAAAAGATTTTGACAGCAGACCTGCGCACTCCTCTTTTCACGGTACTGTTAGTGCCGAATGGTTGTGTGGACATTGACTTGATAATTATACTGTCCTCTCCGAGCAGCCTGATATGCTAATAGTGGTTTCTCTCTCTCTCTCTCTCTCCCTCTCTTCCTCTCATTTGTCTGTCTTGGCTTATATTCTTTTACCCAATCATTATCACATTCAATATCTTCACTAAATCGTTTTCCAACCAAACTGCGCAATAAGAATTTTTTTAGCATATTTGGCTCTCATAATGTCAACTGATTATAGTTCCGAAGTACGTTATTAGTATTTCTTCCCCATGATTTATTTGGGGGAATGTGTATCTAGGAGCTTGAGAGAATGATCAAGTCTTATCTATTTAGCTTGACAGAGTTTGTCCTTCTAAATAATTCATTGTATTCTTGTAAACGAAATGAACGAGATTTAGTAATTAGTATGTTCCCGGATATTTATATATATCAATTATCTTTATGCACGGTTATTACTATGATCTGAAAGCCTTGTATTCACTATTCACAATGACATGCTGTTAAAGAACAATACATTCATGGGGATAGAACCAAAAACATCATTGAAAAAAAGAATCTGCGACATGTTAGATGGTTGCTGTGAAAAACGCTCAGTAGTTGGTTAAACCATTGATCCATTAGACTTCAAAGCCGCATTTACACATTTCTAATTTATCCAAGGCCTCATTATGTTAGGTGGAGAAGAGACATTAAATGCCTTTGAGATTCGTGGCGAGCTATGGAATTACTCGCAAGTTAGAATGTTGAATCCAGTAAGTTATGATGATTAGTGATGTAGACTGATGCTTTTTGATCTATAATTTTATCGGTAACTGCAATACTTTAAATTCCCAAAGATCTAATGTGCTAATTATTATAGGGGCTAAGCATCCTCTCAGTATATTATTAAGTTAATTACTTTGTACACCATACTCTTCTAACTATAAAAAGTGGTGTTGAGCTTTCTGTGTATGTTAGTTTTCTAAGAAAAAAGAAAGGAATTTATATTGTGATAGGAGTATCTAACTTTTGCATATATTGCAGCTGTTGATATTGAGATTCTCAAAATAGTTCTGCGAATCTACCATCAGTACGGATCATCGACAACTCTCCAGCATTGGCAAAATTAGCTGATCAGGCCCGTAAGAACTCAGGCTAATCTTACGTAATTTGACTCTACCATGTTCTTGAGGCATTGAGTTCTAGAATTGGTGCCTACAAAGATTTCCGAGTTCCCAGCTCCAAAATTGTCGGTAAATCTCAGCTTTTGCCAAAAAAAAAATGTGACTATTCTGCGAGCATACACAAATTACACACTATCTTTCTAAAATTATCTGTAGGAAAGTTGTTAGTGCTTACGGGTTATTCTTTAAAGCATGGGATGTTCAATACCCTGGCCCCTACGAGGGAAAAGGAAAATCTTGCAAGAGTTCTTAATGAGACAAAATCAGTTAGAAGGCTGTATGACTTCATTGATTACAATGTAGTCCTTGCTAATATAGTTCAACTAGGAAAAGAAACTAGTCACAGCGCAAAAAGTAACTATGGTCATATCTTTTAAAAAAAATGTATAATTTAAATACTATTTTCCTTCTCTTTGGATTATTTCTGTTGAAGATGAAGAATTTCGTGTCGAGCGCTGAAATTCACCTTCAGACAGATACTAGTCTTGTTTATCTATTTTGTTATTAGATAGCTTTAAGATCACTTTGAGTGATAATAAGCAAGATTGTTTTAGTTTGTAATTAACTCTATAACAAATGTCTTTATGGTGGAGACCCCTTCATAAGTTTTTGGAAGGTAAAAGCTAAGGGTGTGCCTGTTGTTGACATATTTGAGCGATAAATTACCCGTGGAAGCAATGGAGCGTGACCGAATGCTAGAAAAAGAGTTGGCGTGTCAATGTTTTTTGTTTTCTATTATTCTTAAAGTTGTGTTTTCAAGTACGAGAACAAAAATTGTTTTTTATTGTTTTCAAAAAGCATTAGGTATTTTGCAAATGTTTTTTAAAAATTAGTTTTAACGGAAAAAAAAATAGATTAATATATAAAAAAAATTACATTTGTATTATAAGAAAAATATTTAGAGAGAATAAAGAGAGATAAATTTAAGTGAAGAAATGAGGAGAGAAAATAATAAGAGAAAAGATAATGAAAGAGAAAGTGATTAAAGAGAATCGGGAGATAAGAAGTGACGAGAAAAATAGAAGAAAGAGAAACTAATAAAAACACACAAATAAAAAAAAAAAGAGGTAAAATTGTATAGGGAGAGAATAAAAATAGAGAATGAATGAAGATGATGTGATAAAACAATTAAAAGTATAAAAATGATGAGATAAAATAAATAGAGAAAATGATGAGAGAAAATAAGAAGATAGAAAGCGACGAGAGAGAACGAGGATAGAGAGACAGAGAGAAAATGATGAGAGTAAAAGTTATGAGAGAATATACATATATAAAATTCATACGAAAGAATGAGTTTTTTTTTTTTGAAATAAAATAAAAATTATATTTTGAAAATAATATTTTGTTGTTATCTAAATTTTTTATTCTTTTTAACTTTGTTTTTAAAAATTATTCTTAGAGAACAATATCAAACACTCTATTATATGGGCCCCTCTTAATTATAGCTACCTAGGAAACCAATTTCAAGGAAATAGCAAAGTAGCTGCACCAAAGACTCTATTTATAGGTAATAAGGAAAATTTTGGCCCTCGATTGTTTTACTCAATTTTACTCATTTTATTTCAAATGAAAAATATATTAGGTTACATTATTAATTATTTATTAGTGTGAGTCTCATCACATCTCATCACAAAATTGCACTGAATAATAGCGAAGAATGCAAATATCGTGTCAACAAAAAACAAGGCTCCATTTCTAACAAAATAATCGTCTGGATTCTTCAACGGGAAGAAACTGCTACAAGCATAATTAAAATTTATTATAATAGAAGTATTACAATTGTCTCCGTCCGGTTTTTGTGGTTTGAAACCATTAATTTATAACTTCATTATCAGAAATAATGCAAATCTTCTTCCATATACACTTTCAAATTTTTCAAAATAGAAGAAATAAAGAGAAAAAAGTAAAATATACTTAATTTTATCCACAATTGAGAGATCTTTTGGATATTAATTTTTTGCAAGTGTTGAGTGAGTGAAACCCTAGAAGAGGGAACATGTACATGGTCTTGATGTTTCATGGGAAAGTAGTGGATAATTTCAATTTATTACGTTCTTTCTATTTCTTATCGAAATGAATAAATAAATATCTTTCAATAATTAGGTGATTAGTAGTTAAAAGATTATTAAAATAGGCTAATGGTTTGGCGAATCTTATTCATTTTTGGCAATAGCTTTTTTGGGGAAAAGTAAATGTCAAATTATTTTTGGAGGACTATATGCTAATTTAGTTCAAGTATAGTAGACATTTTCCAAATTATTCACTGTTTGGATACACATTTTATTTTGAGTTAAATATAGTAACAGTTCCTGAGTTATACTCATTATTTTATTCTCAAATTTTTAACTTATATAATGATTGTTTGGATACACATTTTATTTTGAGTTAAATATAGTAATAGTTCCTGAGTTATACTCATTATTTTATTCTCAAATTTTTAACTTATATAATAATAATTCCTGAATTATGTAATTATTATAACAATGACTTATTTATTATAAATTATTAGTTTTTTTTTTTTACAAAAAATAATCATAGACCAAAGCATATAATTGACAATTATTTACTTTTATGAGTTAAAATTTTATTTTTAACCATAATTATTAAATTGTCTACTTCACAAATAACTTATTTTTAAAAAAATTTTAATAGTTTGTAAAAAAGAAATAGTTAGTACTTAAATAATTGTATAAGTCTTTGTGTTGTCAAATCACAACAGTTATATAGTAATCAATAGCTACGGAAGCTTAATTATCCAATATCCATCAGTTCGAACCCACCTGCCATTTTCATAAGAAAAAAAAGCCCCACCTGCCTAGTTGTACTTATCTCTTGGAAGTTGAAAGCAACCTACCTGATATAATTAGCACACGAAATGGTTAAACTCAAGGTAAGAACATTCATTATTTATTCGGTTGTAAGTACGAGTAATAACATACGTGAAATTTTATTATTTCTAATAAAATGGATAAAGATTAGATTGAATTAGATATTTTTTTTAATTTATAATAAATAAAAATAGGTCTATTTTTAAAATAATATATATATATATATATATATATGTAATTAGCAGTCAGAAGAGCCGTGGAGAGAAATTAAAAAGTGATTAAAAGAAAAGTACCTTTCATAACCCGTGACATGTGTAAGGAAAAGTGATTTGAGTACTGATACATGAAATTGTAAGTTAAAATATTCGAAAATAGATTCTAGAATAATTTATTATTGTCATTCGGCGCTTTGCAGCGGCCAGCAGTAGCCATCACAAAAATATATATGCACGGGTACTCTTGCATTTTTCTGCACGAAACGTGGCTATTAATTAATTTATATACTTCGTTCTGTAGATCCCCATTAAGTGCAACCTAGCCAACGCAAAAGGCGATGAAGCATGACAAATATAACTTTACAGATAACGTTTGGTAAGTTGCATTTTTGTACTCTATTATACTGTGAGGTACTGTATTAGATTATATTGTATTATTTTATTAAAATACAATGTTTGATTTTGAATTATCGTAAGACGTTGCACTAAAAATTAATTTTTGAAAATTCCACTTTTTAAATATTATTTTTCAAAACTACCACTTTCAAAAAAATTATTTAGAAAATACTACTTAAAAAAATTATTTAGAAAAATGCCACTTTTAAAAGAAATAAAATAAGGTGAGAGAAAGGAAGAAGATAAAAAGGGACGAGAGAGAAATTAAGAAAAAAAAAAGTGACGAGAGAGAAATTAAGGATAGAAAATATTGTATAATATTATGTTAAAATATATATATTATAATACGAATTTTTTTCTGTATTAGATAATACTCATCATATTGTATTAAGTTTTGATATTATATTAAATAATACAATATAAAAGCAAACTAAACGCAATATTGTATTTAATTAATATAATACAAAATCTTTATACAATATACCAAATACGATCATCTTTGTAAGTTAAGAGTAAATTCTTCCTTAAACTAGGGTTTAAAAGAAAAAATAAAAGAAAAGAAATTAAATATTAACCCAGGGGACTGAAAGAATGAAGACTGAGAATTAGTCTTTAGTATGTTATCTTCCCACCATGAAATTTTACTTGGAAATGATGGCGACATACCCTCTTAATAATTGGTAGCAGCATATAATTACCTAAGTGATAAGTTTAGAGAGGATGTGAATTTTAGTTAAGCATATAATTTTCTGATGATAACCATATTTCTTTATAATAGAGAGATCTTAACTTCAAGTCTCTACTCCCCAAGTTAAAAAAAAAAAAAAAAAATTAAAATTTTCCATATATACGATACTAAAGAAAAAAAATAAAAATGTCGCGGTTTTTCCACCTTATTTTTTAAAACTATAAAAATAAGATCTTGCATTTTTAATAAAGCCATACACATATCTCCATGAGTGTCTTACCTGTTAACGCGTAAATTTGACTTAGAAGCAAACTTAACAATAAAATAAATATGAAGATTAGACCCTCGCTCTTCGTACGCTCCCCTATTAGCTGGCCTGCTTAATATATTTTATTAACTCTGTTTTGGTGATTTATCACAGCAATACCAAACACATACAATATTCCTTTCAAATGAGAAATAATAACATTAATAATACACAATATTAATCTTCATAGAAGATGGCTATCTTGTCTGTTGTTTATATGTTTATGATGACCCTTTCAATCATGTAAAGAGTTCATACCAAATGTCTACATATAATTAAACAATATCAAAATATATCTATAAGTAGTACATGTACATATATATATATATATATATATATATATATATATATATATATATATATATCTCGTTCAACACAGACATTTCCCACCTCAAACTCATCTGTACTAGACCACAAGAGAGAGCCAGAACTGCCTGCAGGCTGCTAAAGTGCTAACTAAAACTAGGTTTAGCCCAAAAGAAAAGGCTTCATTACGTACTGACCTTATACTACTATATGAAAATAATGATATATTCATATTCAGCACCTTCTCTTCCTTCTTTCTCATGTACTCCAAACAAATATCCTTCTCTCAATCGGAATAAAACTAACAATAAAGCCGTCCAATCAAATATTAGAGCTCAGAGCTTTAGAGATCATCATGAAGGTAACCAGTTTTTTTTTTTAATTATTATTCGTCTTATTTTAATTTTTCATTGGAAGCTAGCAGAAGAAATGAACTGAGTCCTCAGTATATGAGACTATAGCTAGCTGGTTACAAATCATAATTCTAGACCTGTAATCACAATTTGTAGGTTCAGTTTCCTATATATGTACCTATATATATATATATATATATCTCATATATGTTAAACAATTTTTCAGTCATATCATTTTTTTCCCTCTTTTTTTTTTTTTCGTTAATTGTTTGAGATATAGGTCAAGTTTTTAATTGGTTTTTTTTTTAACCTGATGACTACTACAGGACCATCAAGGTCAAGTAATCATATTGTGGATGCAAATTTGAGCGTTCTAAGAGAGAGAATGGAGGAAATAAAAGCGAAGGAAAAACTGAAGAGATGCTGCAGAAGAGAATATGGATGGAATTACGCGGCTGAGGCTGAGGTGGCGGCGGCTACCACCGTTAAAAGTAATT